>PVJL010001920.1:0-226218 GCA_004026885.1 Lyroderma lyra
GACGGGGCCTCGCCGCACACCGACGGGGCCTCGCCGCACACTGACGGGGCCTCGCCGCACACTGACGGGGCGTCCCCGCACACTGACGGGGCCTCGCCGCACACTGACGGGGCCTCGCCGCACACTGACGGGGCGTCCCCGCACACTGACGGGGCGTCCCCGCACACCGACGGGGCCTCGCCGCACACCGACGGGGCCTCGCCGCACACTGACGGGGCGTCCCCGCACACTGACGCAGAGCCTCGCTGACGACTGCACCCCGCAGTCCGCATAGCCGCCCCCCCTTTCTCAAGTGAGCACAGTGCCTCCGAAACACGTTTGTGGCCTTTTCTTCTCGTGGCAGGGGTCAGTGACGGCACGTTTCCTGGAATGGCTTTACCCCTGAGCGTGCAAACCTGTCACGGAGGGAAGCCGCTGTTTCTCCTGTTCTTTTAAGGGAGCTAAACGCGGTCCTGCCGTGTAAGACCAGGCTCTTAACATTCTTGTTGTCCCATATTAGATGCTGTTGTCACCCGGGGGTGTTCAGTGACGGGTTGCTGTCAGGCTGGTAAGGGGTTCTTGTGACTGTCATATTAACACTGGCGCCGTCGGCCTGTTGGTGACAAGGGCTCTCCACTAGAGCCATTTAGAACAGAAAGCCGCTGTCTCCTGGGTGACTTAGTCAGCTCTGCCTGGGACGTAAGGAAATTTTCTTCTAACTGTGTTACTTATTTTTAGATAAACTGTTCTCTTATTTGAATTTCATTAGTAAAGTTTTGTGTTACTGATAATAACATTTTAAAGCTTCCTTAAAGAGACTCTTTAGTTGTACCTATAATAACTCATGGTATAGGGATGTACTGGCCCCTGTAAATACAATTTCAAGCAGTTTCTCTTACATAGACTTTGAGAAACATTCAGTTGACTGTTACGTTGAGCCATCTACAACTGTCATTTTTGCAGATCAAAAACAGGCTAACATCAGCCGTTTTGAATGGTTCACTTTTAGGTGGACCATACGTACCATTTCAAATGGTCCTGTCCTATTTCAAATGGCACGTGTGGTCAGTCTAGTCTCACTGGATGGAATTCAAGGTGTCAGTAGGCTGACCAGACGCACCGTTTGAAATGGGACAGGACTCTTGTTTCCTGACCCGTTTACAATGGTACATCTGGTCAGCCTATTCAATTTTGGATGGGATTTGGGCTTTGCCCTTGAATGTAGAATGTGACTTGTCCCTAATAAGGCAGCTGTGGCCACACCTCACTAGAGTGAGCCCACTAAGAGCAGTGCGGTCATCAGCACTGACCTCTGGCTTTACTCACGGTCCGAGCTGACCGGCCCTGTGAGAATGGACTGACGTAGACAAGGGACAGAATGTGGGCAGACGGAAAAAGACTGAAGCAGTAAGTTGGGTGAGTGGGTTTTATTTATTTTATGCCTTTATCCCAGTGCCTTAAATCTAAACGTTTTTAAAGACTGACTGTCCTTTGGTCCCTGCTGCATTGTAAAGACACCTCTAAGATATAACAATGTTTACAGGATTTGCATGTTTTTATCTTTTAGAACTTTAAGAAGCAGGTTACCTACTTTGTGCAGTGTTGACTCATTTTTCTCTATGGCCCACATAAGTAGAAGTATAGTATCACAAGGCTGCAAGGTGCCTCAGGAAATGAAAATCAAACCCATCCTCCACTCCAGACAGAGTTGCACTCAAAAATAGCATTTGTCGTGTAAGGAGGAATTTCTCCTCATCCATTCTGCAGGGAGAGCCTGGGGCCTCTGGCCCTGAGGCTGGAAAAATCAGTGCCCCCACCCTTTCAACAGCGCACAGGAGCTTCCTGGAGCTCTTTTCCCAGGAAGAAACAAGGTTTAAGTGAATTTCTTAAAGTACATTCACGTCCTATTGTTTTGCTTAGATGCCTTTGTGAGATTCTGCACGTTTGGGGCTTAGTTTTGGAAATCAAGGCTCAGCTCAGATACCTTCTCCTTGGTGCAAAAGCATTCCCAGTTACCTCAGACACACCTAATGGTTCTCATTTCACTGCCTGCAGTGTGTGGTGTGTCCTGCGGCCGCTCATCTCGTACTTTATCGTTAGCGTCTTATCTCCCGGCCCCCCCACCCCCCAGACGGGGACCGGGTCTGATTTGTGGTGGCCCTGTGGCCAGCACAGAGCCTGTTCACGTAGAAGACACTCACAACGTAATTGTTGAATGAATAAATTATCCAGTTCCTTTATAGCTAGAAGGTAATAAAAAGAAAGCCAGAAGTCTTAAATTTTATTTTTGTTCTAAAGTTTTCTTTCTTGTTCTTTTTTTTTTTTTTTTTTTTTTTTTTTTTTTTTTTTTTTTTTTTTTTTTTTTTTTTTTTTTTTTTTTTTTTTTTTTTTTTTTTTTTTTTTTTGCTTTTTGGTATGTGGGTAGCTCCCTGGCTGGGAATCGAACCCAGGCCACAGCGCCGACAGCGCCAACGTCGAAGCCTTAAGCCACTACACCACCAGGGAACTCCTCTTTCTTGTTCTTTATTACTTTTTGGTATTGGTTTTTTTTTTCTTTAATAAGTTTGATGAAATGACACTTTGCGTGTATTTAGTTTTCCTGGCGACTCTAATGCTTACAAAAAGTGTACTTTTTTTTGTTTGTTTAAAAACAGAGGTACAGAGTCCATCAATTCATGCCCAGAGCTCAGCTCTGGCGACCCCTCCTTCCCATGAGCCCGGCCTTCAGGGAGTGTACTGGGCCTGCTTCTAAGCGTGTTGGGTTTTTGTTTGGTCTTCCACTGGAGACACAGTGGAGGAACAGTCACAGATGTTTTGTGGTATGGTATATGCAGACCACTATAGTGCAAAGCCTACTCCCCAGTGCCTGTTCTCTCTACGTCCTGGCGAGTGGGTTGGGGCATTTGAAGGCTGAACGTGTATGTAATAGATACAGTTTTACTTAAAAACTAGTAATGCACATTGTATGTTTGCGGGTGTTTTTTGTTTGTGTTTTTTTACCTTTCGGTTAATTATCCCATTTCAGATCAGGAATGTTGGAGTCTGGTATCGACCGAATTATTTCTCAGGTTGTGGATCCAAAGATCAACCACACGTTCAGACCTCAGGTGGAAAAAGCGGTGCATGAGTTTTTGGCCACGCTGAGTCACAAGGAGGAGGCCGGCGGCAGCTCAGCGCCCAGTGAGGAGAAGCCGGACTCCGCTGTCGGCACCCCAGGTGCTTTGCTTTTCCTCGTGAACTGACTGCCGGATTAGGGGTGCTTGGTTTCTAAAACGCTCCTCCACTTGGCCACTGTAAATGCAGTTTCACCCAAATTCCTGAACTGGCATAACTTGGTTTTTACGTTAATACAAAGTAACAGGCATTTACTAATGTGCTAAGGGTATATATATGTTTCAACAGAGGGAATTATTAAAATAATTAGAAAAGGCATTGTTTCTCTGGGAGCTAGACTGTTCTCCGGTTTGCGGGATGCCCTGTCTAAGACTGCGGGAGAGAGGCCAGGACTCAGAGAATGCTGAGTACACAGTGGTGCCAGGAAGTCTGAAGGCGTATGAATGTGTCATAGAAAGATGACAGTGGGCTGTAGCCTTGATTCAGGTGCGTGGTGACCTCCAACATAAATTCATTCTAAAACCTGTCTTTCCCTCAAAGGTGTCCCTGCTCCTGGGCCCAGTGCTAATGTAGCCAATGATGCCATGTCGATCTTAGAAACTATAACTTCTCTTAACCAAGAAGCTAGTGCTGCCAGGGCTTCAACAGAAACGTCAAATGCCAAGACCAGTGAGAGAGTATCCAAAAAACTCCCGTCTCAGCCAAGTGCCGACACGAGTACCGAAAGAGAGAGAGCTGCAGAGGACATGGCTGACAAAGAAAAGTCTCCACCTGATGCTGCGGGGGAAGGACAGGACACAGCCCCTAAGGCCGAAGAAGTTAGCGATCTCCCTTGTCCAGTGGAAGAAATTAAAAACCACACAAAAGAGAGTAATGGTGCAGTTCTGCTGAATAAGGACGTTCAACAGGAAGGCAGTGACCAAAAAAATAAATCCACAGACAAAGGTGAAAAGAAAGCAGACATCAACGAAAAAGGAGAAAGAAAGAAAGAAAAGAAGGAAAAGACTGAAAAGAAATTTGATCACTCCAAAAGGAGTGAAGATATACAAAAAGTCAAAGACGAAAAACAAGCAAAAGATAAAGAAGTAGAGTGTTCAAAACTTCCTTCAGAAAAGAACAGTAACAAAGCTAAACCCACTGAAGGGACAAAAGAAGGTAAAAACTTGCAAAACTCTGCAACATGTTTAAACAACAACCCAGATCCATTCCGGGGGGTAGGGGGTGGTTATCAACTTTGCCTTCAGATTTGATGATTTATTTCAAAAGCCTGAGAACTTCCATCTCCTTTACTTTAAAAATGAGCATTGTGTTTTTCTTTTCTGCACTAATTCACAAGCAGATAAACAGAAAAGCTCTGAACCTTGTCCTTTAACACTTAAAATTTACTGTCGTACATTATTCCAGGCAACTTAATTGATAGTTGTATACCCTAACCTTTAAAATATTAAATTGTAAATATTTCAGTTACTTAACATTTTCTTTTACTTCTGTAGTTTACTTCATAAAGAACAGTTTCATTATTTATACAGAATAATAGTTTGTATTTTCTGGAAACAGCTCTACCTTTTTGGGTGTTGGTTGCTAATGAGAGGTTTTTATTTCTAGAGTTGAAGTTCTTTGACATGTGTTTAAAGCAGAAACTCTTAACTGTAATTTAGGAGTCGGGTTCTGAGTGTCTTCTTACAGCAAGATGACTGACCTGCTGTGTTTCATTGTGCTCCTGAAGATTGCTCTGTGGGAGAGTCTGATGTCGACGGACTGACGGACATCACAGTCAGCTCCGTCCATACCAGTGACCTGTCATCCTTCGAAGAAGATACGGAGGAGGAAGTTGTCATGTCTGACAGCATGGAAGAAGGGGAGATCACATCAGATGGTAAAGCACTTTCCTTACTAATGCCTTTGTGAAGCTGCCTGTCGGGCATTATTTGTATATTCACGTGACTGTGTCATGAAAGACAGTGTGGTACAATGGTAAGAACATAGGACTTTGTAGTTGGAAGATTTGTTTCTGAGCCCCAGCTCTGAAGCTTTCTGACTGCAAGCGTGGTAAGTTACTCAACCTCAAGAAACACTGGTTCTCCATCTCTTAACTCCATTCCCTAGGGCTGTGCTGAGATTTCGATGAAGATGGTGTGAGTGTGTGAGAGAGAGAGAGGTAAGACTCCACTCACTCCTGACACATATACAAGTTTTGGGTCCCCAAGACTACTCTTAGGTTTGATAATTTGCTAGGACTCCAGAACTCACTTAAATCTGTTAAACTTACCATTGCAGTTTATTACAGCTGAGGGACACCAATCAAAATCAGCCAGGGAGAGCGGTGCATAGTCCAGGGTCCAGGAAAGCTCCAAACACAGAGCTTCCAGTTATCCCTTCCCTGTGGAGCCCTGGGCAGCGCCACTTTCCCGGCATTGATGGTCAGCGTTTTGAGTGGGGGGTCCATCATGTCATAGCTGGCCACCCACGTGTCTGCTCTCAGTCTCCAACCCCTCTGGAGGTCAAGCTGATTCTCTGACACAACGCCCCCACGCCACATCACACTGTTAGGTGATTTGGCTTGTCACAAGGCCCCTACACTGACAGAAACACTCCTGTCAGGCCTGGCATCCCAGAGGCTTAGAGTTGACCACCCAGAAGCCAAGGGCAAAGACCAGACCTCTCTTTACAGGGCAGTTGGATTCTTAGTTAACGCTTACTAAGCACGTACTGTATTCCGGGCATTGTGCTAAGTTACCGCACTGTGATCTTCGTGACAACCCTAGGGAGTAGGTCCAGGTAGAGAAATAGTCACCAAGGGAAGATGGCTTGTCCAGGGTCGTGTAGCTGCTGAGCACAAGTGCAAATTTCAAACCTGAACTGGGCTTCTAACCAACACTTTAGACTGCTCTTTACCAGGTGATGAAGTTCTGTTTACGTCCTTTCATAAAACCAAAAATACTGAATATTATTTGCAGTTGCCTGTAAATAATATCTTGTAAGTTTGATGCTGGCTTTTGGATACTTAAAAAATTTTAGAGGAAGAAAAGTAGAAGCATCTAATACCACAAATGCATTTCTCCGAGTCTGTCATTTTTCATTCTTTTCTTAGTGTCCATGAAAAACTGAATTACCAACCCCAAAAAGGGCAGCACTCCTCGCGTTCTAGATCTGTCCTCGTGAGGTCAGTCCTGCAGGACTTGGGGAAGAGTGCTCCTCTGGGAGCACACCCCGTGCTCTGGTCTAGGCTGACTAAACTTCTAATTCTGGCTGTTTAAGGGGGTCTTTTCGGGGGGTTTCCTGGGTAGGGCTTGATTTCAATGTATGGGATCCAGAAAGCAAGAAGATGGCTATTTTTGAGAGTACCAAGTGGTAGGAAATGAAAACCTTGTTTTCAAAGCTTTCTTCTTGCTGTGTCACCTCCTCAAGGTGGAGGGGTTTGAGTGTATGCTTGGTGTAGGGCCAGTTATTGATTCTTGCCTCTTCCATAAATGAGAGACTCACAGGTGATCATTAAAGTCTCCTATAAAGTACAGCTTCAAGTGAATTTCTTCCATTTAACATTCATGTCAAGTCCACTGACATACAAATGAGATTTTACTGTTTGTCAGGAAAGCAGAAATTAAGGTTTAATTGTTCCTTACTGTCTTCCTTCATGTATGAGAAATTGATTGTTAAGAAGTAAGCTGAAGTATACATTATAGCCTTTAAAAATGTCAATTTGAATTTTTACATACTGATATCTCCCGTGTTGGACCCAAAATTTGAACTACATCTCATGGCTGTTGCTTCTTCATGGTGATGAAGCACGATGTTCATTGTATTGCTAATTCACGAAATCACTCCTGTTTGTACTGACTTTCTTCCAGATGAAGAGAAGAACAAGCAAAATAAAACAAAAACTCAAACCAGTGATCCCAGCGAAGGAAAAGCCAAAAGCGGGCGGCATGCTTACGTGCACAAACCATACCTTTACTCCAAGTATTATAGTGACTCTGACGACGAGCTCACTGTAGAACAGCGGCGACAGTCGATTGTGAGTCATACTTGAACTGTGATTATTTCCACATTTAAATCAGGTTGACAGACTTGACTGGTCTATGTGCAAAGTACTGGGGAGCATGTGAAACAGTGACATACAGGTTCTTTATCAGGACCTTGTCATGTAACTAGGCAGCATATACATAAACGTGTGACCCAGTTGTTCACGTCACCATGATTAATTGTAGGGGTCAGAACCTAAGTGTTTCGTAGGGTGGAAATGTCTGAAGTGAGTATGCATCGAGCCATACGAGCATGTGAGGTGCAGCTATTAACGTGCTAGTAAGAGGGCAGCATAGTCCACATGTTTACAGGGTCTGAAAATACTTCTAATTATAAGATGTATCATTGAATTAACAACAGCTTTTTAGAGAAAACTGATACCTCATTGTACACGTACATCACTTTTAAGATGTCTTACAATTTCAGAACCATTAAGATATGAAAAGTTGCACATGTTAGAATGAGGAAATGTTATTACATCGAAAGATGATTTGAAAGACATACACTCAATGCTGATAGTGGCTTAACTCATGAAGAGTTCACTGGAACTTTGAGACTTTCTGTTCTGGGCCTGAAATGGGTGGGGTGAGTGAGAATACAATGGCAGGATTCGCCTGGGCTTTAAAATTTGACGGCAGCAATTCCCACATCCAAAACCTGAGAGTATAACCAGCCAGTCACATTTGTGGTAGGACCAGCCTGTCACTTGAATCTGCATTTCAACCTGCTGTTTTAAGAACAATCAAAAACTTAAGAACTACCTATGTTCACTTGACGCTCATAGATATTTTCACAACTGTTCTTTTAATCGAAGTAACCAGTTTATTAGACACATTTCTCAGAACGATAACTTTTCCCATCTTTTAGCTAATGGCATTCTGAAAGAATGAAAAATCTCGACTCTCTCTTTTATTATCTGTGAGCTTTCGAGTTGTGTAGTGGACATGCCCTTTAGCGGAGCCCGTTAATTTGTGAGGATGTTTGAAGGGCCGACATGTTCTTCAGAATGTTTTGTTTTTGCCCAATAATCAGAATAATTGCGACTGTTTTCTGGTTTTAGGCTAAAGAAAAAGAAGAGAGGCTTTTAAGAAGGCAAATCAATAGAGAGAAACTTGAAGAAAAACGAAAACAGAAAGCAGAAAAGACCAAGTCTTCAAAAGCTAAGAGTCAAGGCACGTTGTCTTTAGTATTTTTCAGCTATCTTAGATGCGCCATCATTTTCCGGGTATTTATAGTACTTCTGAAATAGAATTATAAAGTAAAATCTGAATTCCATCTCAGTAAAGCGGTTTTTGGTTTTTTTTTTTAAACATGATCTACTTTCAGGCGTGGAAGGCTTCCTTTTATTTATTTTTTTATTACATTTAGTGGGGTGATACTGGTTAGTAAAATTATTATATCGGTTTCAAGTACACAATTCCTTAATACGTCATCTGTGTGTTGCATTGTGTGCTCCCCCCCAGAGTCAGTTCTCCTTCCATCACCATATATGTTACCCTCCCCATTTCCTTACTTTTAATCTGATGTATTTAGTCATTTTTTTTTATTATATTGCCATATCTAAATTAAACATTCAATCAGGTATCATCTTACACAGCTCACGTGTTAGCAGTTTCTTTTCCAGTGGCTCTGGAATGAAATATCACTGCAAAATGGATCGTTAACGTGCAAGGAATCAAGACTTGCTAGTGAAATTAATAGAATTAATCTGTACTTTATATTAACTAAAATGTCAGACATGTTTCTCCAACATTTGCTTGAACAAACTTGAACTTTCTCTGCACACTGATCCTGTGTAATATGCAAATACATACACATATATAAAGGTTTGAAATAAAAAAGATGTGACTTCCCCATCTAAAATATTATTTATATTCCAGCACAGCTTAAGGATGTTAATGCCATTTTGCATTTTTACAGTGAATAGAAATTCTTAATGAAAAAGAAGTATCACACTGTTTGGAAAACTCTTTTCTGAATAGTTTATTGATTGCTTCTTTCCTAGGCAAAAATAGTGTGGATTTAGAAGAATCATCGACAAAGAGTTTGGAACCTAAAACCCCCAGAATTAAAGAAGTCCTAAAAGAACGGAAAGTTTTAGAGAAAAAAGTAGCCTTAAGCAAAAAAAGAAAAAAAGATTCAAGGTACATCCTTTATCTGACAACATTCACGTTGGAGTATTTCCTGGCACGCTTCCCGAAACGCGTGGAAAACGGTAGTGAAGAGCCAGACCTCGAAGGGTTGCTGCCCTTCCTTAGTAAAGACCTCAGAGTTCTGTGTTTAGTATCATAATTCATTGTGCTGGACAACTGTGATATTTCAAAGTATTAATCTTAACACTCATATCTTTTTTGGGGGGTAGACCTTTTTGATAATCTGATGGAAGCTTTAGAATCTCTCCTCAGAAAAAAACCATGTCCGTAACCACACAGCTGTCCCCAGGGTTTCATAGTATGGAAATGTTTGAGTCAAGTGGACATCGAGCCGTATAAGCATGTAGGTTTATGGACCCTGTAGACCAGGGTGTCCAGCCTTTTGGCTTCCCTGGGCTCCATCGGGAGAAGAAGAATTGTCTTGGGCCACACATGAAATACACTAACACTAACTAGGTGATGAGCTAAAGAAAGATCCATGTATCATTTTGGTAATGTTTTAGGAAAGTTGACGAATTTGTTCTGGGCCACACGCAAAACTGCCCTGGGCCGCAGGTTGGACGGGCTTGCTCTAGAGCAGTGGGTCCCAATCTTTTTCCACGTGTGTACCCATTTTAAACCCATTTCTATAAATTGCACCCCTTGTTATTAAAATAGCTGTTTTTAAATACTGACACTTTTGTTCAGTGCCTATCTTAAATAAGTTAGGAAAGAAAAATTACTACACTAAAAGTAGAAACCACAGATTTAATTTTGCAATATTTGTAACACAGTTAAATATTAATAATGATGATCAAGTATTTAAACATTAAATAAAAAAATACTTGAGAAGAATCATGATTAAAGACAATGCACTTACTTTTACTCAGTCAATAACTAAACTGATCAAATAGTCTGGCTATGGATATATTTATATGTTTAGGGAAGTTCTAGAAAGGATGCAAATAGATTGTTCTGAAACTGTACGTAATGATTGGTAGAAGAGTGGTTTGGGGGAAGGGTTCATAGCCACACCCTCACCAATCGTCATTGGCTAATGTGATGTAATTTTGAGTGTCTCCATTAATAGTGATGCAAACTTAACACTTATCGTTCCATAACTAATGTTTTGCAATAATGTTTTACATTGTTTTACTTGTTTTTTCGCCATTACTGATTATTTTTCACGTACTCCTGAATAGCCCAGCATGTACCTCTGGGGGTTCATGTGCCACTGCTTGGGAACTGATGCTCTAGACCAGCAGTTCTCAACCTGTGGGTCACGACCCCTTTGGGGGTCACATGACCCTTTCACAGGGGTCACCTAAGACCATTGGAAAACACATATCAGATATTTACATTATGATTTATAACAGGAGCAATATTACAGTTATGAAGTAGCAACGAAAATAACTTTATGGGGGTCACCACAACATGAGGAACTGTATTAAATGGTCATGGCATGAGGAAGGTTGAGAACCACTGCTCTAGACATTCTCAGGAAGTATCCCCATTCTAGTCATTCAGTAACCCTTATTTACGAAGATTGTGTCCATTTTCCAGTCTTTCCAGGCAGTTCTCTTCACCTGTATCCCATGCTTCTCACCGTAAACAGAGGTCTGGACCAAATTCTTTTTAACGCAGTGTTATCGTAGTTAATTCCGTAAGAATTAGAATGCTGAAGATCCAGCAGCTGTGAAGTCATGTGAGCATGGGCTATTGGTTTACTGTCCATTAAGTTGCAATCATGTAAATTTATCCCAGACTTCAAGATAGCTGAATCAGTAATTCGTTCTCAATTTCCTTATTCTACCTCCTAGCTATGATCTGAATAAATAAGAGCACCCTGTTTACTCAAAAGATGGTAAAACTTACAAAATGTATTATTAACTCAGAAAATATTCCATTTAGAGCAACAATTCAGGAATTTTTGTTTCAAGTATACTTTTCTTTAACACCAACAGCACTCCATGTCACATTTGGGATTGTGTCCTCTGTTGCCTAAGACTAGGATTTCAGTTGAAATGTATAACAAGTCTCCATTTGTGGGTCAAGTGTTTATAGAAAAGGGAAAGCTACACTGTTTTTTTCAAGCTTCCTAGAAATTTCTTATCCAAGTTCATATTTGACGTTTTCCTCCCACATAGGAATGTTGAAGAGAATTCTAAAAAGAAACAGCAAGCTGAAGAAGATTCCAAAGAAACCCTCAAAATGAGCGAGGTGTGTCTGAATTCATAAATGCCATTTGAAATGCTCTTTTGTTAGATATAGGCCATTCAGCACTTTTGGAGTAAAACTTAGCATGCAATTGGAACTTTTCCAAGTTAAAATAAAACATCCCTCACATTCAGTATTCTTGAACCGCCATCTATCATGATCTGAATGTCTTATTTTGTCAAGTTGTTTGGTATGATCATTTATCTAGCTAGTAGCTAATATTCTCCTTCCCACCCACCCCCATTCCTTATACTGGCAATAACGAAGTTGCCAGTAATAATAATGAAAAAGAAAGCAGGGACCAACTGAAATTCCTTCACCATAAAAGACATCTGTTTCGTGCTCTTTCGTTCCTTATCCACAGAGGTACATAATTTTATGGAGTGGATGTGCTCTTACAAAATGTTACTAGCATTTACTCTTACTCATTCCATGTTGCCTGTGAGCTCCCTCACTATGACATTTAATGATTGCATAGTACCTACCACAATATAAGCATTACCTATAGTTGAGCACTTAGATTGTTTCCGAGATTTGATCCTTTTAAATAGTAAAAATATGTTCAAAGAATACATTTCTTCCCCTTTTTGGATTATTTTGTTGGGATAAACTTGTGCTTTCATTGGTTTTTAAATCCTCATATATAATGCCAAATTTGTAATTCTGTAGCTGAATTATCTTAATACTTCTAAGGAATAAAACTAATAATTTAGTGATTATTCATAGTAAATACTCTGGATTTCTTCATTCAGATATTTGAGGCATATTTCAGTAAATCTTGATATTTTAATAGCATGTTTTTAAATATTTAACTTTATTTGATGATAAATTTCCTTGACAAATGATCTCAAAATTCTATTCACATTAATTGGTTATAACTTCCCATAAAATTAGGTTGATGAAATCCCTTTTAAATGCTCTTTCTTTGAGGAATTTAAAGTATTTTTTAAGATCTTGTTATGTCCTAGTCCCTGTATTAGTAGAAGTACATTAATCTTTGTGTTAAATTGTAAGGAGATGCAATGGGAAGCTGACCCAGAGACAGGAAAGGTTTCTCTGAGGACTTTAACACATTATTTGAATAAGAATAATTATCCCTAGTGGTCAGTGCGTCTTTATTATAAAGTGTATTTGGTCAGCATCACCTCATTAACATTAATAATGTACTCCACACCATGCTGTGGGGTAAGGGGGAGGTTTGGATGCTCTGATCTCTTAGTATCATCCCTCGGATCCATAAACATACACATACATTTTGTAGGACATAGTTACTGTTAACCGTGAATTACTGTGTGCATTTGAAACTTCCTAAGTAGAATGTCCACCAGGTACCCTGCATCACGAGGTCTCCATAAATCTGGTTTCTAAATTAAAATGTAGGAAATCTTCCATATAAAATTTTAAATTGACTTCAACATTAGGTGTTATGCTTTTGGACTGAAAAGGACATTGAATTGTCATTTACTCCATTTACATTTATTAATGACAGCTGCATATTTGCAGCCTTTAGCAATTGAGAGTTAAGGAAGGCCTAAATGCCTGGACAAATCTCCGGAGAAGTAACTGGTCTCTAGAATGACGCCTGCAGTGGGTAGGAAGAGTAGCAGGCTTACAGGGTATTATCTGAACTCAAGTTACTGAATCGTGCTGAGCCCCACTTAGGGTGCGTAAAGTTAAGTTAATCCCCACCCCAGGGTGCTTGCGAAGAGTAAGTAAGGTATAAATATGTGACAGCACTCAACATATTAAAGGCACCCAGATGTTAAATTTGGATATAAAAATTGACTTTCTCCTATTTTGACCTTTATCTTCTCACAGCACTGTGAAAAGGAAAAGGTGTCTTCTTCAAAGGATGTGAAGCACGTTCACACAAAAAGTGAGCCAAGTAAACCTACACGGAGACTCTCAGAGTCTTTGCATTCGGCTGATGAAAACAAAAGTGAATCCAAAGTAGAAAGAGAACATAAAAGACGGACATCTACCCCCATTGTGATGGAAGGGGCACCCGAAGAGACCGACACACGAGATGGGAAGAGGCTAGTGGAACGCTCAGAAGTGGGCACTGAGGAGCCCCAGAAACAGAAAGGCGCACTTAAGAATGAAAAGCATCTGAAGAAGGACGATTCCGAAACACCGCATGTGAAAAACGCACCTAGGAAAGAGGCGAAATCCTCCAAGGAGAAGCCTGAAAAAGAAAGAACTCTCTCAGAAGACAGACTGTCTACGAAACATAAGCATAAAGGGGATGGTGTGCACAAAACAGGTGATGACACTGAGCCTCACTCCTCGGAGAGAGGTCTCAAAGTAGAGGAAAGTGTTCAGAAGCAGGGTCAACCAACTAAACTTTCTTCGGATGATAAAGCTGAACGAAAAAGTAAGCACAGGAACGAAAGGAAATTATCAGTCTTAGGCAAAGATGGGAAGCCGGTTTCTGAATATATTATAAAGACAGATGAGAATGTTCGTAAAGAAAACAATAAAAAGGAAAGACACCTGTCAACCGAGAAAACTAAGGCAGAGCACAGGTCAAGAAGATCAAGTGATTCTAAAATTCAGAAAGATTCTCTGACTTCCAAGCAACATGGGGTCACATTACAGAGAAGAAGTGAGAGTTACTCAGAGGAGAAGTGTGACATGGACGCAGCTAACTTAGAGAGTAGTTCAAAGGCAGAAGAGGTTGTTCACAAGGAGAAGCGAAGAGCAAAGAGCTTGGTAGAAGAGAAACTGGGGTTCAAATCTAAATCTAAGAGTCAGGGCAAGCAGCTAAAAGCCAGTGAAGCAGAATTACAAGAAGGTATCTCAAAACAAACGGCCACTCCCAAACCAGAGAAGGAGAAGAACACAGAAGAAAACGACCCAGACAGGCAGAGGAAGTCTAAAGTGGAGGACAGATCTGCCGAAGACACTGGCGTGGAGTCTGTGTTAGAGGGTGCTGCTTCCTCAGCACATAGTTCCCAGAAGGACTCGAGTCACAGAGCCAAGCCGCCACTCACCAAGGAGAAACACAAGGGCGATAAAGACGCGAGCTCCTGCAGACCCGAGAAGAGGTTATCAGACGGGCACAAAAGCAGGAGCTTAAAGCACAGTAGTAAGGACGTGAAAAAGAAGGATGACAGTAAACCAGATGAGGGCAGAGAAGGTGACAGTAATCATGAAAAGGCCCGAGGGAATAGTTCCGTCATGGAAAAGAAAGTAGGTAGAAGGTCGTGTGAAAATCGAAAAGGAAGCTTATCCCAAGAAGTGACCAAAGGAGAAGAAAAATTAGCAGCAAGTCCTGTGGGCGCTCCCAGTAGTTTCTCCCTTCAGAGACCAAAAAAAAGTGGTGACACCACCTTGATCCCCGAACAAGAGCCCATGGAAATTGACTCGGAGCCTGTGGTTGAAAATGCGCTGGAGGCATCTAAAACCCAAGAGCGCAGTAGTCAGAGTTCTCAGCAGGACGTGGGTGCTGAAAACATGAAGCAGAGGCCCGCAGCCACAGTTCTCAAGGACGAATTAAGAACTTCCATGGTAGATGCAAAAGCAGCAGCTCCAGGGTGTAGACCGGGACGTGGAGCAGGAGTAGTTAGCAATTCTGAGAAGCACGCTGACCATAAAAGTACCCTGACCAAGAAGGTGCCTGTCCAGAGTGCTGCGTGCCAGCTAAATCCCGGGGAGAAAGAACCCACTCAACAAGGAACCGATGAAGTGAACACAGACTCTGAAACGAGTCAGAGAACGTCAGAAAACGAGAGGGGGCAAAAGAATTCGAAAATCGCAAGACCCACTGAAGAGCATGTTGCTCAGGAAGATGCTGTTCTTGAACATTCCACAAATGTAGACCCCTCACCGTCCTCAAGTTCAGTGACTGTTGTACCTCAGAAACAATCTTGTGATTCAGATGTAATTCCTGTCGTTGGCAAAAGAAGCGTGTTAGAAGGTGGCACAGCCAGCACCTCCCTTGCGGGCCACTTGGAATCCCCTAACCAAAGCCTGACTGTTAGAGCATCCGAAGTCCCTAGGACAAGTGACAGCAAAGAAGGAGGTGCGGTTTCCACAGCAGACACGCCAGCCAAAGCCAGCACAGACGGCAAAAGACACATTCCAGAAAGTTGCCAGGCTGCCACACTGCACAGTAAGCAAGGAAAAGAGCTACCAGACATGATTGTGGAAAACGAAAACGTTGGCCAAGAGGGAGGCTCGATGGCCGTGGCCAGGAAGGGAAGCGACGTCAGTACGGAGCCCATGCCGCAGCCGACGGTGAGAACTGCAGTTGAAAGTGGCAGAAAGGGTGCCGCAGCTGCCGAGCAGGTCGCACGCAGCTGTCCCCAAGACGATGCCGAACCGGAGCACAGCAGGGGCCCAGGCGAAGTAGGAAGCGTGTCAGGTGACACTGAAAGGAGGAGTGAAAACAGCGACGTAGACACCAGTGCTGGAAGTGACACTGCATCCTCTGCTTTACACCACAGGAGCGGGCAGGCTGAGACCGTGGCCGCGGGGTCTGCTGGAGCAGAAAAGGCTTCTGTCGCCACCAGTACCGAAGGGAGGGCCAGAGGAATGGCCTTGGACCCAGTGAAAGCCGGCAGTGCCACGACCACGTCTTCAGAAGCAGGAGCGGGGCCGGCAGCCGTGCCTTGCACCCGCGAGGCCGACGAAGGCCTCATCACGGGCGTGAGCTGCGGGGGCAATCTGCTCGGTGCGGGGCCGGACGCCCGCGAGTGCACTGTGTTCGCTGCGGCTGAAGAAGGCGGGGCCGTGGTCACCGAGGGGCTCGCCGAAAGCGAGACCGCCCTCACCAGCACCAAGGAGGGGGAGAGCGGGGAGTGCGCTCTGGCCGGGCCCGAAGGTCGGCCGGCGGGCCCCGTGCCCGCTCAGGCCGTTCCGCTTGGAGACGGTGTCAACAGTGCCGTGGCGGAGGACAAGGACGACGCTGTGAGCAGTGCCGGCTCTGAAGAAAAGTGCGACGGTTCTTCCAGCAGAGCCTCCCACGGTGCCGGAGGGACGGGCACTTTCACTGGTGAAGTTGAAAGCGATGGAGCCGTGACAAGTGCAGGGACCGAAATCCGACAGGGGTCATTGAGCCCTGAAGAGCTGGATGGATTCCAGAGGAAGGTGACGAGATTGGGCCCCAAAAAAGAGCCTGAGGGGACTGTGACATGTACAGGAGCAGAGGGGAGAAGTGACAGCTTCGTTATGTGCTCGGTGACTGGCGTGGGGCCACAGGAGGGGCGAATGGTTACAGGTGCAGCAGTGGCCCTGGTGGACAGCGACACGCCACCAGGAACAAGTGCCACCCAGGAAGGAGATGGTTCTGCGAATGACGGCACCGAGGGGGAGAGTGCGGTCACCAGTACGGGGATCACAGAGGAGGACGGGGAGGGCCCCGCGAGTTGCACCGGCTCCGAGGAGAGCAGCGAAGGCTTTGCTCTGAGTTCTGAGTCGGAGGACACGGGAGAAAGGGCCATGGACAGCACAGGAGCCAAAGGAGTCACCGACGCACCGACCGTCGCTGCCGGTCCCTGTGACGATGAAGGCATTGTCACCAGCACGGGGGCCAAAGAGGAGGATGACGAGGGCGAGGGCGTTGTGACTAGTACTGGAAGAGGAAATGAGGTGGGGCACACAGCCACCTGCACGGGGACAGAAGAAGAAAGTGGGGTTTCCATCTGTGAAAGCGCAGAAGAAGGGGACAGCCCGGTCGGGACTGCGGGGGGCCATGCGGCCGCTGAGGCCGGAGCGGCCACCACCCATGCCCACGAGAGCACCGTCGACAGCATGAGTGGTGCCGAGAAGGAAGTGAAAGACCCGGAGATCTGCTCCAGCGCCAAGGGGGTTGTAGAAAGCAGTGTGACCAGTGCCGCTTGCGGAAAGAGTGAGGTGGCACCAGAGCCTGAAGGTTGTGAGGGTCCCATGACTAGTGCCACTTCAGGTCCCAGTGACAGTCAGCTCACCAGAAAAGAGAATGCCGACGACACTACCATTTCCACTGGCCTGGTGGGGGGCAGTTACGAGGCCCTTGTGTCCGGGGCGGTCCCACAATACCAAGTGCGTCACACATCGCCAAGTGACAAAGAAGGGGAAGGTGTCATCACCTCGGTGGAAAACGAAGAGTGTGATGGCCTTGCGGCTTCTACAGCCAGTGACCGTGTAACCAACCAGACTTGTTTGGCTGGTGACAAAAGTCAAGCCGTGGGCCTGGTGATTTCTACCAGCACGCCGAACGGCTACAGCACGCCGCTGAGCACGATGGGGGACGTGGCAGGTGAACGTCCCAGCGCTCTGAGCACGGAGGGAGACGTGGGGGACCCCGGTGTTCTCACCGAGGACTTCGAGGCCCCCACGCCCAGTGCCGTTTCGGGAGATGCGAGCCAAGCCACTGCCGCGAGCGACGACAAGGACGAGTGTGCCATGATTTCCACGAGCATCGAGGAGGAGCTCCAAGTGCCGGTGTCCAGCGCGGCCCCCGTCACCTGTGCGGGAAGCCAGCCGTCCGTGGCGGCCATCGGAGGAAGAGCTAAAGGCCCTGGCTCGGTCAGCGCCGACGACTTTGAAGTGCCGATGCCCAGCGCGCACACAGAGGTTGGGAGCCCCCGCGCCTCGACCAGCAAGGAGGACAGGGATGACGGCGTCATCTCCACCAGCATAGCCGAGGAGTGCGAGGCCTCCGTGTCAGGTGCCACGCTGGTGGGCGCCACAGCCGTGGAAGAGAAGGACAGCAGTGCTGTCATCTCCACCAGCTCGGGGGAGGACTGCGAGGGCCCCGTGTCCAGTGCCGCCCCACAGGAACAGGGCCGGCCCTCGGCCACAGCCGCTGAAGAGATGAGTGACACCGCCATGATCTCCACCAGCACCTCGGAGGGACACGAAGCCGTCATGAGGGGCGCCGACCAGGCCCCTGCTGCAAGAGTGGAGGACACGAGGGACGCTGCCCTCATCTGCACCAGCACAGCCGAGAGTGTGCTGCTCGTCACTGGCCTGGTCAGGCACGAGGACAGCCCGCTGACGGGGAGCACCGCGGCGGCAAAAGACGACCCACCGCTCATGACGGACAGCAAGCGTGAGGCCCCTGTGCCCAGCCCAAGGGCGGAGAACAGCCATCCGGGGCCCGGGCCGAGCGCCGCGGGCCCTGAGGGAGGCCGTGACCCAGCGTCAGCCAGCGCGCCCTCTGCAGAGAGAGGCCGGCCAGAGGAGGGGGGCGTGCCAGGGAGCCCCGTCCGGAGAGGAGACCGGAACCCTGAGGCAGGGATGGCAGGGGGCAGCACGACAGCGAGCCAGCCCACAGGGAGCAACTTAGCGGGGGCTGCCGGCTCACCCGACCCCCCGAGCAGCCCGGAGCAGCTGTTGGGGCGGAGGACCGAGCACCCCTCTGTCAGTACTCACTCTCCGACGACCGAGCACGCCTCAGCCTGTACTCACTCTCCGACAACCGAGCACCCCTCTGTCAGTGCGCACTCTCTGACCACCGAGCACCCCTCCATCAGTACTCATGCTCTGACCACCGAGCACCCCTCCATCAGTACTCCCTCTCTGACCACTGAGCACCCCTCCGTCAGTACTCCCTCTCTGACCACCGAGCACCCCTCCGTCAGTACTCCCTCTCTGACCACCGAGCACCCCTCCGTCAGTACTCATGCTCTGACCACCGAGCACCCCTCCGTCAGTACTCCCTCTCTGACCACCGAGCACCCCTCCCTCAGTACTCACGCTCTGACAGCAGAGAACGCTCATGCAGAAGTAGCTGATGACACACCATGCGGCAGAGGTGCTGCAGCAGGACAGTCCTGTCTTCCCCGTGAAGGGCAGGAGCCTGAGGATAACCTGCGGACCCCCACCACTGAAGGTGCTAATGGTCAGGAAGCAACAATCGCTCCTTCCCACCCAGCCCCCTCGGCTGCCCGCAGTGAGGCCCTGACAGCTCCTGAGTGTGAGCAGGACCCGGCCACGACAAGTAATGACAGTGGGAAATGGACTGCTCAGGCATCTGCAGAGAAAGCAGAACATGGCATGACAGAATCGTTCCAGAAAGGAGATCTTGAGGTCACTGTTTCTTCTGAAGAAAATTCAGGTGACATAGGTGAGAATCTCTCTAATTAAGAATTTTAGCATGTTACAGACATGATTGTATGTAGAGTACATTTAAGACAACCTTCTAAAAGACCGTTTTGGTTCCAGGGTGTCACAATAACTTAGCAGACTTGAAGGTCAAGACTCTCTAAAAGAAACTTGTGTTTGACAGCTTAAAACCGTAAACCCATTTCTTGCGGACGAGGGAGGCAGAGGCGGCCACGTGTCATCTGCATGGCAGTTGCACATTACTAAACCTCTTTGACCCTGAGGTTTCTCATCAATCAAAATGAAGACTACCTTACAACAACCCTGTAAAATGAGTTTTTATCGCCCCCATTTTACAAATGAGCAGATGGTTTCACAGAATTTAAGTCACTTGCATGGTACTTGGGTGCCTTTTTGAAAAGTTACTTCTGAACCTCAGTTTCCTGTTGTATGAGACAGGGGTAATACTACCAAAACAAGTGTCATTTTAACTCTCATCTGACGTAGAGATTCACAGCATCTGTCGGTCCAGCCCAGCTGGCCACATTAACCAAGGGAGCACACAGTTGTTTCTTTTAACTGAGTTTATTGTCCAGGTAAAATGAGGCACTTTCTGGCTTAGAACTTGGTTGAAAGAGAAATGAAACGTGTGCTCTCCTGGCAGGTTTCAGAGTGCTGGTCTTGTTAGAAATGGTTGGTAACTTTCAGGGTGTGAGCTTCGAGCTCAGTCATTGATTATACCACCCAACTGCAGACACCGTACCAGCCACTGCTGTGCTAGCAGCCTCTGGGGATGCAAAGATAAGTCATCGAGAAGGGAAGATAGCTGTGAATCCAGCCAGGTAGTGCAAGTAGACAGTAACACTAGTGTGACAGGGACTTAGAACTGAGTTAAGCACAGGATGCTGTGGGAACTCAAAGGGACAGGGCTGGACGTGAGGGGCCAGAGACGTTGACTTCTTTCCCACTCTGACTGTATCAATTGTCGCATCCTGGACTTTTAAATGGGAACAACCTTAAAGATCATGTAATACAGCCTTGGAAAGCAGAAGCCACTAGATTTAGCCCTGTTCATCATAGAGACTTAAGTAAGAGACATTAAGAAATGTTCCAAGGATGGAAATAAGTAACTTGAAAATTTTCCATTGAATTTAGCCTGGGTTAAATTGAATGCTCTGCAACTTTTTATGATTTAATTGTTGGTACCATCTGTTACTCCTTCCTCCTCCCTCTTTTTTCCCCAAAGGAGCAAAAATCAGAGCGCTTCCAGACAGCATGCGTATCCAAAGAAAAGCCTGCAGCCTCTTGGGACAGGAAGGATTTTCTTTGCAGGCTTCCGTGTGGGAATGGGAGAGGAACTAGAAGCCACAAGTCGCAGAAGGACAGGGGAGTGAGAGAAAGAAAGGCCCAGGGCAGGGACAGACTTGGTCTACACCAGAGAAAATTCCATTTTCTTTTTGTCTGCCTCATAGTTTTTTACCTTCATGTTCGATTTTGCTGTGTCTGCATAAAGCAAGTTAAGTGAGTCTATTCATAATTCACCTCCTTTATCAAGAATACTCCACAGGGGCCCAGAACATTTCCTTTTAGGGACAAACTTGATAGAGATCACTATAGAAAAACACTTGGAAATAAGAGTTCTTCACAATTAATATTGTGTCATGCTTTCTGAGCAGTTGTATCTTAGCAGCAAGAAATAATTTCAAATCAGTAACCCCCACCCCCAAAAAAGAAACCAAGTAAATGACTCCTGCCTTTGCTCTGAGGTGGTTTTATACTGACTGCAAAATAAAACAGGAAAGGTCATGGTGTGCTAGATAAAAATGTTTTATTACCTTGTGATTCAGGGTATATTTTGTAAGTAAATTCTTAAATTGACTTAATAGTTTGAATCTCATTAGGCAATGAAGAGTCTCCATTGGATGTTTTGGGAGGATTGGAACGGAAAACCAACTTGAGAACTGAGGTATGGCTGATAACTGAGTTGTGCTGAGCTGGGAGTGGTGTAAGGACGGTTCGCCGTGTAGATACGTGCGTACACCAAGGTGGTATATAGCTCTTGTTTTCATTGTACTTAAGACACGTAAGTAGTATTGTCACATCCAGTGAGGGGGAAGCAAAGAACCTCAATAGTCTCAGTAAATAGTGCCATCATCAATTCCAGTTTCTCAAACTGGAAACCCAAGAGTCACCCTCAGTTTCTACCTGTCACCCCAAATGTAATCCATTGCCAATGCTTATAGGTTCCATTTCCAGAATTTAGCGTGGGTCCATCTGCTTCTGTTTCTGTAGTTGCCACCGTAGTCTAAGCCATGACTCCAGTAGTGTCCCCATTAGACTTCCTTCCTCTCCAGCCTGCCTCCAGTCCTTGATTCACAAAGCCCTGAGAGTTACCTTGAAAAATATAAATTAGGTCACGGCATTATTCTGCTTAAAATTTCCACAAGTTTCCCATCATACTTGGAATAAAATCTAGTTTTAATCATGGCCTATGTGGTTTATATGATTTAGTCTTTGTAGCCCTCTTCCAGCCTGAGCTCATGGCCCCTCCAAGAATACGTGACAAGAGGGCAGTAAGGGGGGTGGGGGCGGTAAGGCGGGTGAGCACCGCCGAGGGGACTCGGCTTACCCAGCAGGAGCAGTGGGAAGGCAGACAGGAGAGCTTGCAAGGAGGACATTTGAGGAGTTTTGCCAGGAGAGTAGATGTCTACTAGAGGAGAAAGAAAAGGAGACTGCCAGTCTAAGAAGCGTGTTCTAGACAGGCGAGGGCGGGCGGGCGGTGAGCCCCGGGCCATGTAGTGGTTCACAGTGAGCGGCGGGGCAGCTTGCACCTGGCGGACGGGACCTGACCGTTAATTTAAAGCAATAGGAGAGCCCCTCGTGGATGGACTAGCAGATAAGATTAATTTTTTTATTTTTTGCTTTTAAAGGCAGGCATGTAGTTTTAAAATTTTCAGACTTAAAGTAGACTTTTATATTGTTATAAGATGCTGAGTGTTTAATTTACTTGAGGTTAGTCTTGCCTTCTTATTATAGTAACCTCAGTTAACTTCTTTTTTATGGCACTTTGGACTTTAGACATTGGTACCCTCAGAAGAAGAGACAATTCATGGAATTCCAGCACCATCAGAAAGTCCTCGTGGGAGAAAGCTGATCGGAATAGGTGAGCTCCATTTAGCCGTGGTTCACATTACTTCTTCCTTGCATGTGATTTCACCTTTTGTTGTAGCTTAAAATCAATAGCTGCTTCATCATAATAAGCTGACAGGCTATATGAATTTTTAACATAAACCTTTTCTTATGAGGTGTCACTCAATTTTATATAAGATGATTTTTAAATTTGATACCACCAAATCATTGTGACAAAAAGAACATTCTTTGAGCAAACACTTTCTCCATCTCAGAAGTGTGTCTCTGCACCTCCTGCCCTTATGTGGCCATCACACTCATCTCCAGGAGGCGGGGCTTCTTCTGAGCTCCCCCACTCTTGGCCCTGGGACTCTGGCTATTGCCCCAGTGACTACCCAAAGCCACTCCAAGCTTGCATAGCCTCTTCTCGGTCTCTCTGTGCCACAGTCTTTGGGTCCACTGCACTTTTTAGGGGAGAGCCTCACTACAGAGAGGATCTCAGGGCTGCAGCTCTCAAACTTCTTGGTCACAGGACCACTTTACACTCTAAAAATTATTGAGGACCCCAGAGAGCGTTTGTATGGATTATACATGTTGACATTTACCAACTAAGAGCATTGAGAAAGCTATAAAGGGTGCATTAAGTCAATATAACTAATTCACTATAGGTTAACATAAAAAGCATTGTTTTTCATGAAAAATAGCTAGATTTTCCAAAACAACAAAATTTAGTAAGACAAGGTGTCACTGTTGAACATTTTTACAAATCTGAGTCTAGGTTGGTAGAAAATAGCTGGTTGCTCATGTTTGTTTCTACGTTCAGTCTTGCTATTTGTTGTCCTGGTTGAAGTGTATGAAGAAAATCTAGCATCACACTGCATGGTTGGATTTTAATGGTGTTTTCAGATAATTGTGGGTACATACATGGCCCCTGGAAAACTCCGTTGTGTACTCATGAGTTTAAAAGGTGAATAACATCTTAGTATTATTATGACAACATAACACTACTTGTGGACCCCTTAATGGAAAGTCTCAGGAACCCCCGGGGATCCTTGGAACATACTTTGAGAACCAGTGGGTTAGGGAAATGGAAGTGAGAAGAATTGTGCCAATAGAAAATTGTTTCTGGTTTGTACTGTAGTCATTATTTCAGATTCTTCTGATTCACACATTAACTAGGAAAAAAATAATTGGAACCTTAGAGTATATGACCAAACTAAGGTAGCTTGCTTTTTTCTTTTTTACAATGTTGAAATGTCAGTGCAAATCAGAAGGAATACTCAGGGTAATTTTGGTTGCAAGAAACAGAAAACCCTATAAAGGAAGTTTATTAGCTCTTTGTCCTAGTTCAGGCTGCTGCAGCAGAATTCCATAGACAGAGTGGCGTAAACGACAAATACTCATTTCTCATGGTTGTACAAACTGGGAAGTCTGAGTCAGGGTGCCAGCCTGGTCAGGTTCCTGGCAAAGGCTCTCTTCCTGGCTGTGTCCTCATGTGTCCTTCCTTGGCATGTGAGAGAGGTCTCATGTCTTCCCTTCTTAATGCACAGAGAGAGGTCTCATGTCTTCCCTTCTTCTAAGGACACTAATCCCATCCTGGAGCCCCCAATTTAAGCTGACCCAGTCTCTCTCTCACCTACCTTTAGTCACAGAACGTAGACACATAGATGTACACAGTAACAGTCCCCCTCCTCATGATTACCCACCTTAAATACAATTGTGTATTTAAGCACAGATTGAAAAAATAGTACTTATACTGTGCTACAATTTCCTTTTTACTCAGCCTTATGTTGTGGCGTCCTCCATTGTCATTGTGTTCAGATTGACTTCTGCTAGCTGCATAGCTGAAACAGTCCTTTTCCTGTTTGTTAGATCTTTTAGTAACCTCCAGTTTTTGTAGTTTTTACTGTTACAAATAAAGCCACAGAGAAATTCCATATGCATGTCACTGTGTATTTCCCCCAGTGTTTCCATGTAAGTGAATTGGGAGATCAAAGAATGCCTAAGTTTCTTTGATAAGCACTTGTCACTCCCTATTTTGGAGCCAAATATTGAAGGATGAGTGTGCTTTAGGTGGAAAAGGCAAAGAGAAAGGCGGTGTGTAAAGTAGTGTGTCTAAATCTCCACCCAGGACTGTCTGGGGTGGTCAGGGCGGCGACCTTCCCAGGCAAAGCCATCGGAAAGGGCTGCCTTCAGAGTTTGTGACCTCGAGAGCCGGCAGTCCTGGAAGACCACCCCCAGACCCAGGAAGCCACTCAGGCTGACATGTTAAAACCCTAACGATGACTAATCTCTCCCAAACTTGGACAGATGCATTAGTTAAAATGTATATATGTGTGTTGCAGTAGAAATAATTAACATCCCATTTGTTAATTGTCAGTAAGGTAACATTTGGGGGGTTCTGAAGTCCTTTGTTCCCACAGTAATATTTCAGATTACTGTGTTTGGGTACAGCTCAGTAAGAGATCTGCTTACGTAAAAGGAAGTTGTTTAAAAGAAAAATGTGTGTTCTGTCATTGTTGAGTAGAAACAGTACCTTGCACTTCAAGTTTCCAAAGAATATAAATAGACGTTGGCTGTTTGAGAGGATAGGAGCTAACTTTTCACAGGACCGCATCGTTTTTAAATGAGCCAGTGTGGCACTGTGACCTAACAGCCAGGGAAGGTCTCCCGCCTTTGTTCTGAGGTCGCACCATCATCATCATCCGTAAATCACTTTGACTTAATGGACCACTACCACTATTGTGAAAAGTCAGGCAACAGAAATTTCTGTTGTTTCCCTGCGGTGTGACAGAACATGGATGGTCGGAATAATTGGTCAGACTTTTGTAATTCACGGAGGCAGCGAGGCCACTCAGCAACATAGTCCTCCCTCACCGCCCTAAAGATCTCTCAATTTACGTCTCTGATTCAGAAACGATAGTCACCTTCCTTCTCATTTTTGTTTATGAACAGCTGAACTACAGCGGGAGCCTCTGTTGGTGAATGAATCACTGAATGTAAGTCACTGTAATAGTTGAGTTGTGTTGTCATTGTTGGGATTGTTTTGGTTTGCTATTTTGAGAATGACTGGGGTGGTGGGACATCTCGGGGAGGAGAAGACAGGAGGCAGTTGGTGGCGTGCTCTCCGTTGGAGTTCAACCTACTGATGAGTTTTTACTTGTTCTTTTCCACATTCAACTATACTGATGTCATGAAGTGTAGTTGTTTTTCTTCAAAAAATAAAAAAAAAAAAGTCCCTCTGAATTTAGCACTGAATTTAGGCCAAGGTCATGAAATAGAACAACGGAAACGGAAGAAGGCCCGGATCACTCAGACTGGGGAAGCTCACCTCCCCCTGAATGCTGACAGTCTGTCAAAGAACCACGAACTTTCCATTTGTGATTGCTAGAGTGACGTTGCAAATCAGGCTGTGACGTTAATTTATCGTGGTGCTATAGACAAAACATTTTATTTTGAAAACTACAATTCACCGTATGTTTTTGGAAAGCTTTTCTGAAGATACTGAACTAGAGTTGCCACGTGGACATTTTCTCCCCCACGTGTGGCTCTCATAATCCCTTCTGTGCTTGCAAGAAAAAAGTTTTTTGTATTTCTGAATGCATTATAAAGGGACCTGATATCATATCAGAAGCAAATGTGTTGTAAAATGCTTGCAAACTGTGGGCAGCCACATTCTTTCCAGTGCCGCTAGGGGACTTATCCCAGACAGCTGTGACGTCAGCGCGTCCGTTTTATAGCCAGATACTCGTACACAGTATGCTGAGTGAGGAGGAGAAAACCCCCCTTGGTTTGGCTCACGTTTGCCCCCCAGAGCCAGCGAGGTGATTGTGAGCTCCCCCAGTGTGTTCCACCCCCCGCCCAGCATGTGCCCCATCCTACCTCAGAGCCCACTCCCCCCCACACCCCGGTCCCGAGTCCCCAGCCCCTGCCCGCCCCATTCAGGCAGGGCCATCCTTTCCAAATGCGTGTGACGTTCTGTAGCCTGGACTTGGAACGATGCAGATGCTTCCCTCCGTGAAAGAGAAAACCAAGCACAGCTGCCGAGATTTGCCAAGGGGAACTCTCACGGCCAAATCCCTTAGCACTTTTAAGTAAAGAAGAAGAAAATCATGAGGGAGTGTTGGAGGGGAAGAGAATGCATGGAGTTCAGAAATACTGTCTCTTACTTCTCACTCCCTGGCCATGACCGTGTTAAAGACAAGGAGGATAGCGCAGGGGGACAGCCATCCGTTACAGCAGAGCCCCGGAAGGAAGGTGCTCCGTGCGCTGGAGCTGCTGGGTGGAAGGGGAGAGCACGCGCACCCCGGTGCCTGCAGCACTCCCACCCCGGCGCCCGCAGCACTCCCACCCCTGAGCCCGCAACACTCCCACCCCTGAGCCCGCAACACTCCCAGCAGCGCCGGACTGTGTACGTGACACGCCCCTGCCCACCAGACGTGGTGGACTGTCCATTAAGAACCTTTTCCATTGTATGTTTAGGTCAAAAATTCCGGCCCAAGAGCAAATGAAGCAATTCCCAGCAAGTCTCCTGACAAAGAGGGTAAGTGAATGAATTTCATGGCCGTGATTTCGCGGTGATGGTAGCGAGCATTTGGTGAGTGCCAGGCCCTGTGCAAACTACTTCCAGATTTCCTCTCAATTAATGTCATCCGTAAGGTGAGTGTTGGCGGCACCACATGTGCAGCTGAGGAATGTGAAGCCGTGGAGAGGCCCAGGGGCTTCTTCAGGCCACGCAGCCTGGAAATGGGGCCTTGCCTTACATAGCTTCTAGAACGTTGCCAGCAGTCTCACAGTGGGCTCAAGCCACTGTGAGTACAAGTGTTTGGTCCCCCGTGGTCTGTACCGTGGGAGTCCGGTGCTGAGTGCTCAGCCGCGTTCACGTCTGACAGGCATTCTGAACTTGGTACAGATCAGTGATGTCTTCACACAGGAGTCAGGCCCCGTTCCGTGGAACCCGTGGAGGCTGCCCACTCCAAGGGGCTCATTCTCTTCTCACTAGAACATAGAGTGTTGCTTATTTCCGCTGATGTTGTTGATTCCCTATTCCAAGAATTGGGGAAAGAGGTCTTAGTTCCCCGTCGGGTTATTTTTATAATGCATTGTGCCATACCCAGTTTTGTCGTATCTTAGAATTTAGTATGCTTGCGTCATGGGCTTCTTTTAAAGTGTTACAGAAACTGTTGAATGCACACTATACCCCCTGCCTAACCCCAGTCTCTTTTCCTTTTATCTACTCCAAAGGGAACCACTTTCTGCATTTGATATTTATATTTTTATATATATATCCATAAATAATATGTAGCACTATGTTGCTTGCCTTAAGAAGAGGGTATCATAGGAACTGTCTCCACCATATTTGTTCATTTGGAATTACATTCTGAAAGGTCGTTGTGTTGATGGTGTATAACTCTACTTACTTTACTTCAATTGCTGTGTAGTATTCCATTGTATGAATATACTAGCTACTCTTGTTTGCTTGTTTTTTTGGTAGACATTTAGGTTTTTTGCAGCTTTTCCCAATTAGAAAGCATTCTGCCCAACATGATCTTACACCTATTTCCCAGTGCACATGTCCTGTACCTGTAACTCTAGGTGTGGAATTGCTGGGTTGATAGGCACCTCTTCAGCTTTACTGAACATGCCACATTGTCCCCAAGTGGTGTACCAGTCAGTGTTCACTCCGTGCCTTCTCCCATATTTGGTGTTGACAGTCTTACGGTGTCGAATGTCTTCCAATTTTTCATACTGTGCTGCGACACCAGCTGGGCAGAAATGGCTGCGAGTCTGCCATGTGAAGTCCAGTGACCCTCTTGCTCCTGGAACCTCGTTTCCTCACACCCAGGAGTGGAATTCCTGGGGCTTCCTGACACAGTTGCTGTGAGGGTCCCGTCACAGTCATTTATAAAGTGGCCTTCCCTCTTTCCCTTCCCCCTGCTCCACACACGCCTAAAATAAGTTTTGGAATGAGTTCATAGTTAAGGGTTTTTTTTTCCTTTTTGTATTTATTACTCAGAGATACCCCATGGTAGAAAAGACAACACAGAAGCCGTAAGAGGTCACAGTGTTGAAGCAAGTCCTAAAGAGGTGGGTTTTCCTAAGAAACTCAAGATTTCGTGTCATGTACATAGTGCTCTCGCCTGCACACAAAGGCTTCACTTCTTTGTGTACGTTAAAAATAAATTGGAACTCTTAGGAGTCCTCCATGTCACTTTCATCTGTGTATGCTCTCGTAATGTTTAGGCAATTTGGCAGGTCCCAGGATTATTTGGATATGTCCATGTTTCACAGTCGAAAATGTTTTCTCATGTTCTAGCCTTCATCAGCCCTTTAATGGGCTGCTAAGAAGCAAGGAGAAAAATACTACCAGTATATTTGACATGCCATTAATTGTAAGATGTAGGTTGTTGGAAAAATGAGAAAAAAAATTTTTTTAATATTATCATATTTAGTTTTTTTCACATTCTTTACCTATTTATAGAAAAAATTTTTCAAAAACATATTTTCGAATTGTTGAAATATAGTATGTAACCAGTAACAGATTTGGACATTTTCTATGGGTTTACATTCAAATCCCTCCCCAAAAAATAAAAAAGACTCAAACCTAGAAAATGAGTCTGATCCAAATCTGTATGCCAAAAGTGTTATTCTAGGGTTTTTAAAAAGTTATATAAAGATTTATTTCAAAGACTAGAAGCTTATATGAGGGCTGTCCGGAACATACGAGTATCACAGCATGTAATATGAAAAATAGAAGCATGTGTGGCTGCATTTTTTCCGGAGGGCCCTCGTGTACTGTGCCCCCATTTCAATAGATTTGGATTCAAATTCTATTTTCTTTAACACAATCATTCTTAATTCCAGGTTGAAGAAGAAGAAAGGCATATGCCTAAAAGAAAAAGAAAGAAGCATTACCCCTCTTCAGATGATGAACTGGGTATTTGGAATATTTCTGTTTTACCGGTCTTTGAAAACCGTATTAGTTCCACATCCCAAATATGGGTTAATAACAGAAAATTCTAGAGGGTAGTAGACTTGATCCTTGATCAACACAGGATTGGAAGCCCTGACCACCTGCACAGTCAAAGATTCGAGTGTAACTGAAGTCATCCTTCCACATACCCACATTCCCAACTGTGCTTCACACACATAGCTGCTTGAACAATGCGGGTTTGAATGCCGTGGGTCCCGAGACACAGATTTTTAAAACTCAGGCCCATGTTATTCCAGGGTCACTTGTAGTTGTTTACTTTGCATCTCTAGAGTCTAGTTCATGTCCAGACTGGCTTGATACCTCCAGGGTCTTTTCTGCACTTGACCTAGAAACCAGATTGTTTCTTGGGGAAGACCCAACCCCTGCAACTCACACAAACACAGGCTGCTTCTGTCACCTGGGCCCGGGATCCAGCCAGGTGCCACCGAGTTTCTTATTTTGAATCATGGACAGACAGCCCGCAAAGTGCTGCAGGGAAGGTGCGAGGAACAGCCCCATTGCGTTCTGCTAACTTCCTGCAGTCTCAGTGCCATCGAGGCCAACTCGCGGCAGTGATGGGAAACGCTCTGCATTGGTTCTGTCCAGTACAGGAGCGCCTCCCCGTGTGTGCTGTTGAGACCTGAAGGTGTTCGGTGTAAAAGAAAGACTCAAGTTTTCATTGTATTTCATTTTAGTTCATTTAAGTTTCAGTAGCCACATGTGGCTTGTGGCTACCATATTGGATGGTACAGAGACTTTTATACTTTAATACCTGAGTATTCAAAGTCCAAATGTAATAAATACTTATTAAGTAATATGTGAGAAAGAGTGGCTAGTTAAATATTTTCCTTTTTGGTGAGGAACGTGATTATTTTATAATTGCTGTGTTTATACTGTGTCTAGGTATTGTCCGTGGTACTTTATACACATTCACAATAACTGTATGACTTAGGTCTTATCACCATTTTATAAAGAAAGAAAATAAGATTCTGGGAGATTATGACTTTATCTCCATCAAGTAAATCCCAATCCCGGGCAAGCCCATGGCCTCAATCACCCAGGTACACCCTCAGGTCACTCAGTCACAAAGTTAAAGTGTCTCTGGGGACGCTGCCCTTTCCATAGAACCTGCTGTTTTGTTGGTGTCCTTTCAGCATCTGTGAAATTTTTATTTTATTTATTTTTTAATTTTGGGCTTTGTCAGGGCCCAGGCGAGTGTTCAGTGCTGAAATCACAGGACATTTTAAATACATTCAGAATAACATTGGCTTCACTGCATCACAAGCCTAAGAAAGTAGTCTCAAACTGTCTTAAAATAGAACTCTGCATTTCATTTTTCATTTAGCTTTTATTCCTTTGTGGTTCTATCCAAACTGACTTACAGATGATGCTCCCAGTGTCCTGGATTCCAGAACGGAAGCAGCACTGAGGCCGAGCTCTGATGCTGAGCCACCAGATACAAAGGTACTTCTGCCACATGGTGGTTTGAAATTCAGGAGGTAACCTCACTGTACCACTGTGAATGCTGCTTATATTTTCTTCAGAATTGCTTTTACTTTATGTATCTCTAATAGTAATCACTGTATTATAAAACATGTATTTTTTTAGACTCTCAAAAAACCAATGTTGCATTTTATAATTTCATACTGTAAGATTAAGTTCTGACAATTAAGTTCAGGAACTCATCCTAGAAAAAGTGCTACAGACCTCCTTGCTGAATATCACTACGGTCACCTTCAAAGTACTCCCCTTGGGAAGCTATGCACCAACACCAGCGCCTAGTCCACCCTTCAAAGCAGTTTTGGAACTCTTTTTCTGGAATAGTCATCCGAGTGGTTGTCATATTACCCTTAATGTCCTGAATGTCATCAAAATGTTGTCCTTTCAGTATTTCCTTTATCTTTGGGTAAAGAAAAAAGTCATTGTGGGGCAAGATCAGGTGAGTAGGGAGGGTGTTCCAATACAGTTGTTTGTGTCCTGGCTAAAAACTCCCTCACAGACAGTGCCCTGTGAGCTGGTGCATTGTCGTGATGCAAGAGCCATGAGTTGTTGACAAAAAGTTCAGGGCGTTTTCATCTAACTTTTTCATGTAGGCATTTCAGCACTTCCAAATACTAAACTTGGTTGACTATTTGTCCAGTACAAGTGGTACTAATTCATAATGTACAATCCCTCCAGTATCAAAAAAGGTTAACAACATTGTTTGGACTCTTGATTTGGACAGACAAAACTCTTTTGGTCTTAGAGAAATGGCTGACTTGCATTGTGCACTTTGACACTTTGTTTCAGGGCCGTATTGGTATACGTATGTTTCATCACCAGTGATAACACCGCTCAAAACGTCATCTTGCCTCTCCAAAGGTCTTGGCAAACTTTGGCTCTCCTTTGCTTTTGTTCATCGGTGAGCTCTTTCAGGACCTTTTTGCACACACCTTTCTCATGCCAAGATTTTCAGTTAAGATTTTCCTAACTGTTTCTCCGTCAATGATTACTTGGTCTGCTATAATTCTCATAGTCAACCGATGATTTTGACACAGTTTGACGAATTTTTTCAACGTTTTTGTCATTTCTGCTCGTTACTGGCTACCCTGACCTCTCTTCATCAGTGATGCTTTCTCTCTCCTCAGAAAAACATTTAACCCATTTGTACACTGCCATTTTCTTCCTGGCATTATCCCCATAAACTTGGACTAACATGTTCCTGATTTCACTTCCACTCTTGCCAAGTTTAGCAAGAAATTTAATGTTTGTTCGTTGCTCTAATTCAAGCTCCGACATTCTCATGACACAAAAATACATAACAATATTGAATGCCACTCAGCAAGGCACCACCACACGTTGACACGGACACAGCTGTGAGACACAGTTATGTTAAGGTTACGAAACCTCACCGAGTTGTTTGTATTGTGCTGCCAATATAAGCACATGGTGGCAAGTTCACGAACTTAATTGTCAGACCTCATATTATCTGTTGAGATACAATCATTGCTTAGCTTTTTGTTCAAACATAATGACTTCTTTAGGTTTCTAGGGGCTTTCTTCCTAAGTGTAGTATGCTTTATTACAGATACACTTATACCAAAACTTTGAAATACAGTGACACGTTATTTTAAAATGTTAATATTTAGCCTTCTTTCTACCTTACCTCCTACCCCTAAAAGTATATGTTGTCCAGGGATGGGCCTCAGTCATTACCATTTTTTTCCTGTGATTTAGTCCTGCCTTCTGACTCAGTGACGTGGCTCACACATTTTTATTTCTGCCCCTGCCGTCTCTTGTCCTTGGCCCATCTTTCTCCATTTGGCTACAGACACCTCTTCTCAGCTGTTATTCCATTTCTGAGGCTCAGTGCTCTTCATTGTCCATCCCCAGCTCGCTCTGCCTCCCCGCCCTCCGTCTCCCTAATTTATTATTTCCACTTCGTTCCGGAAGTATGTAAGTCAGCTTAACAAAAATCCACGCAGCAGACTTCCAGCTCACTGAAACCAGTTGAAGTCTCTTTTTCCCCTTACAACTGACTAAACAAAAAGTAGTAAAAGAATTTTAACAACCAAAGAGGGAAAGTCACATATGATCATGACTTTCAATTGGTTGTCGCCAGAGAAAGAAGCAGCTCTTAAGGCCAACACACACACACAGACACTCACACAGAGACACACATTCACACAGATACACACACACAGACACATTCACACACACAGAGACACACATTCACACAGATACACACACACAAGACACATTCACACACATATTCACACAGATACACAGACACACATTCACACAGACAAACACACACATTCACACACGCAGACACACACCACAGTTTGGAGAGAACACGTGCAAAGTCAGCTTGTTATTTCCCCTTCAATTTTGTGTAAATTTTTTTTTTAAATAAACTGTAACTTGATCATTTTCAGTAAAAAGAAAACACATATATAGATAATACTTTCAATATTATAAAACAGAAACCTAATTTTTAAGTTTAATTTATATATTTTAGTTTAAGTATTATGTCAGTATTATAGTATCAGCACTTTGGTATCTCAAGCTCAAAACTTTTACAGCCAAGGTGAATAATTTAGCTGTTGGGAGCCCATTGCTGCCCATAAGCCCTGCTGGGTCCCCGGAAGTTCTCCTTAGCACCTCACCTTTTGCCCTCCCCCCGGTTCTCCTACACCGCGCAGCAAAGGAAGCAGTCAGCTGCAAGCTCCCGTCTTCCTTCGGGGTTTCTCACAGAAAGACAAAGTCAAGGGTGAGGGAAGGAATTCTATTTCTCAGGGGGAAAAGCATCGTGCCTTGTTGCTTGTAGTCGACCCTTATCTCGTGCGTTTCTGCCTTCAGCATTTATCTCTTTTACAGTCTCACTAGCAGCGTCGTAGCTACTTTGTTACAGCAGTTTGCAGCACACCATTGTACCAGACCACAGGGAAATTGTGAAATGGGCAGGACGGCTCTGGGAGGCAGTTTGGGAAGGGAGCTTCTTGTCTTGTTCACACTCCCTCTAGGAGCAGAACTCTGGGGACTTGGAAGCGTTGTCTAAAACAAGTCCGAACACGAGCACCACTGCCCTACGGGCCATGGAAGAAAAGGGTGAGTGACACATCTGCTCCGACCGGTTGTCCCAAGGGGACCCCAGTCCTTCAAGCAGCCAGTGCCGGGCTTCCCCTGCTGAACCTGCCTTTCCTCCTTTGCCTCCCCTTTATGAGAGTTACGCATACACTTAGTATCTGGGTGTCATTCCTGCTTTGAATGGTAGGCCACCCTGAGTGGCCCAGGCTCCAGCTTTGTGAGCTGGGGGCCGTGGGCTCCAAGTGCAGTATGTGTGCTTGCGTGCATTGGTCCCCTTGCTGGTGTCACAGCGGCAGGGCACTGGCTGAGCTCTGCCATCCCTGCAGATGAATGCAGCAGCAGTGAGGCCACCGGCGATAAGACAGAGCAGGACGACGACAACCCAAAATCTCAGGAGGTAAGACGGTTTCCCATCGGTGTGTGTTCAGATTTAAGGACGAAAAGCAAATAAAATGCGTTAAATATCATTTCTTAAGGACTTTTGAGGCTGTGAAAGGAGCTTTTTTTTCCTTCAGTGCAGTGGATACCGTTTCATTCGGCATTTTATCAGTGTCCTTCTGGTTAATTCTGCTCTCTTCATCTTCATTTCATCCACACATTTGTGTGAGACCTGCTTCTGTCACGGCCAGAGCTGTACCTCCGCAGCCACCCCAGCCTCTTTCCCTGGGAGCTCTGCGCAGCCACCGGCACCAGTTCGGGGCAGTGCGGGGAAGGGCAGTGCTGTGCCCCAGAGTCTGGACAGGACACTATGGGAGCCGCAGCACAGCCTGCAGGGGGCCTGCACAGGGTGTCACCAGGCCCCACGTTCATGAGGCACGGGCAAGGGTTCCTGGGAGGTGGCCGGAGCAGGTGGACCCCCAGCCCGGTCAGCTTTGCAGAGAAGCCCGGAGGGCACAGAGTCACCGTGCCCTGGGACAGGCCCATGAGGATCGGCCCGCTTGTCCTGCTACCACTGCCATTCCGCCAGTCTCCACACAACTTTTTAATAGTTCTCTGTTTTCTCATACTCCTGTCTGAGAAACTCAGAGGTCAGAAGTGAAAGCTAACACTCAGTGCCTACCCGTGTCACCACGTTATGTCAGAACCCTCTCAACCCTGAATCCATCTACAGTGTTCAGTATTCGAGGTGAGGGCGCTGTGCTGAGAGGAACGAAGCGCCAAGCCCAAGGCCATGTTTAAACACGGGGGCTGATAAATTCTGCCTCCACTGGCTGACTTACTCACCTTGGCTGCAAAAATTATAATGTAACATTTTTTGTTACATTAGACCAGTGGTTCCTAATCTTTTTGCACTGTGTACCCCTTTGAAACCCACTTCTATAAATTGTACCCCTTGTTTTTAGAACAGCTGTTTTTAAATACTAACAGTTTTATTCAGTGCCTATCTTAATGTAAAATAGTGGAAATGAGGTAATAAGTTAGGGAAAAAAAATTAGTACACTAAAAGTACAAACCACCGATTTAATTTTATAATTGTAACACAGTTAAATATTGATAATGAAGATAAAATATTTACACATTAAAAAAACTACTTGAAAAGAATCATGATTAAAGACAATGCACTTAACAGTTTTACTCAGTCAATAACTAATCTGATCAAACAGTCTGGCTATGGATGTATTTATATATTTGGAGATGTTCTAGAAACATCCCAAATGGATTGTTCTGAAACTCTGTGTAATGTTTGGGGGAAGGGTTCATAGCCACACCCTCACCAGTTGTCTTTGGCTAGTGTGGTGTAATTTTAAAGTGTCTCCATTAACAGTGATTCCAACTTAACATTTATTGTTCCATAACTAATGTTTTGCATTTTTGTACTTTTTTTTTTTTTTTTTTTTTTTTTTTTTTTTTTTTTTTTTTTTTTTTTTTTTTTTTTTTTTTTTTTTTTTTTTGCCATTACCAGTTATGTTTCACATACTCCTGAATAGCCCAGCATGTCCCCGGGGGGTATGTGTACCACCACTTGGGAACTGATGCTGATTCAACATATCTGGACATAACCGGTTCTGTGTAGTCACATGGTATCTCCCTCCATCATTCTTGACCTTGCACACACACACGCTTACATTTTTCACCCAGTGCACATCGAAATGGAAGAGTTTTCAGACGTTCGGTTCAAACAGCGCGCTGTTACTGAATTCTTAACAGCGGGAAGGGTTCCTCCCATTGAAATTCTGGTGATGAGTGTGCTCATGTGAGCACAGTAGGATGTGGGGGAGGCGGCTCATCTGTGATGAAGAGGTGACCTCTGCAGTGAGGAGATGGTTTCAAACACAGAACACCAATTGTTTTAAGGACAAAGTTCAAAAACTAGTGCAGCATTGGTGGAAGTGTATTGAGGTGTGTGGTGATTTTGTAGAAAAACAGTTATGCAGTTTTGAAAATAAATGATGTAAGTATATTTTTTTATAGCTTTTCCCTTTAATTTTCTATTTAAGTGGAGGCAAAACTTATCAGCCTGCTGGGTGTTACGAGACGAAGCTGGGATTTGAGACCTTTTAGGACAGAGCTCTAAATCTCATTTTGAGAAAATGCAACATTGGTTGTGTAACAGAGGATAAATTTTCATTGCCTTTTTTTTTTTTTACATCTTTCCTCTATAGGAAGATCAGCCAGTAATTATTAAAAGGAAAAGAGGAAGACCTCGTAAACACCCTGTAGAAACAGCATTAAAAACAAGTAGGTATTTGGTGTGTTTTCAGTTCACACACAAGAAATTTTCAAACTCATTTTCTAAGTGAGATTTATTTTTGCATTTTTTAGAAGATGACAGCAAAACAGATACCGGCATTATCACTGTAAGTAATCTCAAATGATGAGAACTTTTCAAATATTTTGCTCTTGACCTAGAAAGGGTACACTGCAGTATCTAGTATTTTGAACTTCGTTTTTTTTAAGACTTATAGACTTTCTTAAATAAAACATTGAATAACTTTTAAAATCATATCTTGATTACTAATATCTTCATATAAGCATTATATTAGTTGTATGTTCTTCATTCTGATTCCTTCCTCACTTGTAAGTTTGGTTATATAAAAATTTTATATAGAGGGACTTACCTTCTTGTGGTCACCCTCAATTAACATACTTGCTGTATTATTTGGTTTTTGGATAGTGGCTTCCCTTGGGGCAGGGGCGGGGGGCGGGGTGTAGTTCCCTGGCTGGGAATCAAACCCAGGCCGCAGCATTGTAGATAATGGCTTCTTTATGGAAGCTCCTAAAGTGTCTCAGCATTTTACTGCTTTCTATGCCATTCCATTTGTAATAAATTGTACACTGATTTTAATGCAGTAAAAGTCCTCAGTGATATTGTATAATTTTCAAACATTCTTCATGTTTGACCCTAAAGTATATGAGGGCTGTCCGGAAAGTATCCAGCCATGTGATATGAGACCTAGAGGCATGTGTGGCTGGGTTTTTTCCAGACAGCCCCCCTGTACCCAACAAAATCAAGATTTCATTGCACGAGTTTTGATGAAAGCATTCTTAGAGGAGAGACTTATGTCCACTGGCCTAACAAAAGCAGATGGGATGCAAGGCTCAGATCTGCCAGTCACTCCCAGATGTGGGGCACCAGGCCCATCATGTGACCCTCGTGAGACCCCATTTCTTTGGGTATAAAGTGATATGGCCATGCTGGCAGTAAGACGGCAAAACCAGAGAGGCCCAAGTGTGTGCACATACAGCGTGCAGGCCAGCTTGCTGGGGCGCACAGACATGAGCAGCGGGCCGAGCTGCTCTCCTCGGGCACTCACAGCAGCAGAGAGATGGGAGGAGGCTGTGGCCACCCCCCGTGAAAGCCTAGGCACCCGTAATCAGCTGCACAAACTCAGATCCAGATACACTGCCAAGGCTCTCATCCCTTTGTGCAGTATGGATTGACTTTATGTGATGGTGACAAACTGCTGAGTTCACTTTTTTGTTCATTTGTTTACATTTAGGTAGAACAGTCTCCACCTGGCGGCAAGCTGAAAGCAGTGCAGACAGGTGTGTACCGGTAGCACAGCTCTGTGCAATCTAAGGAAGGACCAGGGAGGATGGCCGTTGTAGCTTCTTAGGGGTTCATCATTTCTCACTGAAGTGCGTGGCCTCCTTGATACAAACAGCTGTCCTTGAAGGCAGGAGAGACCATGCCTGTGAGCTGAGCCATTCCTGGTCTTAGAAGTCAGGGGAGCCTTCAGAGAGTAAAGTGAAGGCAGAAACAAAATAGGGAAGGCACTTGGGTATGTGTGAGGGCGAAGGTGGGCAGCCTGGGAGCTGGGCACTCTTATCAGGAAGACAGGAATCCAGCTCAAGAGGCTGTTGTTCTCAGAAGAAGGAGGACTTTGAAAGCAGCCAGTGCTGCCCACAAAGCCAGGACGCAAGAGCTAAGATTGTTGCAAGTATTTTTGTCCTCATTCCAAAATGGTGATAATGATTAGCTCTGGATGGCAGGACGATCGGAACATTCCATGTTATTTGTTACCGTTGCCTGCATTTTTAGAGTTTTTACAATGTATCTGTATTTCATGATTTAAAACTTTTCTATAAAATCAAGAAGAGCCATTGGTTGGCTTTAAAGTGTTGGCATAAGCAAAGAGATGAATGTGGCAACTATTTTGGATCAAGAAAATAGCAGGGTCAGATCAGGAAAAGACATATTCTGACCACCAAGGTCAAGCTCATGTGGAATTTAGCAATTTTTCCACATTTAACTGTATGATCTTGTGATTATACTTCAATTTTTCTTGCCTCTTGGAACATTAAGGTTTGTGTTTTTTGTTTCTAAGGGAGATTCTGCTTCTGTTTGGCTTTTAACCAGTTTTTACCCACAATATTATAATATTTTAAATCCATACAACAAGAATTTTTATCACTTGAAGGCCCCTTAAATACTAATTTAAAGTCTGTGATGACGTTTAGGGATCTGGGGAATGATGACCTGTGTCATACTAACCAATTTACGAGAGATTCTTCTTTGTTGACCTTTGTCTTGGTCCAGCCCTTCTGTCTATGTTAGTACACTGAACTTGCAGGAAAGGGCGACAGCTACAGTCCCATCACGAAAACGAAGCACCTTTGGGCTGCTGAGGCTCTTAGAGCATCCCCATAATTTTAGCTATTTGAAGATAGTGCATTGAACTCAACTTCATTTTTCTTGCCAAGATTCATTCTCAGAAAAGTATAACATCTACAAAAAGCAAAGATGTAAAGCATGGGCATACGCAACCTAACACAGGCTTATCGTGTGCACTTTTTTAGTTACCATAATGTAAGTGTCACTATGTGGAGACAAAAGAATCCCAGCTGTCACCGAACTCCTCAGTTATGTGACCCTGAATAAATTGCTGAAATCAAGTTACTGCAGCCTCGTTTTCGTAACTGTAACATGGGACCGTGATATTTATAGAGCTACCTTGAGGTTTCGGTGACGTCTGCCGTCCTGACCTGCATCTCAGGGACTCCCTTGGTGTCCCCTTCCTCCTCCCTTTGTGGGTTCAGAAAGCGATGAATTGTACAATGCACTGATTAGCACTGTCACCTTCATAGACAACAAGCCGGACTGTTGACATTTAATTTTACACTAATACAGTATTAACTCAGAGATTTCCCTTTTCTTAAAGATGAGCCCAGTAAAGAAACAAGTACCCTGCAAGAAAGAAGTATAAGCAATGTAAGTGCTAACTTTCTTATCCAGATCCGTCCCTTAGAAGGGAACCCAGCACATGCTCAGTGCGCTGCCCTTTCCACTTTTGATTGTATTGCTTCTAGGATGAAGGTGACGAAAAAGCAGTAGCAAGTGTGCGTCGGAGAGGAAGGAAGCCCAAGCGTTCGCTGACATTATCCGACGATGCCGGTATGTTCCTGGCAGGCGCCTGATTACAGAGCCTTGTCATTTCAAAGTCACCTGCCTAAGAGTTTTTCTTTGGACAAGGAAAGCTTCTGTGGGGTACAGCTCATATTAATATTGCATAATCGTGTGACATGGCTCTAATCCCGTGTCAGAAGTGGTACATCCCAGATGCTCGTCTGAGTACATGTGAATTTTTCGTGAATGCTGGCTGGGAACTGCCTAAGTAAACTCTCCCAAATGTGTCTGAGATTAAGTTAAACAGCTGTGAATTGCAAGGCAGAAAGAAGGAGGGAATGGAGAGCCACTTCTTCTGCCTCCAAGTCCCCAGTGCCCTCCAATCCAAACTCCACGGCTCTGGCCCATGCAAGTATCTTGGGAATTGAACAATCCAGCTGTTACCCTTCTATTTGAACAGAGTCCTCAGAACCAGAAAGAAAACGCCAGAAATCTGTTTCTGAAGCAGCTGAGGACAAGAAAGAGCAGGAGTCTGATGAGGAAGAGGAAGAAGAAGAAGAGGACGAGCCCCCGGGGGCCACCACGCGGTCTGCTAGCAGATCAGAGGCTCAGAGGTAACAGGCAGCAGGGCTGCAGCAGCCCCCCGTCCCCCAGCAGACAGCCCGGGCTGGGGGGCCTGTGCACTGACGTGCTTGCACCACAGCAGGAGCTGTTTCTTCTCGCTGTTCCTGCAGCAGAGAGCACGTGCTCTCAGCCCTCTGCCCCTTCGGTTCTTGGAGGACTCGTTCTCCGTCTTAAACCATTACGAGGATCAGCATCTTTGCTGGGGTGTAGATAGCTGTTTGGTGGAACCCATGCAGTTCTTGTCCAATCGAGCACGAGTAGACGTCTCCGATGTCGTGCCGAGCACACGGGTAAAAGCGCAGGTGCACGCAGCACAGGTTCTACGCGGGGGGGCACCTGGCCCCGGGGGGGGGACACCTGGCCGGGGGGGGGGCACCTGGCCCCAGGGGGCGGGGGGCAGGCCCAGCCGTCATGCCAGAGGGCGCCTCCGAGCAGCGCTATGGATGAGGCTCGTGTGACACTGCCCATGCGTGCCCGTGTTTAACCTACACAACTGGTCATTTCACAGGCTTCCCAAACCCTAGCGTGGCTGGAAGCCTCCTGACAAAGAGTACAATAGTGACGTGAGTTTGGGGATGCCAGTGGCTCACTCTCTTTCAGTCACAGTGCACGTTACAGTGTCAAGGGCCTGGCGCAGCCCAGAAGGAAGGAAACTTGCTTACCTGTCGCCAAGCAGACAGTTACCTACTCTCCCCCCATCCCCCTGACCCCCTGGCCCCACTTGTGTCATTTTACATGTTAACATCAATCAGTGTTTCATTCCCTATGGCGTGTTTTGAGAAATGTTGTGTCACTCTGCAGCTTAATAACTTCTTCTAGAGCGAGAATATTTTTCATTTATAATGTAATTCACAATCTGTTCATCTTGGTATCATCTTCTGTAATTTCCTTTTCTAAGATTAATCAACAAGTTCAGGAACATTGCAAGAGTATCGCTCACTGACACCTCTCACTACAGTGGAATAGTAATAGTGTCTTATGTTTGCATAAAGACTTAGCCTGTTTCTAAGTCCTCTGCACTTGCACATTATTAGCTGTTCATGCCGAGGTTTGATTTGTCAAAGCATCAGATTTTAGAATTGAATGACTTAAGATGCTCACAAGGCTAAAAGGAAGGTGGTGGTCTTATATTTGTTTGTTATTGGGGTCAGCCCAGATAAGTAGAGGAGAAGTCACAGAATCAAGATTCCCGCCGACAGGGGAGGGGTGGTGGTGCTGGAGCACAGCACCCCTACATTCAAGGGGGGATAGGACACCCCACCTGCTGCACCACCAGCTCCCTCTTAAGTAGCCATGGGAAGATCACCCACTGCAGTGGGGCCCACCTCAGAGAGAGTTCCACAGGCCTCCAGGCACCCTCAAGTGAGTGGCTAGAAGTAGCTCTCAGGGCTGCCTTCCAATTCCATTCTTCTGTGCTCTTCCTTAACCAACGTTAAAACTTGGATTTACAAATGGAGTTTTCTCTTTAGTTCAGATTCCTTGGCATTGCTTGTTCGGTTCCAGGTCCTGGTGTCTTCATGACCTCAGATTCTCCGGGTTGGGTAGGGTCCTGCTCACCCGTCAGTGCTTCAGCCGCAGCACCAGCCGTGGCTCTGATAAGGTCTCCCTGCTTGTGCACATCCCTCAGGGGCAGGGACAGCCACCGCCCGGCACTGTCTTCCTGTGCTCAGGAGAAGCTGGCCGTGCACTCCACCTTCCATGAACCGTTTGGGTGCGGACGCCAGGACTTCTCTTCTTGATGAGAGGCCCCCACACTGCTCTCCACAGTGTCTGTCTCTGTGAGAAGCACACGTTCCACACCAGGTGTGGGCTAACGGGCGCCCGTGGAGGGGGACAGCCCCAGCTCATACCCCAGCTTCTGCTCCCATGTGCGGCAAGTCCTTTCCTTGGCGCTTGTGCTGGTGAGTCACATCTTCCTTCACCTGGTGGCTTGTGCAGGTGACTGCCGGGCCTGGTGACAGGGCCGTGACAGGTAGCCTTGTGAATTGTACTTTCAGTCATCTTGGCCCCTCATTCTGGTCAGCACTTTGGGCTCTTTATCTCGTCAGCCAGTGTATCACAGATTCATCTTTCTCTGCACGATCTTGTCCAGTTAAAGCAAAGCAGTTGGTCTCTGGCGGTGCGGGGCTCCACTTATTAGCAGCAATCCAGCCGTTTTCCTGCTTTTAGTCCCCATTCTGCGAAGCGCCACACAGTCCCTTCTGAAGCACCACCCGACCCGCGTCCTGGAGTCTGTTTCAGAGAGCACCGCGCACCGCCCAGACGTGGCAGGCCAGCGATACTTTCTCCTGGGAATCGCCGGCATTCAGCAGGGGAGATGTTACCTTACCTACCGGCGGAACAGTTAGTGACCCCCCATTAGGGAGGGCTGTCCCTGCTGCACCCCAAGTCATGCTCCAGCCGCCAAGACTGTTTTGGGGGCAGTTTTCTTCCTAAGTTCCCTGAAGATTTTTGTCTTCCCAAATAACTGTCTTTGGGGAGCCCTGGTTCCCCAAACGGAGACTTACTCAGAAGGGATCAGGAGAGTGCCAAGGGGGTCTCAGGGCCTCACTGTGCAGCCCCACCTTACAGGCCCCCCCCCCCCCAGGCTGGTCCTGGGCCCCGTGAGCCTTCCCTGCCGAGGGCGGGCGTATTCTTCCTGAGCGGTCACAGGTCTGAATGCTGCGGCCCAGCACCCGAGGGGATGAGGTGGCAGAGGGGAGCCACTTGCCTGCTCCACACCTCCCGCTGCAGTTAGGTCACCTCACACCGCCGGGTGGTGTGGGGACCTCCCTCACCTCTGCTTGTGCCACTTCCCCCTTCAGTGCCCATGGCCCCAGCCCCCCAGGAAGCCAGGTCCTCCTGTCCTGCACACCCGCCAGCTCGGGGGCTGCCTCCCGCCACAGCCTGTCCTTGGCGCGCCCTCCTGATCGGGGCTTAGGTGACAGTGCTGTGTGCATTGCTTCGGGTGCACCAGCGTTGTGTCCCCTCTGAGCTGTAAGCTTCATCCTCGAGATCAGGAGCTTGTCTTACTCTCTGGACATTACAGGAGAGCATCAGAAAGGAGGAGCTCTTCACAGCGCGCAGGCCCGTCCGTGCCGACGTCTCCTACTGCGTGTCATGGTGGCAGCTCATGACGTGCGCGTGCCATCTCCGAGTTGTAGGGGAGGCAAACCCCACTGCCCGGCTCCCCTCCCGTGCGTTCTCCCAGTAGTCCCCATTGAGTAAGATGGGGTGTGCACCCTTATTCTGTGCCTGAGGAGCAGAATAACTTCCATCGTTTCTCTGAACTGAGTGTGGGAACAGTCACCGACAGTCTGCGTTTCTAACGAGCTCCCGGTGATGCCAGCACTGCTGGTCACAGACCCCACTCGGGGCGGAAGGAGAGGGCCTGGCGACCTGCCACGCTCCCACGTGAGAGGGGGCACGCAGGTGCCATTTTTGTTCTCTGCTGCGGGGCATCGAGCACAGGGCGGGGCCGACTGTCGCTAGCTCGGGGTTTGTTGCCCTGGACACGGTTTGCGGTGAGCTCTTCTTGGGTCACCAGTCGGTCATGCAGTGTGGAAACATCACATGCGACAGTAGTTGGCTCACTCTGAGTTTATTTCCTTCTCTGTCAAAAGCACCGCAACCACACTGTTTTCGTGTTGGGGACGTTGTCCTCCGGGTCTTCTCTTTCACTGATGTGACATCGCTTGCTGACATGGGGCAGGCCTGGTCCTGGGCGCCGGAGGTGGGACCTGAACAAAACTCAGCAGGGGCCTAGAGAAACAGCCTGTCTAATGGGGGAGGCGTGTGTGTATGGCTTGCAAACCTTTTGACAGCAACTCACAATATGAATATGTTTTGCGTTACTGCAGCTGTAACTGAGACAAAATTTGTATGGCTTAATGTGATACCAGGGGCAGTTCTGTTGCGTTCTCCCACTGCGTTGTAGTAAAATAATGAGAGTAGCCTGCGGTTTCAGAGAAACCCACTGGCCGCGTTACAGTGGTAAGTGCGGTGGGGGACACACAGAGTGGCCTGGGACTTCCGCTTGGTGAGCGGAAGGCTTCCCGGAGGAGGCATTGCTTCTGAACGGGGGCTTAAAATGAAGCTTGCTAGGTGGGAGGTGGGGGGTGATTACAGGACAAGAAAAACCACATGCAGGAGCGTGAAAGTGTGAAAATACCACGAGTTTGGGGACTGTAGGCCAGGGCAGCGCAGAAGTCGGGTCAGTGAGAAGGGACTCTGTGACACACTGATGGGTTTCCTCTGGAAAGCTCAGAGAGCCAGGAGAGACATGGGCACAGGTTCACGCACAGGTGTGGCTGCGGATGAAGGGCTGGGGACACGAGGAACGGGTTTCCGGCAGGTGGCGCTGACGGCAGGGCCGAGGGCAGGGCCGGGCCGCTGTCTGTGACGTCGCAGGTCGCGCAGGGGGCACTTGCTTGCTGGTAGGTTGCAGTCCTGCTGTCCTCCCACCGGCCGTCTCCCCTTGGGACTGTGTGCGTGGCGCTGGCTATTGATTAGTTCACAGGTAGGAGAGCTGGACCCAGGGGAGAGAAAGTCGATTTCCCCAAGGTCAGCCCCTGGGGTGGCAGAGCGGAGCCGGCGCCCTGCGTGGCTGTCGGCCGTGACCGCTCCGCGCGGCTCCTCCGCAGCCGCTGCCTACTGGACCGGCGTCACCCGGGTCCCCAAGCCTTCCGGTTTACAGAGCTCCCAAGTTACCGGGAACGGCTCCTTTTAATCCCTGCCTCGACTCTTGTTTACTGCAGATCAAAGGCACAGCTGTCGCCTTCCACCAAGCGCAAGAGGGAGGCCAGCCCTCCCGGGGCGCGCACGCGCGGCCAGCAGAGAGTGGAGGAAGCCCCGGGGAAGAAGGCGAAGCGGTAATCCCATCCGCAAGCCGGAGCCGGAGCCGGAGCCGGAGCCGGAGCCGGGAGCCCGGAGCCCGGAGCCCGGAGCCCGGAGCCGGGAGCCGGAGCCTGGAGCCGGGAGCCCGAGCCGGGAGCTGGAGCTGGGAGGGAAGGTGCCCAGCCCCGCCCTCGGGGGCCGTAGGGTTTTCTTTTTCTTTAACCAGGGAAAGGACATGCATGTGCTCTAAGTTCCTATAAGTTCTAGGTGCAAGCTTTTGTTGTGTTTTAAACAGCTTTATAAACTATTGTTCATAGAAGATATTATGTACATTTATTTCAGATAAATGAAAATAAGTTTACTTTGTATCTGAACTCAAAGCAAAGTAGTTGTATATTTTAACAGTCGAAATCGGGATTTCCCGAGGTGACGGACACGTGACTAAGGCAAACCCTTGGGGCCTGTCAGAGCCCAGGCCGTCCGTGTACAGTAACACACATGTAAAGATAGGTTGTATTTTACTCTGTGTACGAAGCTAATCGATGAACACTATTTATTTTACAGAGAAAACTTATCTGTGAACTTTACTATATATCTGTTTATTTTATTTTATTGGCTTTTTGTTTTTAGTGAAAAGGTTTTAAATGCTATGCAGTCATTAGTAGAAATGTTTTAGGACCCCGCCTGCCCTGTAACTCTCTGAACATGACCTTGCAGGAAATACAGACCCTCCTTGCATGTATTCAAGTCAAGTAGTTTAGCCCAGGGGTCGCCACTGCTTTTCTGTTCACAGCCGTGACTCTTTTGTGCGAATGTGTTTAGGTTGCGCGCGCCTGGCTGGCCGCGGCTCTGGGCCAGGCCACGTCGCGCCGGGTCACCCTGCGTAGTCAGCCCGCGTTCTTCTCCCTCGGCGGCCGGTCCGAGGCTTCCCGGGCTGTGCACTTGCCGCGGCGTCTTCCTCAGCGAAGGGAAGTGCGCTGAGGAGTAGGTCACTCCTGCCGGGCTTCGGGATTTTATGTTGTTTTATACATGATTATGTCAGGATAGAAACTGGCTCCACGGCTAGATTCTTTTTTAAACATCTTTTAACTCTGATACGAGCAAACTGTCCAACTTAAGTTTTTCATAAGATTAAACTTAAGATCAAATTTGTCTCTTGCAATGATGTGATGAGTTGCCAAATAATTGAGATTATTTTAAAATGTATTATTCATATTCTTGTTTTGTAAATAAAATTTACATTCAGTGTATGTGAGTTTGGGGGGGGGTTTCAATGTAAAGTGGGTATTTCTGTCGTTTTACATGGTTTCTTACTGAGATTTTATATATAAATTATAAAATGTTTCCCAAAACTTTCGTGCGAAACGTTTTCTTTTCTTAAACTTTAGAATTTCTCCCTGTGCAGTCCATTTGTTGTGTTTAAGTGCTTGGCCTTAGCCGCATGGTTCCCTTCTCACATTCAGATACCAGTCATTGTGGCATCTCTCTCAGGAGAATTGGATGTTAGGTCTGGAAGGGACCGCGGAGGTGAGGAACCTGAGAATTCCTCGTTCTTTGTCTGGATGAGGTTAACCAACGCGCGAAAGCCACGAGTGATTTTTCTTTAAAGTTGGCCGAGGGTAGAAGCCGGTCAGGGTTTCAGGCCTCCACATTCCTTGGCGTCGTGTGTTGTGGGTGGGTTCGCCCGGACTGCCTACCTGCAGATGGGGGCTCGACGTGAACCAGGTGACTTGGGTCAGGAACGCCTGCTCTGGGCGTCACCTTGCAGGGACCGAGTGGTCAGGTTGTGAGGAGATGCCTCCCAGTACAGCCGCAACCCAGGACCGAACCCGCACGTGGTATTTTCTGGTGAGAAAGTCCACTTCCGGTGGGTCTGAAACCTGGTAGGAAGGACAGGCCAGGGCGGGGGACAGTTCCTGGTGGAAGGAAGGAGGTCGGAAATGCCGAACATCCCACAATGCACAGGACAGTCCCCAACTCTATTTCTAAAGCTAGACATGTCTCAAAATGCCAGTAGCTTCCCCCTCGGAGCCTGCTGACAAACGCAGGCCAGCCATCTCAGTACGCTGCCTCAGACCTCCACGAACAACCCCAGTAGCACGAATAACCCCAGTAGCACGAATAACCCCAGTAGCACGTCAGTTTTTCCGTCGCCGAGCTAGGACAGGGCAGGGACCACCAAGCAAGACTTACTGAGGGGGCATGTCCCTGTGACTGAGAGCGATGGGCCCGGTAACCCACAGCAGGCCTTCCTGCCCCACATCCGGCCTCTCCTGGGGGTCATGGCGCTTGACCCCCACCTCCTAGACGTGTGGAAGACTAGGGCCCACTGACACCCACCGCACCGATGGCCGTCAGGTGGCACCCTTCCCGATGAGAAAGACCTTATGGTGAGGTGGTGAGTTGGTAGCAACGTTGGGACTGAATCGTCCTCAAACCCCGAGGCCGGGGTTCTTTCTGCTAACCCCACGGGAGGGAGAATTCATCTTTCTACCCCGATGGCCGACTCACTGACCCTAGGGCCCTACCAGGTGGAGGTTTTCCCCAAACGTCTCCGGGACCCAGGAGGGATTTGCGGTGGGGATGGGGCGGAGAATGACTCGGACGCAAGAAATGCTGAGAAACGTGTGGCTCTCTCTTCCTTCCACTTGGATTTTTGTGTTTATTTTTTGATCGTGTGCAGGAGTACCTTACATTTCCTAAAAATTGCTGCTTAGCTATTAATATCTTTGTAGGATTAAACCAGAAACAAGATGTTTTTCACGCTCTACTGCCAGACACTTTTCTCAGGGCAGGGAAATAGTCGCACAGCCAGCGGGCCGGCTGCTCTGGGAGGAGACTCATCTGTGGGGTCCCCTGTGTGCGGCCACCAGGGATGCCAGGACGAGCCCAAGTCTGGAGAGTGACAGCACGTGAAGCACAGGGCTGTGCGCCCTGCGGCTGTGGGGAGGGGACACGCCTCCTGAGGAAGACGCAGGAGGGACTTCGGGAAGGGTTGTGGAGTTTGTTGTTTTGTTTTGTCTTTGTCTTTGTTTTAGAAGTGTAAAATGGGGTGTTGAGCACGGTTAGAGCCCAGAGGGGAGAGAGCTGAGGAGTAGAGCAGGCAGCGAGGGGTGCTGCCAAGTGGGCCTTTCAGACACTTCTGGAGGAGACGCACGCGACAATAACCCACAGCCCCGCGTCCCACAAACGCGCTCCCAGAGGCTTCCCCGCACCGCAGCCTCCCCGGAGTGCATGGGGCACGTTAGAGCCCGTACGTGTCCAAGAAACCGGGCTAGCTCTGTTCGGCCCAGCATTCTGCGAGTGACCGAACCTTAGACTGCCTGCCTCGTCCCCCGACACGCGCACTCGCACAGAAACATGACAGATGAAGCGGCATGGCAACTGCTGATGCTCAGCGCTTTGAGAGCCCTTCACTCCGTCCTGCCTGCCCTGTGACCGCGTCTCGGACGCCGTGTTACACCTGGGACAAGTGGAGCTCAGGGGTTACGTAACTCACTTCAGAGCACGCACGTCAGCGCGCCAGGGGCTGGAGCCACGGTCCCATGAGTCTCGTGTGAGGGTTTTCTGTGCGTGGCACTGAGGTTCACCAGAGTGGCCTCGCTGGTGCCTGTAGTGGCTGCATCCATGTCACCTGTAACCCACTTACTTGGGGGTGTAAGTGGGCTACAGTTCCCTCAACCTTCTCTTAGCAGTATGCTTGATCTTTTTTAACAAATGTCATAAAATCTCAATTTTTCTAAGTAATAAAATTTTTGTTCTACAAGAAGTGTCTTGATTGTAGAAAAATGGAAGGTAACAGTAAGCCAAGGGGAGGGGGGATCACTTGTAACCCCACAAATCAGATATATTATTCCCTCGATGCACCGTTCCTCTGGACTTTTTTCTACTTACAGTATACAGAGGGTCCCCCCAAAAAGGAAACACGTTTTAAGAAAGGAAAAGAAAAACTATTAAAATCGTAATAACATAGACCGATAACAAAAGGTGAATACAAGTCACGTCTGACTTCTGCAATGACAAGAGGAGCTCAAAGTGGTGACCATCAGTGTCCAGACACTTCTGGTGACGGCAAACTACTGCTGGAGCAACGCTGACCAGAGTGTCCACGTGTGTCACTGCGCGTCCCGTTTCAGCTTCTTCCCGAAGCGCCGCCAGTGTAGCCGGTTTTTTTACGGTTCACCACGTCCTTTAAGGTCCCCATAGGTAGAAGTCAAGGGGTGTTAAGTCAGGAGAACGTGGAGGAAACTCAACCTCTTCATCCTGTCCATTGTCTTTGCAAATGGTCTTGTGCTCCTCGAATGACAACCGTGCTTCCGCCATTTGATTTGACTGTCCTGCCTGTCGCGTGGTGATGTCAGCATTCATTTGATGAACGAACGCCGCCTTTGGGGCGAACATCGTACTACACATCGCTATCGCCATTCAATTCAAGGTCGAAAAGCAATGCATAAATAGCATCGCCTTGCCTGTGTATGCGTTTTGGCACCCCTGGTATGGAAACCTTACCTGAGTACATTTCATCAAATCTAAGGTGCTATTGACTATAAAATGCATTATCATTTCTTCATATACTACTAACAGAAAAAACAAAACTATGACACAGAAAGGAACGAATCTGTTCTACCCACTTGTTGTTACTTTGAAATGTCTTTCCTCAATTCCAAGAGATGATTCCTCCCACCTTTAGCTGTGCGACTGGGCATGGGTTACACAGTCCTCAGGGCAAAGGGCAGCAGCATCGCCTCTATCTGCTTTTCTGAGGTCTCAGAAAGCACTTGGTTGGTGCTTTGCAAGAAAAGACACAATCATGGGCAATTTCTCCAAACACTGAGTATTTGGCCTCGCTGACAGAAGACGTATGCCTTGCTGCTGGGTTCCTGTGACTTTCTGAGTACACAGTAGCTCTGTTTTGATGTCAAATCATAATGCAGTCTTTTAAAAGACATCTTAAATGGCCTTTAAAATCAAAGTGCATGGTGTCAGTGGTGCAGATGATTGAATTAAAGTGGCAAGAATATGAAGAGTTATGAACAAGCTCATGCATGACAGTGACAACTATACCATAAACTGTCACTTGTTCGGTAGCAATTTTATGATACTTCCTAATTTCGGAGATGGTAAAATGTGGGGGCAGTGTGTCTTTGAATTCATGAAATATGTAGATTTTGGGTTATTTTTTACAAAATGGGATTTCACATATCTACCCTTTTATGCCCCTTGAAAAAATACTATGTAACTATGGAACATTTCTTACAATCAGAAGGATAGCGAGATGTTACATACTTATATAATGCATATACATAATATACACACTTAACTGTGATATAAAGGGATTCCAAGGCGTGTGTGTGTGTGTGTGTGTGTGTGTGTGATGCTGTTGCCCTAAGCAGTCCTGCAGAGAACAGGTTCATCCTGCTAAAGGCACTTCCTCCATAAGCACCAACACTCACAAACCATCTCCCTCCTACACATTCTCTAGGAGCTGATTTTAGACCCTGTTTCAGCTGTGGTCCAGTCAGCCATCAGGAACCACATCTAAGTTATTTTAACAAATAATCTAATGCTAGGAATTGGCTTCAACACCTATTAAAGGACTGAAAAGCAACAGGGTGACACTGACCAACACACAGTGACTTCAGAAAGCAACCGTCACCCCTGCTGCTCATGGGGAGCAAAAACGAAGATTGCGGTTGGGAGGTGACTGGAGGGTCCCAGCTGCAGAGCCGGGACGCAGACCTCTGGAAGGTGTGCTGTCCGTCTGGTGGTGTCTCAGATGGGACACTGGTGAGTCCTCAGAGAATGGGGGACCTGGAACTAACTTGGACTGCAGCTGCTACTCACCAGCGAGAAGAACCATTGCTGGCGGATGCTAACCAGAGAGTGACCAAAGAGGAGAAAGCAAGTCCCTTCTCGAATATCACCCCCCTCCATGCCTCTTTTCCGTGCCCCTTCTCGGCAGGACCTGGAGGGCAGCTGGTGAAGGAGAAACTGAGTTTGCAGAGTCCCACTCCACTGCCACCTGCAAGCAGAAGAGAGCTGGGTGGCTGGGAGTGAAGAGACGACAGCTTCGCAGTGGACACAAGCCACCCTTCTGCCCCCTGAGCGTCCCTCCTACCCTCCTACTCATACTTACTTTCTATACAAGATCACCTTGTGGTGGTGGGTGGCCCTCAGTCCCAAGTCAGCTCAGCGATTCACTCTGAATATGCGATCCGAGTGGGTCATTAATCTAGCCTCGGGGTGCTGTGTGGCAGTAGGGCCTTGACAGATACCCAAAGTGGAAATGCCACACGCATTCACATCGCCTGCAGAAATCCTGGTCCGCATCCACTCAGATCGCACCTCCTGAAGGGGCAGCCCCTTCCTTAGCTATGACCAATAACAGAATCTGGTCCAGGCTGTGTGTGTCTTTTTTCTTTTAATGGCATCTTTTCAAAATGAGCTTATCATCAAAGCTCAGACCTGTCTGTTTCTATTTGCAGAAACCAATCTGTCAATCTCCAGCAGCTCTTAACTTGAAATAGTCAAACTCATATTTTCTTTTTCAACCAAAAGGAACTAATCATTCAATAAGAACTCGCTTTTTCCTATTCTGGGATCCCGGGTATCTGTTTACCCTCAAACATTGTTGTGAATTTTACTCCTGCCATTTTGGAGACCTCTCTGGTCTTTAAAAGGATTCTTTCCCCAGTAAACATTCTCGGAGCTTAAATGGATGTAATAGGTCATTTCAGATCCTCAAAATTAAAAAGTAAAACCTAACCTTTTAAGTGAAATCCATGTCTCAGTAAATGTGTCTACCCTCCCCGCCCCAGGTCCCTCCTTCCCTCCGACCTGAAGAGGGATTGATTCCAGAAGGATGCTTGGACACGGAGAGCCCCTTCCGCATCTACAGGAAGCACACGTCCCGGCCCCGGCCCCAGCTCACCTGCATTTGTGCAGAGGTTTCTCCGAAGCCTCGTCGGGCTTCTTCCTTTGACACTTCCCAGGACAGCTCGGCCCCATCTGTTCACTTGACATTCCATTAAGCCCGTGTGCGACCACGGTATCCTGTTTTCCCCTTCCTGTTTCTAGCCACACTTACTCAGACACAGTGACAGTTTGCTGTAATTCCTGGGCATAAATCTCTCCAGCAAGCTTTCTCCACACCCCCGCCCCCTCCTAAGCCCCTTTCCCTGACAGCACAGCTTTCTGGCCCTTTCCTTCTTCCAAACCCAGTCCAAAATATCCCGTCGTGGAAATAAACATCTCCAAGTTAGGCTTCGGAAAATGATTTAACAACAACAAAGAAACTGAAGTATGTTATTTGGGCTGAAAGGCTCAGGGAAAAGCCATGGACCTGAGGATGATGGCGAGTGGCACGTTCCACAGAGCAGGCTCCTTGACCAGCCATGGGGCCTGGACGACCTCGAATAAATCACGTGACCCCTCCACGTCTCCGCTTCCTCGTCTGTAACTGGGAATTCTGGGCCCTGTCCAGTCACTGATCTCAGAGGGTTGTGTGAGGATAAAATGAGGCCATGCCTTCAACAAATGTTTGCAAAGAGCCTAACCTGGGCCCGGCCCATTCTGGGCACTGGGGACACAAGGGCAAGTCGTTTAAAACACGGTATTTCTGAGATTCGCCCATGTGGCTGCAGAAAGCTACAGCCTGGTCACTTTCATGGCTGCAGAGTGCCCTGGTCTGCGAGTAGATGACACCTGGTTTATCCATTCTGTTCTTCATGGGCATCTCAGGTTCCAGGCTTTTGGAAACTAGAAAATGAGGCTACACACACTCTGGCATATATATGTCTTTAGGTGAAATTAATGTCCTTCTCTTTCTAATTACATCGGAAGGTTGCCGGTTGGTGCCAGCGTGCTGGAACATCTCCTTAGGCCATGTCAGTCGGTCCTCATAATGGACAGCCAACTTCAGTATCCCATTATGGCTAGCTAGTTTATTAACAGTTATAGCCACATCATATATATATATATATGCTGTCCAGAAAAAGTCCATCCATAAATGCCTCTATTTTTCATATTACATGGCTGGATACTTTCCAGACAGCCAATAGATAGATACATACATAGATATAGATATTAATATATCGATATGTAGGTATATGTAATTATATGTGGTAAGAGGTTCCTGGAGCTTCATGTATTCATGTATTTATGTATAAATACATTTATGTTACACTTTTTTTACAAAAAGTTCTTTTGAAAATGTTTTTCTAAGTTCAAAAAATAATCATTTAAATAGGTTTTTAAGTAAAGCATGATTACAGGCAGATACAGAGATGGAAAAATGGGCAAAGGGGCATGCGAACGGCTGTAATTTAGGGAATGCTACTCTAAGAAAGCAACGCTTTCGCATTAGACATCTTTGTTTATCATCACCGGGTGGCAACTTGCCCAGATTAGTCTGTTTGATGATGGACAAAGTGCTTAAGTTGGGCACCTTGGCACAGGGTTTCCTGGTTTCCAGGAGGAAAAGACAGCAGTTAGGGGTGAGAGGGTCCCAGAAAGACTCAGAACTAAAGGTGTACGTGAGCTGACGGGGGAGAGGGGGGAGGGAAGGAGAGAGGGAGGGAGAGAGAGAACGTTCCAGTTTGTGAAACGGACGTTTTCTTTTCTTCACTGGACCGGTACGGCACACCTCCTGCAGGGTGTCGCTAGGTGGCGCTCGCCCTCCACTGTACCCAGGCCGTACCTTCCTTTTTCATAACCCGAGAGGTGATCTCTAACCCGGCTTTTCACAGGTAGGAATACTACATTCCGAAGGAAAAGTGTCTTCCGGGAGGTCGTGTCGCTGCATCTCTGAGCCTCAAGCAAAGCCCATGTCCCCATATTTCTGAACCTACCGAATTCCCATCACCTGGCTGTCTCTACGCACGATTTAGTTTAGTGATTACAATAATAATGGCGTTTTTTTGTACATAACAAGCTTTAGGTTTAGATCAGCAGGCCTTCGCGTCCTTTACTGTCACATGCACGGGACAGAAAAATATCGTTAGATTGGCCTGCCTGAATTCCTCCTTTGATTTCCTTAAGTTCAGAGCTCCTTTCCTGGTGAATGAGTACATTGAAAATGGGTACGGAAGACGCTGGGAAACATTTAATGAGAATAAACGTGAAGGTTTATGAGAAAAATCGGTTCGAGTAGAAAACCCAACTGGATTGGAGTTAACAAAATCAGATTTGAATCCTGATGTAGCCACTTGCTGATGGCCAAGTCATTTCAACTCCGTGCGTCTCGGTTTCCTCCTCTGTAAAATGGGAGTGTTTTCTACTCACCGCACCCTCAGGGTTGTGTAGATTAAATAAAACAATAGGCTGCGGCTCCTGGCACATTGCCGGTGCGCAACATTTGTCCACATGTGAAACCACCTTGGCCCATAATAATGCTTTCCTCTGTAGTTTGAGATACCTGCAACCCTGGGCGTAAAAACACCTTGGAGTCTAAAAACGGGCGACGTAGGAACTCAGGAGCTTGTGACATCTGCTGGCGGGAAAGTGGTCTTTCGCTTGGTTGGAGCCTGGGATGCCTGGAGGGTCCCCAGGAGCCTGCGGATGGGGACAGATGGTCGGTCCTACCTGCGGCCTCTGCCTGGCCCTGGCCCCGGAGGGCCCGCACCCGCACCCCTTCCCCGCTCGCCGGCTCGCGCCGTGCAGCGGCGGCCTCGGAGGGTCCCAGATACGCGCTCTCGTTGTAAAGGCCTGGAAACCGTGGCCCAGAGAAGGCAGGTCACTTCGGTCAAGGTCATCGACATTTGACGTGAGTCTGACGTTGGCTTCCCGTTGCAGAGAAGCTCCGGGCGCGCCCTCGAGCCGCCCTGGGCACAGAAGGCGTTCTCCCCCCGGGAAGACCGAGCACGGCCCCGGGCGCAAGTGGAGGGCGGCCTCCCGGCAAATCCCGGCGGGTTCGTGTCCCTGGGAGCGCGGGCGCGTGCACCACGGCCTGCAGCGCGCGCCCGAGAGCCGGGGTTTCCCCCTCTCCGCCCCCTCGGCTCTCCCACCCCCCCACCCCCCAGCCCACGCTCCGCCCGCGGCCCGCGGCAGCCTCGCCGCCCAGTCGCGCCTCGGACACAGGTTGTTCTGGGGGCACGCAGAGGGCGCGCCGGCACCCAACTGCAGGGAAGGAAAAGGAGACGGCAGGGAGGAAGAAGGAGAGGAGGGAGCGGGAACGAGGAAGGAACGGGGCCAGGGGCAGAGGCAGGAAGGCACCCGTGCGGAGCGTGCGGAGCGTGCGGAGCGGCTCCTCGCAGCCCGGCCGGCCGCCCTGGCTCCCCGGCTCCGCCGACTCCCGCGGCCCGCCCAGGCCGGAGAGCGGCGCCGAGCGAACTCCAGGCGCCGTCCGGCAGCCGCGGGTTCCAGGAGCTCGCGGCCACGCCGGAGCAAATCGCTCTCGGTGGCGCTGGAAGCGGGACCCCCGCGCGAACGCGTCCCTGTCCCCGCCCATCTCCGGCCCTGCGATCCGAGCCCACCTCGACTCCGCAAGTACCGGGCAGATCTCCGAGCGTCCGACCACCTCCGCGCAACGTGCCCCAAAGCCTTTGCATCCTCGCCCAGCCCCTGAGGAGGTGCAGCTTCTAGCTGTAGTTCCAGACCCCTGTGTTCATGCTCCGCCAGCACCCACTCTCGGCCCTGCCCGCAGCTCCCGACCCAGCGGTGGACGCACCGCTGCCAGCGGCCAGAGACGACACGAGCCTCCCAGGCGGTGCGCCGCCTGAAGACTTCAGAACGCGGCCGCTGTGTTACTCTCCGGGCACACCAAGCAGTGACAACTCAAACTCACCGAACCGCATCTTTACGCGCTTTGAAAACTTCTGCCCAAGTCTGTGACAAGGGGTATCCCCCCACTTTATTTTGGGCTTCATTAAAAATGGGGGCAACTAAGTGTTAGTTATTTTCAAGTAAGTCTTTGAAGAGCCCCCCGACTAACTCTAATGCTCATTCAGCCCCAAACATCTCTGCCTGCCTGTGTGTCCAGACTCTGTTATTTGTCCACACCAAGTCCTTACCCCACAAAGGGATAGTTGTCTGCGACAGTTCACACCTGCCCATCTCTCACCTTCTGGGCGACCTGGGTCAACCTCCTCCCCGACTTAACCCCGAAGAATAACAAATTGCTTAGGGTGGTGGGGGCGGGGGTGATGGAGAGCCTACTTAAAGGTCAGGGAGAGGAAGGAAAGGACGCGCTTTCTTTTGAAACCTTGTAAGCATTCTGTTCTGTTCCTCTCTGGCCTGAAGAGCGTCCTGCAGGATACTGACACCAGATTTAAACACTTTTCCCTCAAAACTGATGTCATCCTAAAGAGCTATATAAAGGGCAGTGACTTTTGCAAGTGTGACTTTTTGCCCCCCAAATACACTCCACAGGATCTGCACTGTCGCGCATCTGGGATGCAAAACGCACCATGTTGGCTGAAAGCTGGAAAGCAGAGATCTACAAAGCCCCCCGCTGGACCTGAAAAGTGTGACTAGCCGGGGGACACCATCCTGCCCTGCGGGAAGAGCACCATCAAAAAGAAGGCAATAAGGGGAAATAGTTACTTCGGTGACACCAAAAACACCAATCCCCACAATTCATTAAATTAAAGTCACAGTTCTTTAAACTTACTTAATAGTTCAAGTCGTGTGTTTGGTGTTAAGTAAAACCTTTGGTAAGATTTATGGAAGACAGTAAATCATGTTACAGGAGCAGATTTTTTTATTTAAAAATAAACAACATAAATAAGTCGCAAGTGTTTTGCTATAACCCACAATATTTGTGTTTCTGAGCTTGGTTCCTTCTTTTGCAGAGAACAATGCACCACTTATTTTTTAAAGAGCATTTACTGTCAGTTCAGGATCATTACTATGATAATTCCTAGATATTCCTTACACGAACACCTATCTTCTCCTAATCTTATTCAACTCACAAGAGACAATGTTTAAAGAACAAACTGAAAGGTGGTGGAGGTGGTTTTTTTCTCCCTGATGTCAAATTTAACTAACAATTAAATTCAGTACTGACAGCCCAGGAAGTGGCCACGCGATTTCCACAAACTCTCCCAAAGATGCCTTCCAATTTCTCACCTGACTTTAGTTCTAACTGTACTTTTTCTTTTTAATTCCTGAACAGAAATCGAATCAAATCAAATACGGCGAGGAAAGAAAAATAATCCCCAAGCGATGTTAATGAACGGATTATTTCAGCGAAGAGAGCAGTGAAGAAGTCAGGAAACTCCACGGGGGACGAAGTAGCATTCTGGTCTTCGCGCCTATGAACCTTCCTAGAGAACAGAAACTACACGCGCGATTTATGGAACTGCGTTATCTTGGGGTTTTCACCCACAGTTTGACTCAATTAGGGTGTTTCAAAAGCGCTGGAATAGGTGGACACATCCACGCAAGTTAAGAAACGTGGTTCCTCGGGCTGCGTGTTTGTGGGTAAGTCACCTGGTTGCTGAAGGGTGCTTTTAGGACCGGGCTTGGGAGGAAAGGGGTTAAGTCAGACCCCGACTTTCTTTGCGCAACGTGCCCAGTTTTGTCTGTTCGAGTCAACGTCGCCCAGCAGGAGCCAGCCAATGGGCGGCCGGGAGCGCCCGGGACAGCCCAGTGAGGGGGCGTGGTCTACGGCTGTCACTCAGCGGTGAGGAATGACACTCGGGGGGGGGGGGGGGACGGTGGAACGCCGTGGAAGGAAAGAGAGAAGAAACAGATAAAACCAGGGCAGGGGGTAAAAAGGTGCCCCGCGCCTCTCGGACTCCCGCCGCCGCCGCCGCCGCCGCCGCCAGGGTGGGCTCGGGAAGAGCTGGCCCAGCAGGGAAGGGGAAAGACGAGCCAGGAGCGAAATCTTGCAGGCGGGGAAGAGACAGAGGCGTAAAGAAAAAGGGACTCCGGTCGTGCGCCCCGGAGGCGCTTGAGAGGCGACTGCAGGCGCGGAGCGGCCCCCGCCGATCCTCCCCCCACGTCCTCCGAGAGGGCAGACCCCGGCCCGCCCCTCAGGGCGCGAGGCGATGAGATAATCCAGCTGAGCTGCGAAAGGAGAGCGTCTGGCGCTGGATTGGGAGGGAGGGGGTCTCTGGGCGGGAAGGGCCTCGGAAGTGGGGGTGAGGGTCGGCGCTGATCCTGAGCCAGAGCGGGGCGGGGGCTACTGGGCCGCGCAGCAGTGGGCTGCAGGGCCCGCGCGCGCGGGGCTCACTCGCGCATTGGCGGCCCGCGCGCTCCATCCAGCTCGGAGCTGCCCCGCGCCCCAGCCGCCCGGTTGCTCCGGCCCGCGGCGCAGATGGCTGTGCGCGGCACCAACACCTTGACGCCCTTCTCCATCCAGGCGATCCTCAACAAGAAGGAGGAGCGCGGCGGGCTGCCCGCGCTGGAGGGGCGCCCGGTACCGGGGGGCACAGCGGTAGCTGTGGCTGCGGCGCCCGCCGTCTGCTGCCGGCGGCTCTTTGGGGAGGCAGACGCGGGCGCGCTGGGGGGCGCCGAGGACTCTCTGCTGGCGTCGCCTGCTGGAACCAGAACGGCTGCGGGGCGGACCGCGGATAGCCCGGGCGGCTGGGATTCGGACTCGGTGCTGAGCGAGGAGAACGAGGGCGGGCGGCGCTGCGCGGACGCGCCGGGGGCCGGAGGGGCCAGCCGTGCGGGGAAGACCCTGGGCCTCGGCCAGCCGGTCTGCGAGCTGCCCGCCGCCAAGGACCTGGAGGAGGAAGCCGCAGGCCGGAGCGACAGCGAGATGTCTGCCAGTGTCTCAGGTTCGCTGAGGCTTCGCGGGGCAGGGGGCCGGGCTGAGGGGCTGGGCAAGGAGGGCACCCTCACCAAGTGGGGTGGGACCGATGTGAGCACCCTGCGCCCTGGGGCCCAAGGGCTGGCCCAGAACTGAAGTTCTGCGCGCCGGCGCGGGCTGCTCTAACCCTTCGGTAACCGAGCGGGAGAGAAGACCGAGAAAGTCCTCCGAGCGCTGCTTGCTGGGGCGAGGCCCGAGACGCCCTACAGGCAGGGCTGGGAGAGAACCGCTGTACCCTGGATTTGAGTTCATCGCCAGCCCTTGGGCTGTGTCTGTCTCTAAATTCCCTGTTCAGCTAACGGGGAAGAGAGAGGGGCCCAGAGACCTTGGGGTAGCCAGTGCCCTGGCCCTGGCACAGAGAGCAGGGATGCTCCTGGCTGGAGGTCCCGGGACCCAGCCACGCAGTTCAAGGACTGGTAGCGAGGGACATCTCCACGTGGGCTGGAAGCCGCGGATCCGCAGAGCCTGGGCTTTGGGAGGAAGGTTTGTTTTGCATTCCCAGACCCCAGGGCCCATTGCTGGGTTGAGAACCCATGAGCTGGAGGAAAACCCAGCAGGCAGCTGAAGGCCAAGGGACGGATTTAGGTCGTCCTAGACCAGCGGATAGAGGGGCCTCTTCAGCTACGGGCTGGGAAATCATTGGGTCAGAAAGACCCCCATGCTTGCCGGGCCTGTGGAAGCTGCTGTAGGCCCCACGCTGGCCCCAGGTAAACGGTGGCTAGAGCGCTGGACCACTCTGCTGGGGTGCTGCAGGTAGAGCCGGGAAGAGGCCGAGGAGCTGTCGTCAGATTAGGGTCCAAGGACTCGAGACAGGGACCCCCCACCCCCCGCCCCAATCCCCAGTCCTCATCTCACTTCCTTGTGGAGAGTGAGAAGCCCACCCAAGGCCTTGGCGCAGCTTGTTTGCACAGCCCTCGCAGCAATTCCGGGTGGGTGGCCGGAGGCAGAAGACTCCAAATACCTCTGTCCCCAGGATCCGTCCCCTCACCTTCCCTTAACGTGCAGCGGACGCAGGAATGCTGCAAGGACGCGTCTGTGAGGCTGCGTGTGGGGAGTCGAGCGAACCCAAGGAGACCGAAACGCATCTAGAACCCCAGAGCTCAGCTCAGGGAGCCGAGAAGGCTTTCGAGGATAATCAGGCCCAGCTCCCCCGTTACTGAGGGAAGCCTGGGGCCCAGAGCGGGCAGCTGGAGCAGCGGCTGCGTCGCTCGGCCGCACCGGACAAGCCTAGATGCGGGAACCGAGTGGGGCAGGGTCCTGAGACTTGTCTCCAGGAACCCCGGCTGCTAAGCCCTCCCCACTGCTCCGGTGGCATCAAAGGACATTTCCGTCCCCCATCCCCGCCCCGCAGTTTTGGCCTGACCTCACTCCTCCGTCGTGCTGACCGTCTCTTGTTTCTGTTCCCACTGGGGTCCGCAGGCGACCGCAGCCCGAGGGCGGAGGACGACGGCGTTGGCCCCGGAGGGGCACGCTTGCCCGCGCTGTGCAGCCGGGCGGGCGGCGGCGGCGGCGGCGGCGGCGTTGGGCCGGCAGGCGGCGCGGAGGAGGAGGAGGAGCCCGTGGCGCCTAAGCCACGCAAGAAGCGCTCGCGGGCCGCCTTCTCGCACGCGCAGGTCTTCGAGCTGGAGCGCCGATTCAACCACCAGCGCTACCTGTCCGGGCCCGAGCGCGCCGACCTGGCCGCGTCCCTGAAGCTCACCGAGACTCAGGTGAAGATCTGGTTCCAGAACCGTCGCTACAAGACCAAGCGCCGGCAGATGGCCGCCGACCTGCTGGCCTCCGCGCCCGCAGCCAAGAAAGTGGCGGTGAAGGTGCTGGTGCGCGACGACCAGAGACAGTACCTGCCTGGCGAGGTGCTGCGGCCACCTTCGCTGCTGCCCCTGCAGCCGTCCTACTATTACCCTTACTACTGCCTGCCCGGCTGGGCCCTCTCCACCTGCGCGGCCGCCGCGGGCACCCAGTGAGCAGGCCCGGGACGAGGCAGCGAATGATTCCCGCGCCCCAGCTCCAGACGCCGCTGATGGCTGTGCAGGTCGTGTCCTGTGCAGGGGCGGCCCGCCGAGGGGGCACGTGGAGGATGACACCCAGCCCCGGTTCTGCTACCCAGGACGTGCGCCCTGGCAGTGGCACCGAGTCTGCCCGGAGGGGGCGCCTTCTTCTAATTTGAACAGGGGCACCCTATGGCCTACGGGCTCTGCTTCCCCCTCACCTGCCTGGAAGCCCTTAGCCGTTATTTATTATCACCACAACGTTGGATTTGGATTGTGTCTGCCTGGGGATGGCGTTTCCCCGGAGCGGAGAGAACTCCTGGAGACGACATAGCCTGGAATCCCAGAATTTCAGGCCTGCTGGGAGCTTCGTGCGCTAGGCCACACTAGTTCATGGTATCCATGCTACCAATCTATGTGTATCTACATATCTATTATTTTTGGAGATTGCATTTGTTAACAAAGGGGTGTGAAACCCTGGCAGCCCCAAGGACCCCAGGCCAGGGGTTGATGTAACCGTGAAGGGATTTCAGGCCCTCTGTCCAACCCCGCCCTGCTGTCAGAGCTCGGGTAGGGGGTGCCCTACCGGGTGCTGAATGTAAGGAAAGGAGCCTCTAAGGACAGGGCAGCCCCTTTCCCCCACCTTTCCTTCCTGAGCTCCAGAACCGCAAATAACTGGGGAGCCCCTGGGAGCCCCCACCCCCAACCAGGAGAGAGCAAACCCAGAAGCCCTTCGCAGAAATTTTCCTTTATTTCTTTTTATTTTTTAAAGGAGGTTAAAACTTGTAGCACTTTTCAGTTGTTTGTATTCAAATGACGGTTGTTTTTGTATTCAATGTGAATATTCTTGACTAGCCTTTCTGCGGTGTCCTCTGCAATTCCGCCGCGGGGCCCTTTCTCTCGCCTGTCCCCTCTCCACGACTCCTGCGTCCTGCACAAGGACTCTTCCATCCCTGTCCCTGCCCCTAAGACAGGTGGTCTTGTCAACCTCATGTCAACCTCGCAGCTTTTCGCCTCCTTAAGGGCACTGTGCACTCAATTAGAGTATTAACTTTAAAAAGATTTGTGAAGTTTGGACGCTCTATTCGCTGTATCCCCCCCCCCCTTTAATTTATAAACTTTTAGTTTAACATGCCCTCCTGGACGCCTTTTTCTCTCTAAGCCTCTCTCCGACCGGCTTTGGGGAAACCAGTCATGTGGAAATACGTAGGGCTTCTTTTCCCAGCCTCTCTTCAGTCCTAGACCCAGGGCGCCTCACCCCTGCGGGGAGCAGCCCACCCGGAAGGAAGGATATAAATCGCAGAAGCTCAGGAAATTGCGATTCGGGGCTTTTGCAGGAGCCACAGATGAATCCCACTGAATCAGGAGCGAATACAGACTGAGGTTCCCGTAGGCATTGCTTTCTGAGTCTAGGAAGCGCCATAGCTGAGCCCACAGCCAGCCGACCTCCACCCCTCACCCCAGCCTGCTGCGCCCTCCACCTGCCTGCCTCCTCCCGGCTTTCGATTTTCCGAGCGTTTCTCAGCGTTATTCATTTCGTTTTGAGAATAGGCTACCAAAAACTGTCGCTGAAATTCCGAAACGATTAGGGGCGAACGAGGCGACAACACGGTGTCTCCCAGGGAGAGTCACCTGCGTTTTGACTCCTGCGGGGTGCAAGTGGCCGTCCCACTCCTCTTTGGCTTGGCGTCATTTGATCCACACAGAAGCCCAAGCTGGGAGCCGAGGAGGGGCAGGGCGAGGGTTACTTATCACTCCAAGGTACAGATGAACACGCCCCGCAGGCGTTCCGAGATTCCCCGGTATGCCACGGACGCACCGGAGGGCCATGCTCACCGCGACCCCCGGCTTCTGCTGGGCCCGAGGAAAGAGGCAGGGTTCACGCCGCCTTGCAGACGCGGAGGCCCCCGGTGCGCGGCCCGACCCCGGAAACGCAGAAACCAGGCCTCAGCTACTTTCAATTTCCCCCAGCGCGAAAAGGCCGCCTGGCCCTCCTCCCCCGCCGCGACCTGTCCCCAGCCTCACGACCCCCGGCCTGGGCACCCCAAAGAGAGCCTCCACAAGCGCTGAATGAAACAGATTTCTGCTTCTGGGAATTGCGAAGCGCGAAGCAAACGGCAAGGGCCCTCGGTATGTGCACAGCCTCGCTCGTCCCCACGTCCAACTTTCCAAATGGTTCCTGCAATCATTTTGTTTTCTTTTGACATGTTTAAACATTCCATGTTAATTTCATACTCATGAATGCATTTCTCTTTCCTTTTTTTTTCTCTCTTTTTTTTTTTGGTAGAAAGTTAGAGCATTTCCGATAATGCTAGAATCTCCCTTCCTCTCTCCAGAGGTCGCCACTAGTGATTTGGAGGGGAGGAGGGAGCTCCATGTTTTCGCCTCCTTCTGAAAATGGCGGTTGGTGGTGGCTGCGTGCTTAGAGGGCAGTTTGCTCTCCATCTTTGCAGACTTGGAGTCGGGAGACCTGGGGGGGGGAGGGGGTTCTTCCGAGTAGGCCTCGCGGTGCCCCCTCTCCGGCTCTCCGCCTGGGCCAATGCTGCTGGGCTGGCTCGAGACGCCCGGAAAAAATGACTCAAACGAATGGAGTCTGACCCTGATTGTTGCCGTTTCGTTCTGAGCTGCCCGCACGGCTGGCGTGGGCGGGAGCGCCCTGCGATCTGAGTCCCGGAGCCTAAGGCAGCCCCCCCGGGTCCAGCCCGGCCTCTGAGGACTCCCCACGGCGACCCGAGACCCGGACCTTTACCTGGGCGCCGTGCCGCAGACACGGCCTCCTGTTGGGAGAGTGTGGGAAACTTGTTTGCCTTTTCCTTTTCCTTCTCCGCGCCCACTCGCACCCCCACTTTAAAGACGAGAACCAGTCGGTCCTGCTCCGAGGCCGCCTTGCTCCCTGCCTCGGGGGATCCTTGCGCTCCGGGGCTGCGCTGAGCCCTCTCCAACTCCGCGGCCTGGTGGCGCGGAGCAGCTGTCCCCTGAACGCAAGGGGCTTCTGAACGCTTCATTTTTCCCTTTCGGCCCTTAGCGAATGTCAGAGCTGGCCTTGGGGATCACTGGGTCCGACCACACACTGAGATGGGGAAATCGGGGCAGGAGAAATGACTGGGAACGAGGGCGGAACACGCTGTGACCCGCACTGAAATCGGTCCAAGGATCCAGGCTCAGTCCATGAATCTTGCTCAGTGCACGGGTCCACGGGCTGCCAAATGGCGCGCGCGCGTGTCCTGTGTAACGGCCTTGCCACCTCCCCCGCCCCTCCTGGTTGGCCTTGGCGATCCTAAGATGCGTCTCACTCCCAGCGACTAGCTTTGAGGGGCTCTCGGACCCCGGAGAGTATCTGCTAAGAGCTGGGCCAAGCAGAGCGAGTTTGGGGATGGGTTCCATTTCCGAAAATAAATGGTTTCCGGCCCCGCTAGTAAAGCAGGAGAGGATGACAGCGAATCACTTCATTCGAGAAGGTGCAAAGAGAGCTTAAATGCGCTACCCCACCCCCCCACCCCCCCACCCCCAGAGCCTCTGACAAGCGGTTTGGTGGTAGCCGGGTCGCGTGGCGGGAGGTGGCGTCTGGGGGATGGGGGAACTGGCAGGCATGGCAGCGTCCACCAGGCATCGCACCGAGGCAGAACTTCTTCCAAGGCCTGCGGATGTCCCGCGGGGCGGGGTCCTGTGACTCTAACTCCCCAACTGGCCGCAGGAGTTCGGTCCCTGCCAGGCCAACACCCTACCCGTGTTGCGCCGGTGTTCGCCAGGAAAAGGTAGAATCCGGCCTTCCGCAAGTCCTCGGGGTTCACCTTGCTTTACACAACGCCTCCTGCCTCAGGGAAAGTTGCCACCGACAGAGCCTGGGCCGCGGGGAGAGTTAGACATTTTGCAAAATTTGAAAACTGGCGGAGGGGGTACTGGGCCGCAAGGACCAGCGGGGAAGAGAGGCCGACCCGAGCTGGGGCCCAAGCCGCGGGGGAAGCGGCGCAGCGCTTCTGTCTTGAAGGCCGCTGACCCCACCCTGCTAACAATCTTAAGTGGGAAACACACCGAGCTGCGTGGGGACCGTGGGACACAGCAAATGCCTGACGGCGCCTTGTGGGTAGGAAAGAGTGCAGGGCGGGTAGGGGCCGGTAGTTGCACCCGCTGGGGGCGCGTCGCTACTGCAGACACACGGCCGCGGTCGAGGCCGCGCCCAAAGCCAAGAAGGAAGCAGGAGCAGAGGCTCCTAATCCGAGGGAGGCCCAGGGGAACAGCCACAGAATACATTATGACGACCACAGTAACAAGAATAATAATAACCATAACTTCATTTGTTCGGAGCGTTACACGTGAAAAAGTGCTTCTTGCGTATCCTGTCCCCTACCCGCTTGCTAAGGCCACCCTGACCCCCATTTTAAAGGATGATAAACTGAAGTTCAAAAAGGTAATGTCACTTGCCCTAAGTCACAGGCCATTAAGAGGCTGAGTCAGGGTCTTTCAAAGCCCAGAAACCTAGCATTTGAGGGGGCAGAGTGGATTACTCTTCAGAACTGGCCTCTCCTAGATTTGGCTCTGGGGTGGTTGGATCACAAAAGTGTGGCTGTGCTTTGAATACCATAAAGCACTGTGCGGCTGTAAAGACTTGCTATTATTGTCGCTATTGTTATCGTTAAGAACTTCTGAGCAGTGCAGAGTCGCCTGATCTGAAACCATCTTTCTTGAACTCCTGCCTCCCCCAGAGGTTTCCAAGTGCCCTGTGACGTACTTAGCGACAGCTCCTCAGGTGTAGAGACCCTGGGCCTCGGCCAGTTTTCGATTGATTCTCTGATAAATATATTTTTTAAAATAAAGAAATGCCAAAGCAGGGTTGTGAAAACGTGTTATATTGTAAATGGTTACATCATGTAATAAATTATTTTCTGTAGTTACACACAGAAGTTATTTGACAGAACTTGAGTTGTTCAAATCATTAAACCGTTTACAAGAGACGATTGGATTCCCAGGGCCCTGCAAGCAGGGGTGGTCCCAGAGGGGGGTCCAGGTTATGTTGAACAATGAACTTTCAAACCTGTTGAGTGTATATGAGGCTGTACCTCCTACAAAAGAAACGTCAAAAGTCCATGGAGGGTGGGGGCAATTCGCGAATGTGAGAACTGGGCAAAGGGCCCTGCAGCCTCGCACCCGCCCAGGGCGATGCTATTACTGTCGCAGCTTCGCGCAGGTTCTGAATCTGCTGCGCACATGAATAGCACCTTCTTGTTCTTGTGGCGATGCCAAATTCAAAGAGAATATTCTGTTACCACCAGAGTGAGGGCGTCACCTTCCCTGGAGCCTCTGGCGAGGTAAGGTCGCTCCCGGACTCAAACATTTCGGTGCTTGTGTGACTGTGCGGGAGTGACACGCTCCCCCAGCCTAAGGCCCACGCTCTCATCCATGTCCCCGCCCGAAGTCTCCTGAGCCCTGTGGTTAGTTAGTGTGCCCGTGGAGTCAAGAGCGCGTGGTCCCGCCCGGGCCGCAGGGTCTCCCGTGAGAGCATGCATGGCTCCACTGTTTTCTGCAATTGCAACATTAGCTTCTGGCGTGAGGATCCCGCGCAGGGGCTGTGCAGTCCTGGAGGCTTCTTCGCGAGTCCTTTATGTACCCGACCCGGCCCCTGCTGGTCCCCATACTCAGGCCTCCCTAGCTGAGCAGCGCTCCCTATGACTTGGGCCTGAGCCCCGGAGCTTAGGGAAGTCCGGGCACTGGAAACCTGGAATGCCTGAGGTGAGAGTGTCTCTCTCCAGCCTGCACACCCAAGGGTGGTAAGCAGTCAAGTCGAGTTCAATGGCCTTACAGATCCATGGAGAGATTCTGCCTCGGGCCTGGAGTCCACAGCTCTGCCACTGACTTGCTGAATCGTAGGCAATTAACTTCTCTGTATCTCTATTTAAAAGGAAGTTACGAGACAGCTCCTTAAGGCTCCTGGGTAAGGACTGAAGTTCACGCCACCTCTGGCTTGGAGTGGAGGTAAAGCACAAAGCCTTTCTGCTTTAAATAATGTTATGCCCTTGGCGAGCAGGTTTTTCTTGGGGAGGGGGAAAATGTTTTGTTTTACTTTTTAAAAGGATTTGGGTCCCCCAGGTTGCCGCCCAGCAGGCCTCCCCAAGGCCATTATCTCTGGGCTCTCCTCTGTCTCCTCTGGGTGGTCAGCTGTTTTGGAAAATCTGGCTTTTCCTCTGGCAATGACTTCTCCCCACCCACCGTGCTCGGGAGGGAGGTGACCTGAGGCTGATCCGCCTCTGTGGCCACACGGAGCTCCGGAGAGTCCCCTGTCCTTGGATGGAAAACGTGTTAAGAAGAAAAAAAAGAAAAGAAAAACTAATGCCACAAGTGCTTTCTCCGTGGTCCACCAGAAAGCAAGGGTGGGCAGCAAGCTGTAAAACAAGAGCTAGTAAAGCTGCTTATTTTAATAAGCTTATTAACATTTTTGAATGGCTCCCGTTGTGCGCGCCAAGGCCTCCCTGAGTGGCGCGGCCGAGCTGTGCGGCGGGGAGTTTTACGCACCGACAAGCACACGCGCGTGCCGCCGGCGTTGCCGCCCTCCTCAAAGCGGGGGCGGGGCAGGGGCAGCTGGGCAGCACCCAGGGGACCTACCAGGGACCTTCGTCGCGTCCCCGCCGGTCCACGCTCTGCTGTGCACCGTCCTCGAGACCGCGACCATCCAAAGAGACAGGGCTGCGTGGGGTCAGAGGTCACCCAAGAGCTCAAGTGACCTCAACTATGGCCCCAAATTGTCCCCACAGCAGGTCTGAGGGCTTGTCTTGCTTTACCACGTTTTCTTGTGTTGTTAAAGGGCATTAATGGAATTGACATTCCTCCTGGCGCAGGTGTCGTGCGTACACCTCCGGCGTGGGCCCGGATCTGGGTTTGGGCCAGCAGGTCGTGCACCAGGGTGACTTCCGGCAGTCCCTCCTCCCCAAGGAGACTAAGGAGGCTGTCCCTCCTTCCCTTTCCCCAGAAAGTGAGCGGTGGGTCTTGGCCCCTCTGGATTGTGGGAAATTAAGCTAGAAACACACCTACCCAAGGTGGTCTGGAAGAGCAGAGACATGGGAGGACACAGGGTAGGTGAGAGAAAATGCTGGATAAATGGAAAACCTCTCCTGGCTAAGTCCGCGGTGTCCTTCAGGTCTGCACTTACAGGTCTCAGGCCTTCTCTGAGTCAACCGTCCCCCTGAGTTTCAATTGCAAGTCCCTCGTGGGTCTATCCCACCATCCCGGGCCTTATCACTTGGTGCAGTGACAAGTGATACTGAGCTCGGTGCTGTGTTCTCGCATTGTCTGACCACAGTGGCCCGTGGCCCTAGTGTCTAGCGCGGAGCCTGTCGCACTTTGACATTCAATTGTACAGGAAGTACTCGTGAATACGGACCCAGAGCCTTCGACTTTGTGCCTATCTATCCTGTGACTTCACAGTCTCCTTCTGCCTTCACCGTGGGCTCTGAGTGCTGGGCACAGGCAGGCGCGAAGCTAGCAGAGGGCAGGAGAGGCGGCGGAACTTTCCCGAACCTGGCCATTTCTCGTTCCCAAGGCCGCCTGAGCGTGGGTCCCAGGGAAACACCGGAGCAGGAGAGCTGGGCTTGTCGCACGCTCAGATACTCCAGCGTCAGAATTAGGATTCTTTCTGGTGAGCGAGCAGCCGGTTTAGCTGCAAGCAAACTCCACAGGCATCTCATCATCTCATACTTGTTTGTATTAAAATGTATAGACTACCTGACCAGCTGAGATCTGAAAAATGTATGACCCTAAACATTTTGTTTTGGGTTTATATGTGTGTGTGTGGGGGGGGCACATGGGGGAGTTCCAGTTGTGAAACTGGACAGACAGAGAAGGACAGCTGGCCTGCAGAGTGCAGAGACCCTGGCAGGGTGGGTGGGCACACCCTTGGAGAGGTGGTAGCAGGTGGTTGGGTGGCGGGGCTGCACTTAAGGGGGTCGGGCCTCAGCTGCCCTGGCATAGCGCCCTGCCCCAGAGCCTTGGGGCCAGCCCAGCTCAAGCCTCAGTGCGGGGGGGTGGGGTTGGGGGTTGGTGGTGGTGGTACTGGTGATGCTGGTGCTAACTGGGATCGTAGAAGAAAGGCAATGCTGCTAGTTGACTTAGCTGCTTTTCTGTGCCTCCCTAGCTCTCCCCGTTCAGGGACTGGCGCAGACTAATAAGCACTCACACGTGTTCGGAGGAAAGATTTCCACTGTGCAGTGTTTTCTGTTTCAAGAACGGATTCTTCAGGCCACTTCCGTTGAAATCTCACAGCAGGTAGTTCTGGTTCCCTGAGAGCTCCCAGGAGCGGGAGAAACTGGTGGTTCCCTCAGGAGCGCTCAGCCGGGAAAGCTGAACCCAGGCGGTCAGGCCCAGGCCTTTTGGACTCTTCAGGAGGGCAGACCGGAAAAGCTTCCTTTCGGAAAGCAGAGTGTGCATTTGGATCGAAGGCCATTCATGAAGACCTTAATCACCGCCAGCAAAGATAAGGCGGGTCTAAGAAGCTCGCATCCTGCACAGTAGGCACTACGAGGTGCTCACAGGCTGGCTAATAATGTTTTGCAAAGTTAGACAGGAACACTTAACCATTTAAAATGCATTATCTATGGAGATAGTAAGGGATGGACAGGGAGGGATGAGCGATTGTAAAAACAGCCAAAACAGAGAGAACAGAAAACACCCACTGGAAACCTTCGAGGCAACCGGTTCTGTCCATCCTCTGCACCTGCAGAGGTGTTTAAAATAAATTTGATGTGTAGACTTTCAAGGTTTGGAAAAGAAATAGCTAGTGGGCATCTTGCTTTCCAGTGGACCTGTCCGTGCACAAGAGCCTGCAGGAGAACTTGCCTTAAATAACGCTCTCCTAAGGTGCCTAGCACGGGCCTGCACACCAGGCCGAGGTGCGGCACCCCATACCACGCCGGTGCTCCTCTTTGTGGGAAGCTGCTGTCCTGCCTTCCGGTCAGTCTTGAGGAGAATGCCAGCCGAGAACACACTTGGAAGAGGCCGCAATGGACACAGCGTGGACAGGAGGAGCGTTGGGGGCCTACCTGGCACAGGTGTTCACCAGGGGAAGACCTCAAGGGAAGGGATGGAAGTGCTAAAAGGAAAACAAAGCAGGCTGCGGGGTAGCACGGAGGAGCGCGGGGGTGTCGCTTGTGGAGGTAGGCAAGGGAGGTCACGGGTGGGGGGGTGTCAGAGGTTTGTAGGGGCGCCTTCTGTGCGCGCGGATCGCCAGGGCCGCGTTGCACCTCTCTGAGGCCATCAGAGGGTCTTTGTGTCCCCACGTTTCTCCCTTCCCGGGTCTTCGCTGCTCTGCGTGTGCGTGGGGTGCAGACCAGGCCCAGGGCTCCGAGAGCTGTCGGCTCCTGCCCAGCCTCCCTTGGAAACAACCCCTCCATCTGCGGGATGCCCCGGGGCCGTCTAAGAGGCGCAGCCCCGGGATCCAGGCCCCCTCGTTCTCCACCACTAGCGCTGGGTGCTGCTGGAAACGTCCAGAGGTTTCCGGAGGGGACCGGGGGGCAGCTGCTGCTTCTCCCTCCAAGCAGCCCGCAGCCCGAGCGGGCCAATCACCACCCCACCCTCGTAACCGAGGCCAAATTTAGCGTTTCATCTGTTTGTCTAAGTGCTTTAGGTGAATTACTTCATTCACTCCTCCCAGCAGCTCAATTACTATTACCCCACTTTGGGGATCGACCCTGCGCTGTGGCTATCGCTGGCGGAGCTGGGGTTCGAACTAGACTGCCTGGCTCCAACCTAACTCAGCGCCGGCCGCGGTTCCGTCGGGCGCCCTACCGCAGAGCCGCCGCGCTGAGGTCCCATTTACGGAGGAGAAAAATGAGGCCGGGGGAGAGGAAGCGCGGCGGGCGCCGAGCTGGACAGCGTCCCTCCGCTCACTGCATTTGCACAACCTCCGTGAGACGCGGCACTGCGCGCCCGCCGCGGAGGAGGAGCGCGACCCCACGCGGGAGGGCTGGCCGCCTTGGCTGTGCAGGTCGAAATGGCAGCGAGGTGCTGAGGCTTTGCAGACAGGGCCAGGCTCGGCTCCCACTTCTGCTTCTACCTAGCTTCGTGGTCCTCGGGTGAGTTCCCTGACCTGTAGCCCTCAGTTTCCCCTGCGGGAGCATGGAGGCGTGCGTTTGCCGGGGGATGAAAGGCGATGTAGACAGAGCCCGACGGGGTTGGTGCCTGGTACCCAGCGAGCCCTGGGGAGGGGAGAAGGGTGCAGCCAGCCTTCCCAGACTCTCACTCTGTGTCTTTCACCTTCTTTCCCATCTACATGAGAAGAATTTGCCCCCAGTGCCCTACTGGGGAGGCATCAGGGGACAGTAAATCGCCTTTTCCTCTCCAGGGGAAAGGTTTCTTAACCCAAACTCCACTGCCCCTTTATTATCTCTGGTGACTGACAGTGTGGTTCCTGGTGACTTGGCGGATCTTGTGGTCTGGCGGCTGGGGCAGGCCCTGGGAGGCCGGGTGGGGCAATCAGTGCGCCTTTTCCTACCTAGGGTGATGGGCGTGGGGTCTGAGGTCTATTCGAGGCCCACGGGCTGCGGTGAGCCTGCTCGTCCCAGTCTTGAGATGTTCCGGCTTCCTTTCTCAGGGCTTGATTGGCAAGACAGCCTCAGCTGTGGCCACTGCACCCCACTCTCCGCCTCTCCACCCAGACACACCCGCTGCAGACCCCATCCCTGGGGTTCTCAGTGTAGTGATGGGAACTCCAAGAAGGGGATAGGGGTCTCCCAGGTTCCAAGAGCCTCTACTGCTCTGTGTGGACCGTATTTGATCTCATTTAATCCTCAGGAGAAACTCACAAAGTGGATAGGATTATCTCGCCTTTACAGATGAGGGAGCAAAGTTCAGGAGGGTCAAGTGACTAGGGCAGGGTCACACAGCTTGCAAGTGGCGAGCAGGGAAATTGCCCTGGGCCTGTCGGACTTCAAAGCTCCCAGCTACTGCCTGGGGCACCTCCTAGCCTCACTCCCACTCCTAGGGTGAGGTCTGGTGGTGGGGAAAGGAGGAGGAACCCCAGGGAGGGTGAGGAAGGGAGTATTGATTCTCCGGGCGGTTTGGTATTAAGAAAACACCGGGCTCTGGCCCACCTCCTCCCTGGGGCCATCGCTGGGCCTCCTAAAGGCGAGGCCTGTATATTTGTAGTTTGATTCCGCCCGTCAAGGCTAATTTCTCCCTACAACTTAATGGACTCGGCTTGACGTGCGTAATGATCCCTAATCACGAACATTATTTTCGCTAGCGCGGAGACATGTTCCAGTTGTTGTGACAGATCGCGTTTCAGCCATAATGACGGAAAATTACCATTTCTAATTCTCCGGTTTTTGACACCTAAATCCACAGACCATATGTGGCAGCGGGAATTCTGGGCCCCGCGATCCTCCCGGCAGGCAGTGGCAGAGCGATCCTGCCGTGTGCGGTGCTCCCACCCGGGCGGATGGGCCCTAGGGATGGACCCGACTCTGCTGGCTCCTCGGCCTTCCAGCCCCTCCCTCCAGCGTGAGGTCCCCCCACTCACCAGTGACAAAAACCGGAGCTTGGAATGGGCCTCGGAGACTGATGCATTTTCAGGGTTCCATTTTACCGAGGGGGCCACCGCAGGGCAGGAAAGGGAACGCAGCTCATCTGAGGTCTCTTGGCTGGTAATTGGAGAGTGAGATTTTCTTAGAACCATTTCTGGAGTTCCCAGCAGTGACACCCTGGTGTCCCTCAGCCCAGGAAAGGGAGACCTGGCGTGTTCCTTTATCTGCAAACTTCAAAACGGTCAGCAAGGCAAAGGGGCGTGGGCTAAGTGCAGAGGAAAATGTTGAAGCACAGAGGGATGAAGACATTTGCCCCAGATCACAGTGCTGGCACAGATGGGACCTTGACCTCTCCACTTAGCATTCACACCAGCTGGGTGTGCAGTAGTAGCCTCACTCCAGGTGTGAGGACGTGAGGCTGATCTGCAGGCGGAAAGCAGAAACCAAGACACCTGTGTCCACGTCCCAGGTCTTGCCCACGTTGGAGGGTGGGACCCAGCGACCCCGATGATGGACTAACATTCTCATTTGCTTCAGGAGTCACTTCCCCTGCGCACCTCCCACCACACTCCTGACTTCAGGCTCTGAGGATGGAGAAGGGAAGAGATTTAACCCCTTCGCGCGGTTCCCAGTGACAGTCCCGCATGGAAGGGTCCTAATAGTGACTGACAAGCCTGTTCAGGGAAGCACGGAGGTCCCCAGGGAGGGAGGAGTGTCTGCTCAGAATTTACTAACCCTCCCTTAGGAATTTCTCACAGAACTTCAGATTCATCCTCTATAAGGTGGTGGTGGTGGTGGTGGTGGTGGTGAGGATGCCCATCTCTGAGAATGGATGAGATTGGTAGAGGCCTCCTGCCCAGGCACTGGACGGTGCGGGGGACCGTCATTGGGACCCCTTGAAGCCCCTGTGCCACTCTGGCTGTGGGGCCGCGAGTGCTAAAGAACACACCCCAATCAGGCAAGGAAGCCGGGTCTTCCCCAGAGGGTGCAGGTGAGTCCCTAGACCTTAAGCAAAGCCCTGATGTAGGGTGACCGAAGCGCTGGGAGGTCTGCTCTGGGAGGCCAGGAGCGCTGCCCCAGAGTCAGGGAGACCAGGCACCCACTCGGAAAACAGACGTGGGAGAGAAATCGTACACCACGGTCTGAGCCAGGCGCGGGGCTCTGCTCCACGTCACTGGTCCCCGACAATGACATCTCTGCTGGTCCTGCCCCCACGGGGCTCAGCGCCACTGCCTCTCAGGTGGCCCCAGCTTGGGGCAGACCAGCTTGGTCACTGCCTTAACTTCCATTGTTGTTTCCAACTCTGCGTCTTTGGGGACACCCAGGGAGGGGTGGACAGAGGCAATGGCCCCGGTAAATGCTAAAGCAGCTAGCTGCTTTGTTCCTACCCACCCCACCCTACCCCCAATCGGCCAGATTAGAAGCAGTGTCTTGAGAATACATTTTCAGACACAGACAAGTTGGAGGCTTCCATGGGGGACCACTCAACAAACTAGGAGCTGGTTTGGCCCATGCCCTTGGCTGGCTCAGAAGCCTAACTGGGCCATCTCCACCGCCATTCTGGTTGCTAAGTCAAGAATGAATTCCCTCCGCCATCTTCCTCTAGGGAAGACGCAGATGGAAGGGTACTTGTGAAAGGCCCTTGGAACCACTAGAGTTTGCCAAGAGCTACAGGTGTCGTTGACGGGCCCATACCTATAAGGGCGTGACCAGAGCCCGTGGAGGGTCCTTTTGGCCTTCCTGCCACTCAGGATCCAGGCACAATCCGGAACCTACCAGAATTGCATTGACTGCTCATTTTTACCGAAGAGGAGACAGAGGCCAAGCCTGGGGGAGGTGGCTCTCCTCTTTGCTTGAAGCTTTAGGTGGTGGAGAAACTCAGCAGACAGGATACCCCTGTAAGTAGGTTGGGAGGAAAAGGGATGGCAGATATTGGCACAAAGGGGGATTCTGTTTCCGTCAGTAGAGGATCATTTCTTAGCCAGATTGCCTAGGAGTCAAATCCAACTCAGCATTTTACTGGTTGTGTGGCATTAGGCCTCAGTTTGCTCATCTGAAAATTGGGGTTGCAATAGAACCTCCCTCATAGGGTTTCGCTGAGCATTAAATAAGTGAAAAATTGTAAATGGCTTAAAAGAGTGTCTGGCATATAATAAGTACTCAATGACTGGTGCCTGCAGATGAGGTCAGACAATTAGTTTTGTGCACTCACCCTAGAAAAAGTGCTACAGACCTCACTGCTGAGTGTCACTACGGTCACCTTCAAAGAACTCCTCTCGGGAAGCTGTGCACCCATGCCAGCGCCCAGTCCACCCTTCAAAGCAGTTTTGGAACTCCTTTTTCTGGAATGGCCGTCAGGGCTGTCGTCATCACCAAAATTTGACAATTAAGTTCACGAACTTGCCACCGTGCGCTTACATTGGCCGCGCTGTGCAAACAACGTACGATGCCTTGCTGAGTTGTTTGTACAGTGGGGCCAACGTGAGCACGTGGTGCAAGTCCGAGAACTTAATTGTCAGATTAGAAAGATAGATGTAAAGCATTTCTTTCAGAGTTAAGCACTAAAAGAAATGTATGAGTTCAGCATTCTTAGTTCTTATTCCCTCTTAGTGTACAAACTGCCAGAATAGAGGGAGACGTTATCATTGGTGCATGCTCTGCTAACTGGGAGTGATTGCTCAGGGACAAGGACTTCAGGGAGGATCTGAGGTCAAGACTGACATGACCCCTCACAGTTGGGTTAGAGCCAACAGCCCCTCTCCAAGGAGACAAACAGTTTCCACTTAGCAGCAAGGACTCCCCGATTTTTTTTTTTAATAGGAAAGGCTCTGAGACCTGGGGGCAGCTGGAAGTTTGTCTGAAAGCTGTTCTGGCAGAACAAGCAGGCACTTGAGTTGGAGGTGTTCTTGTGGCCCATGGAAGAGAGCCTGCAGGCCGTGGTGGCCGCCCGCGCTCCTGTTCCTGCTGTAATTCCTCAGGCCGGTGCGCGGGCCGGCTCGCGGGCTTCCAGACTGAGTGCTGCTAAGTCCTTCATAAAGTGCCAGGGAAGAGCAGGATTGCCCCGGGGCTCACGAACCCCTCTGGGAAGACAATACTGGGGAGAGAGCCTGATGACTCACCCCGCTAACCACTTACCGGTGCCCGCGAGGCGCGGAAAGGTCCGCGGGCCTCAGACCTCTGTGGTACCCGCAGTTAGAGGGGACGCAGTGCCTGGCGGTGCGCCCAGCACACAGGGCTGGGAAAATGGGAGTCCCTATTAGTAAGTCAGATCATAAATGCCGGAAATAAAAGGGCCTAAGCAGGACTTTCTAGAACATATTCACAAGGCTCACCGGGTATTCGTAAGCCTTCCCAGCAGAGCCTTTCAGAGGCCTGTGGTGCCACTCCCGCCCGTTTCGCTGAAGGACAGACGTCGTGGGGCTGAGACCTCTTCTACTGCAATGTCCCTCAGGCAGGAGGCTGTCCCTCCTAGGGGTTCACTGAAGAGCTGCGGCTGGGGTCTCGGCGCTGGCTGCGGGGGCCCGCCGTGCCCAGCTCCCTCGCGCGGGAAGGCTGCGGAGACCCGGGCGGCGGCGGCACCCGCAGCTCCTCCGGGCCGCTCCGCGTCCCCGCACGCGCTTAGTTCTGCGACCTGGTGTCCGCGCCGGGCGCCCCGCTGGATCGCCTGGGCGCGTAGCCAGGCCGCGAGGCCCGGGGGAGCGACAGCGACCTCTCTGCCTTTTCGGCACCCCGGTCCTGTTGGCGGCGGGCCGAGGGTTGGCATCGCCCGAGCGCTCCGCTTGCGCGCTCCTCGCTGCGCTCCCCTCCGCTCGGACCCGCGCGGAACGCTCGCCGGCAAGACGGGTGGACACGGCGCGGCACGCGGAGCAGGGCAGTGAGAATGACAGCTAACGCTTTTACGAGCTTTCCATAAAGGCCGGCTACCGTGACAGGCTATCTGTGCCCGTTAGATGTGTCACATCCGTTCAGGAGGCGCGTGTGGTTGCTATCCCCACTTCGCAGTTCTGGGGTACAGAAACGGAACTTCTCTGTGGTCCTGCACTTAACCAAGCGATGCAGCCCGGACTTGAACTTGGACAGCTCGTGGTGCTAACCACACCGCCCCGCAAGCTCTCCGCTGCGTCCCCGGACGGTATTTGTGCAAACAGGAAAGTGGTGTTATTCTCCTGCTACGAGGATGAGCGGACAGAACTGGTGGGCCTTCCCCAGCCGGGAAGGGGACCGAGGCCGCGGGGGCTTGGGTTTGCTCCCCTGCGACCCAGGAGGCCTCGGGGGTGGTCATCGCGGTGGCACGGGGCCCCCAGTCTGATACATCCCGCCCGTAAATACCCGCGTCCTTCGGTCCCAAGCAGAGCACGAGGGTCAGTGAACTGGCACCGAGGACTCTGAGTTTTATGAGCGCTCCAGTCGGAAGGTCACCCCGTCACTCAACACTGACTCACCACCCCCCCCAGCCCCCTCCCCACGCGGGTCCGTCGGGGTGCGGGAGGCCGAGGCGCGCGAGCCAGGATTGTGGGGGTGCAGCGATCCCATCGGTGTCCCCGCAGAACCGCGGGCAGAAAGGACCAGGCTGGGAATCCGTCCCGGGAGCTGGTTGGAGTCCCCGGCGCAGGTGGGGCCGTGGGAGAGGGGAGCGGGCCGGTGGTGAGTGGATCGGAACGGAGCTGCGGGTGGCGGCCCCGCGCGTGGGATGGAATAAGGAAGGGGCCGCAGGCATGGTTCGGGTGGGATGGGGTTGCGGGGTGCAGCCCAGGTCCCTGCGAGGGTCGCCTGGCACCGACGCTCCTGCACAAGCCGGACAGTGCTCCCCGCCCCCTTCCCCGCCTACTTCCGTCTGGGCAGGAGCCGCCGGGGTGAAGCTGTCTGTAACCCGCCTCTGCCCTTGACATTGGGTCCTCCCGCCGCCCCAGGAACCCTAGCACTCAGGGTGTGTGTGTGTGTGTGTGTGTGTGTGTGTGTGTGTGTGTGTGTGTGTTGGGGGGGGTGTCAGGTGGAGGGGAGTCGGTTCAAGTATGCGGGGTTTGGAGCGGCGGGTCCCCCAAATCTTAGCAGTGCTGCGCCCTGCGGGACTGTGCACTTGTGCGGGGAGAGCCCCCGCCGGACAGGGCCAATTCCGGGACCCGGCTCTGGGCACCCCACCACCACTCTTTGTGACTGGGGTCGTTCTGCTGTAAGACAGGCTGATCTGTCCGCTTCGTTACGAAGCTATAGAGGGGCGAAGCGCTTCCAAAACGAAAAAGCTCGGCTTGGTGTGGAGGCCCAGCAAGCCTCCCTCTCCAGCAGGCGCTCACACCCGGTGGGTGAGCGAGCGGCCCAGGATCCGCATTTTCACCCCTCGGGTGGTCCCGGCGCACGTGGTTCAGGGACCTCACAGGGAGACTCCGAGAGCTGGGGGGGGGGGGGGGGGGGGGGGGGGGGGGGGGGGGGGGGGGCGGGGGGAGGGCAGCCTGGCCTTGGCTCGCTCAGTCTGTCTTGGGAACCACTGTGTGAGGGGCACTGGGGACACAAGGACGGCCACAGATCTTCCTTCAAGGAGATGACGGTTTAGCACTGGAGAGCCAGGCTGGGGACCAGAACTCTGCGTGAGAGCCACCTCCTCCAGCGAGCCCGCCCCGCGGTGAAGTCGGCCCCGTCGGTGCGCCACTTGGGCCCCACTTCCCCGGGTCCCTTTGGCCTCCGAGTAGCTTTCGCGCCATCGAGTCTCATGGTGCACGCCACGCGGAAGCCCAGGTAGCACTGGGACGCCCAGGTCCCCGCAGGGAAGAGAGCCACGAAGTGCTGCCGCTCTGCTGGGGCTCCCAGCGCTTTGGCTAGCGTTTGTGCAAAGACCATATCCGGCGACGAGGCCTCTGCCAGCTTAGGGTTGGGAGTGTGGGTGGGTGGGAGTCGGTCCCGCAGCTGGAGAGCGTGGGGGGTCGAGTTAGTTTTCCTAGCTCGGGTCTTGAAGTGGTTTGCCCCGAAGCACAGGAGCAAACCGGGCCCCTGTGCAGCCGACGCGCGGAGGCCACATTCTCCTCGCGCAGAACAGGGGAGTCGCTTCCTGCCAGGCTCGGTGGGGTCACGTCAGGCTTCCCAAGCAGGCGGGTTTGCGCCCGGCCTAGCTGCCAAGGAGAGCCACCTGCGGAGGCCGCTGGCGAGTGCCGAGCTGAACCCACACCTGGAACGGGCCCCTCCTCCCCAGTTCCCTGCTCCAGCCCTTTCCCTGTGGGTCCGGAATGGTAGAAGGCAGGGAAGTTGTCAGGGATCCACAAGCAAACAGTGTTTGCTCGCCTGTACCTATCTAGGTGAGTTATTTGCGGTGACTTCTCATGTCCTTCCCCCAAGGAAAACCATGTCTTCCCATCGTTCAACCCTTTTTTTTTTTTCAATTTAGCGTAAATGCTTATGAAAAATTGAGAGAAAAACATCTTCAGTGGCCGTTGGGTTCTCCTAGGAAAACAACCTAAAACTAGACCTCACTAGTAATAGTGAAAACTTTAAAGTTCAGCTCTTTATCCCAGACTTCCCCTGTTTTCAAACTGACAATTCAAACAGGTTTGGACTTCAAAATGTCAAACTTGCTATCTGGCTGTTCTACAAAGATGGCTTGGCCGAGAAATGACTGAAAATGTAAATTGTTAATTCCGACAGATTTGGAACTCTCCTGTTTCTTTTACTAAGGCAGCCCTGGGCTTGCTGAGGGATCCTGCTGGGAGTGAAAGTTTTGTGTCAATATATTGGCATTTTATAGGAAAAGAAAAGGTGGGATATTGAGCTAATGAAATTCAATAAGAATACCATTGCAATTTTTCCTTATTCGTCATTCCTACATGTTTTTTTTAACGTGGAATTCCATATAAAATATAAACTATTTATATAAAAGTTTGCAGAGTTTTACATTAACTAAAAGTACAGGGAATGAAACGATTAAGCAGCACATATAGGCATATTAATTACCCCACCCTGCACATGAAGCTGTATGTTCTACATGGCATTTTTCATTACTACATGAGCTGTTAAATGTATAAAGTAGGTACATTTGTGGGCACATTAACACACTATGAGAACTTGAACTTGTTCATTTCCTGGTTTTTATGGGCCTAGTTGGGCTGTATGGGCTTGCTATACTAATGCTCATATGCCCTGAACTTCCATTGACTTCTAGAGTCTCCACCTCCATGGATGGAGGGAGGCAAGTAGAAAGCGGCACAGTGAAGTGTAAACTGGCTAAATCTGTGCTGAGCCAGATGCCTACCATTCACTGCACCCCACTGAGGCCCTGGCCCCGGGACAGAAAAAAAAAGCTCTTGACTCCTCTTGCCTCTCTTCAACCAGTCACCTTTTCTTTTAGGAGACCACAGGGCAAGTCCCGCGTTCCATTGGGGGCGTTTGATTTTGCCTTTGGTTGACCTGGGCTGTCCTGTCATATATTCTTACAAACGTGAAACCTTTACAGAGGACCCAGTTCTCTTCCTCGGGGCAAATGGGTCCGAAATCGCTCACCCACACGAGCAGTGAGGCTCTTACGCTGCCTTTCTATACGCCTTTATTCTTAATCATAAAATTAAAAATAATTTTAGTAGGATAATTAGATCCCTAGAAATGGGTATCTCTGTAAAGAACAGGTAGATTGGCCTAGAAATAAATAATCTTGGGTCCTGATGGGCATTGCAGGGTAAGAGAATTAATGTATATGATCTGTGTTGAAACAAATTGCTTATGTATTCAAGAGAAGTGCAAAAATACTGTAACTACCCCATCTTCCAAATATATATTTTTTCTTAGTTTTTTTTTTTTTTAAAGATTAAGAATCTATCAAAAAAGTAGCTTGTTTGAATCCGGAATTAGAGTAAATAGCAAGGCTTGAGCATTCTACTTGACAGTAGACTATGGAAAGAAAATTTAAAGTCAGCTTCAAGATAAATCTCAAAGGTTTCAATTACCTTCTTTTCCTCAGGCCATTTGCATGTAAACCAAAGGACACAAGAAGAAGAATACCACAGTTGTTTTTAAGATCGCAAATGGCTTTGAAAAAAAGCAAAGATGCCATTTGTCACTTTATATCCCATTTATAGGAGCAGATATCCAGATATTTTGGAGGAAAAAAAAGGTGACTCTTTTTTGGGGGGGTGGGGGGAGCTGTTTTATGAATGACTCAGGTTTTCACATTTTAAGCGGTGGGTATAGGGAGTCTATGATGGGTGAATTGAAACCTGAACTAATATTTTTAAAAATGTGACTGGCCATTTTGGTCTAAAACTATTCCATTTAATTTTTTTAAGTCGTCAAGCGTGGAGATAGCAGCCACCATTACTGAGGGCTTCTCATGTGCTAGGCACCAGGCTGGATGCTGTACCAACACTATTTCATTTGCTTCTTATGAAAATCTTTGGTATTATCCCCACTAAGGTGGAGCCTTTGAGAGTTAAGTTACTTCCTTACAGTCATATAGATAGATAATGAATAGTGGAACAGGACCAATTGACTTTAAGATCCAAATTTTAGCCACCACTCTAAGCTGAATTCCTCTGCTGACATCAATAGCCATGTTTCACTGAACAGACATGAATTCATAGAACCTTGTATTAAAATAAAAATGTGTTACTAAATGACATGGTTCAAGCTGAAATGGAAGAATTGGCTATGAACTTAGACTTTTGAGAAAAATTACCTGGCTTCCACGAAGGTGGCCTTACTTGCTAGGCCTAAAATGTTTCACTTTACTGTTCTGTTTTGAAATATTATGTTTTGGAACAAAACCAGTGGCGAGGTTCCGAAATGGAAATGCCAATATAAAGGATGAAATGCTGGCACCAGTTCAAGCATTTCCCTGGAGGGCCTCAACTCAGGGAGTGAATATCTGTCAGTTTCATATCAGACAATTCCGTAGGTCTGATCCATTCATGGGGCCTTTTTTTCTGGTGAAAACATTTTTCTTTAACATTTGTTTGCTAAAAAGTGTAACTCTAAGGGCCCCATTCCCTGGCTTGTGTACTGAAGACATTCAGCATTCTGAGTGTTAAGAAGAGCTGTGAATTAATCCCAGGGAAAAATTCCTTCCATTTCCAAGTCTGCCAATGCAGGATTTGCAGAAAGGATAGTTGACCAAGGAAATTAAACTCCCTTTTAGTATGCAGATGTCAAGAAAGAGCACACTCTTCCCAGCAAAGCTATGAAACAGATTTTTTTCTTCATTGTGAAATATGTTTTCTTCTTGCTGTTGGTATCTAAATAAGTTTGCGTTTCTTATGCAAGTTTTAGTTCCTACATTTTTGTTACAGTGTGGGACTGATTTTTTTTTTTTTAAATAACCCAGGAACAACATTATGTAAAGGAAATTAAAAAGTTCAATTACAAGCTCCAATTCTCTAAAATTGAAAAAAAAAACAAAACTTACCTGGAATTAACATACATGCCCTTGAAGGATAGAACTTTAAATTTGGACTTAATAGTCCCAGTACTTTGAAATAGGAGGAAGATGCTGTGGTTGAAGATTCTGTATGTAATAGTATTTATAGAATGTGGTGAATGCCGGTTGAGCAGGTTAATGGGTTGCCTTTTTAATAGGCAGCCGTTGCTACTGGCTTACCTTCCATAAGGCATGCACTTGGAGTTGTTTTTCAGCCTGTGAGCGCTAATGAAGGCCAATTTAAAGCAATTTTCTTGAAGATTGCTGTTCAGGCCCGGCTGACTGGTAATTCCAATACTTATGTCAGGCAGGAGGGTGTAGCGAAAGGTGAGTAAATACAGTTATATTAATATTGGTGTTATTTTAGTTACTTAAGAATTCGGTTATCTCCAAGGCAAGCAGTCAATTCATGTTGACCTGATATGTTCAATGCATATATTACACCAATAGACCTAGAATTTAACAGACATCCAAACTAAGTGTTGGGGAAAAGGTGAGCTTGGAGGTGTCCATGTTTAGCTTGAGTTGGCTTTGAGCAGATGGATGAGGACAAAAGATCCTCTTATTTAATTCCAAACCATAGTAGGCGAGTCATTGGCATTGTATTATCGTAGATATGTCACTACTATGTTTACCATAACATTATTATATTGCCAGTTTTTTGGAGAAGTGAAATTATTTTACTCTGCTATAGATATTATTTTTGTCCACATTTTGTGAGCAGGGTGTATACACATTCAGAATAAATTTACTAACAGGGAATCAAACAGCTCAAGTTGGATGTCATGGACATATAGAATTCAGATGGAGGCTAGTTCAGAATCTTTGCCGTGAAAACTCAGTAGGGTCCCTCTAGCTCAGTAACTTCATTATTAGGAAAATAAAAAGGAGAAAAGATGACTATTACACACATTCTTCTGTCATTTTGCAGCCTCTCCGCCATTTTCAGGTTTCACTTTTCATTTCAAAAACAAAATTTCATAGGCTCCCTTCCAAACTATTTAATTCACTTCTGGCAACTAAAAAGAAAAATGAGGCATAAATTGCTTTTGAAAGCTTAGAAAGGGGCCTATACGACTGAACATAATACTGCATAGAACTTAATTGGTTATAATATAATATTTTATACCTTCAATTCCCTTGAGACCAGAATGAAAAAATGTTCTCTTCGGGGCAAAAGATAAAAATGATTTCAAATACAATGACTAAAAGGTAGTTATACAAAGTAGGATCTTTTTGTTACTATTTTTTGATTATGTCGCTTTGTCTAAGAAAGAAAACTAAAAAGTTCCAAGAAGGAAAGTTTAAGGATATTGAATTTGTAATCAAAACTAGTAGGTTGATATTTGTAAATTATTTTGCTATTTTTGAACTGCAAATGGGGATGATTTATCAAAGGCATTTTGTGGGACTAAAATTGAAAAGAAAATGGATGATGACTACTACATTAATTTTGACATGTGAAAAAAGTTACCTCTTTTTTCTCCAAGTCCCAACTTATATTAATGTTTTACCGTGTGCCCTTTTAAATGAATGCTGCAGTTATAGAGATGATTTAAATGAAATTTGAAATGAGGTAATTTGAATTTTCAAGGTGGCCTAATTTGCATTTTGTTTGATAGTTTAATTTTTCATATTTGAATAATTGCAAGGTAAATCGGAATGAATTTTCCACTTCGGGTCTTTTTTCCCAGTTTGTATTTTGACTTGCATACAAAACAAATGCATTCTAAAAATTCAGACTTTGAGGTTGGCATGCAGAGCTTCTTTGAATGTTAAAAAATGAAATATTTTACAAGTGTAATGAGGATTTTCCTGGTGCTTATTTGAAAAGGATGTCGATTCATATAAATAATTTGAAGAGATTTTATTAAATCGTGGCCCTTAAGTTCTGAGAATGCATCCTCTGTCTCAGAGTTTCTCTTTGTCTTTCTGTTTACGTGGAGAATAAGGAAGTGTGTATAATTTATTACTATTAAGGAACTTTATGAACGGTCCTTCTCATATTTCCCCCTTGGAAGCCATTAGATAATCTGTTTTTGTAATACTGAGTCAAACATTTGGTTTAATATTCTTTTTCAGAACAGACCCCATAATCATAGGATTATTAGACATCTCATAATTTTTAGAGGTGTCTTAAACCCATGCACGTTTATTCCTGTGCTGAGTTTCCTACGGTTACAATCTTTAATTCTTGTTCTCAAAAGCAAACAAACAAGAAAATGTTACCCAAGATGCACATAAAACATGCATTAAAGGCGTTTCCTACTCTATGTTTTTTTATTATCCCTCTACCTTACCACCCACCAGTGTTGTGGATTTAAGAGAGTCGACATAATTGAGTAAGTAAATTACCAAAAACCTACGCAGCTGCTGCAGACACCTAGCAATTGGCTGTTCCTTCATTCTAATGTTCTCGTATTAGCACATTAAAACAAGCAGAGAGAGGGCTCTTAATTACGCCTTGCTTTATGGGAACACAATAAATTCCTTTTGTTGACCTTACTGCAAACTCAATGGTGTTTTTGTGCAGGGCTGAATTAAGAGATATCAAAAGCCATAGATTGAAGGATTATTCTAAGTATTTAAGGAACGTGTAAGTAGGTAGTAATGAACCCCCAATACAACCAAATCTGCTTGTCTGAATGCGAAAGTACCAGTTATTCCACATTTCAAACTGACAGCTTGTAAATGTAAATTTTATTAAATGCACAGCAATAAAAATTTGTAGGTTTCTGTCACTTTGAATTTTAGTGGCTCAAAATGAGGCCTCTAGCCTTTTAAATCACAGCAGGTAAAAGCAGAGCTCTCAAGCATTCACGTTTTAAAACTGGAACCTTTTTTAGGTTTCACTACGTGCATTGCTCGCATAATATCCTTTGCAGGATTCAAGAATGGATGTGTTATGTCACTTAACAGGCCTGCGTTTTCCATCACCTTTAGATCACAGTTCACAAAATGTTTCTCTTACAACCCTAGGGGAGAAAGGGAGAGAGGGGCAAAGGGAGAGAGAGGGAAGGAGGGAGGGTGAGAGAGAGAGAGAAAGGGAGATTTAAAAGGAAATAAAGAAATGAAAGAGATAAAAATAAGAATATTGGAAACTAAGTGTTCATCAATGAATGCATAGATAAAGAAGGTCCATATATAATGGAATACTATTCAGCTATAAAAATGAGGAAATCCAACCATTTGTGATAACATGGGTAGACCTCAAAGCCATGCTTAGTAAAGTAAGTCAGACGAGAAAGACAAATACTGTATGATCTCACTTACTGTGGAATCTTCAAAAAACAAAATAAAAACAAACTCGTAGAATAAGAGAGCAGCCTTGTAGTTGCCAGAGGCGGTGGGGAGTGGAGCGGGGTGGGAAGAAATTAGAGGAAGGTATTCCAAAGGTACAAACTTGCAGTTGTGAGGTACGTAAGTACTAGAAATGCTGTCCACAGCACGATGATGGTAGCTAACACTGCCTTGTGATATGTAGGGACACGGTTCCTATGAGTTCTCAACACAAGGAGAAATCTTCCCTCCTTTTTCCTTACTTTTCTTTTTACTGTATCTACATGAGAACAGGCATGTGAGCTGAACTTACGGGGGTCACCATTTCACAGTAAGTGTGAACAAGCCATCATGCCATAGGCCTTAAACTTATATACAGTAATGTATGTCAATGATTTCTCAATAAATCTGAAAAAAAAATCCAAAAAAGTAAAGAAATAAAAGTTAAATTTAAAATAAATTAAGATATATGGTGATGGAAAGAGAAGTCACATTAAGTGGTGAAGTTATTATACAAGTTGACGATGCATTGCTTGCCTGAAACCTATGTAATCCTTGCTAACAGATGTCACCGCAATAAGTCTAACAAGAAAAATAAATTAAAAAACAAAAAGCAAAAAAAATAAAGAAATAAAAATCTGTATCATAAAATGTTTCACAATATGAATTGATAAAAAAATTTTTTAACTAGTCAAGCCCATGCTCATGGAGATTATGGAAAATATAAAACTGATTAAAGTCATATAAAATAAGCATATAGTTAGAATAAAATCTTGGTTAAGATTTCCTAAAGCTTTCTAAAATATACCAGGAAAAGTAAGAGCATGCATACATCACGGTTCAATTTATTGGACAAAATGATACTTGATTTTTCATTTAAGGAAAGCCCGGTGCTAGATTTAAACGCCAATTGTTTCCTGTGCTCTAAGCTTGCTTAATAACAGAAGCGTTTCATTTCTCTATTTATTGTCCTATAGAGAAGCAGTTCCAATCGATACCTGACAAATGTCAGAGTTTAAACAGAGTAATTGAATATGCAGTTTGTCAAGTAATATTACTTTACCTTGGTGAATATTGTAGCTATAAATGACTTTTCTGAGGAGACTTAGGAGAAAGTATTTGGCCACCTGCAGTTGTTAAATATCCCCCTGGCACTATTTCTAAGAGTTGAAGTATTACCCTGTGTTTTGGCCACATTCCAGTTTGGGCTAATGGCATTCGTCCTTTGGAAGTTTCCTTTGCAGTTTTAATTGGGTCTGACCCTTTTCTTCAGTTTAAGGAGCCTTCTTTAATATTCCCATCTGGCAGAAAGTCATCCCTTCTTTGGCTAACTTTCTGGAGAGTATTACGATGTTTTGTACATTATCAAAATAGGTAGGGTGAATTTTAGCACTGTGCATGCATTAGTACTAGAGGGCTTTAGCATTATAAATTAAAGATATTATTTGGTGCGTGGATAAAATCTTTCTTCAAGATTTCACTTTTAGGGTACTGTAAAGGATGATATACAAAAATTATTTTAACTTCAGTGTTTTAACAGCTTGTTTTTTTAAAACGAAGAATGCCTTATAATAATAAAAACTTATACATATTTAAGATTACGATTACCAAGACAGTAATTACACTTGGGGGGGACCTGATTTTTTCCTTTCTATATTAAAAGTCAAAATCCTTTCTCAAAGACCCGTGTGGATCAGCTAACATGTATTTGAAGCTTTCCAATTTTAGTACCTCTTGCTATTGCTACATCTACTGAATCAAAACTAGAGTTATGCTCAGAGGACATACCAGCCAAATGGTTTTTAGGGTTTCCTTAGCTAAAACATTTATATTTGAGAGGCAGTCACTTTTGGGGTTATTTCTGTTTCTGGATTCGCACCTTCCTCTATCACTTCTGGCTGGATCTACTGCCAAAGTCAACTCCCTGTCTTGTTAGGATTATAGATATTTTGGTGAATAGCTGTCCAAAGGAGGGAGGCAGAATAAAAATAGAGGAATGACCATAAAAATTGTGACATTTCAGAGTCAAAATTTCAGATCTCACATTTAGTTACTTTATTTTAATCCACTTTATACTTTGTTTTTTTTTTTAGTTCAGATTCCGAAAGCAGTATGAGATTATTGAAGATACATGTCATATAACATAAAAGAATTCACTCTCCCTCCTTTAGCGTACTGCCCCCTCCCCCCAATCCTAGAACTTTCCCTGTCATAACTACTGATACTGCTTTGGTGTTGGTTCTTTCAGACACAGTGCACTTTTGTACATAATTTTGTTTTGTGTGATTTATTTCAAACATAAAGGCCATCATTCTATGCCACTTATGCAACCTGCTTTTTTTCACCTTATAATATTACTTACCGAGATTACCAATGAGTATGTATTGATATACTTAATTCTTTTTCATCTTAATGGTGTTGCTTATCAATCAACACCATTAAGCACCTCGGGAGTGTCGAATGTTTCATTATTATACCATGCGCCTTGGCCCTCTTCATGCACGTGTGGCATTATTGCTGTGGAGTATCTACCCATGAACTAGGCTGCAGTCTTCTGATTTTACAATTGAGGCACCCAGTGTCCATAGAGACAAAGTGATTTGTCTGAGGACACACAGTTTTCTCAAAGCCAGGTCCAAAGCCCAAATCTCTGGGTTTTATTTTACTGACCTTTTTGTGACACCACGTATAGTGGCAAGACTGACGCTCGGCTCAGATCCTGTCTTCATGGTAAATGCCCTCATCCTCAGAGGCTGGGGCGTTAGTTTTGGGGTGGCTCACAGAGACCCCCTCACTGAGAATTGCCCTTGGCTGCAGGAAACTGCCCCTTCCCAGAGTGTCCCTGGCTAACGATTGGCTGGTTGAAGAACACAGACACCTAGTGCCCTTGTTTCCATTTGGGACAACTCTGAGGAGCCACCCCAACTCCAGAGTATGTTGAAGGCGGGGTGGAGCTTCAATTGCAATGCACTCGGGGTTGGCTTCTCACTCTGCCCCATGTGGACTTTCACACGGGCGTATCTTGCCGGATAACACGTCAACAAACCTTCTGGCTCAGAGTCTGTTTCCAGGGAACCCAATGGAAGATACCATGTGGTTTCCCATCGTCTTCCCCAAATGTGAAGTTGAAAGTTCAGAGGCTGGATGAGAAATACGTTCAGAACTGGAGACTGTCAACGAGATCACTGCTTCCTGCAGGCTTTAGGACTAAGGCTAAGCACTGCACGTCACCACTACTAGAAACAACAGTGCAGAAAGGGAAGGAGGGGGCTGTAGAGGCTGAGGGGAGCTGCTTCCAAACACGTGAGGGCAGACAGAGAACAAACATCAAGGGTGTGAACAAACAGACGCATTGGGATGGAGGCGTTCTAGTCACCAGAATTCCTTCAGGCATAGGACTGTCTTTTAGGGAGAATGCAATGAACACTGTGATGCATTCGTCCTTGCCCTCCCCCTCCTCAACCCCACTCACAGACATAAGCTGGCACCAATGGCACAGAGGACAGAGGAGGAGGGATCTAAATTTCTAAAGGAAACCAGGAAGAAGGAAAAAGAAGCCCAGGGAGCTGGGTGCTGCCTGGAAGGGAGAGACAGGAGAGAGAGACGTGGGTAGAAGGGACGGGGTGAGATAACTTTGAAGGACGAGGTTCCCTATGGACTACGCAATTTACGCTGCCTCCCCCTGACCTTCTCTCAGGGTAAGAGTCCCCCCGCCCTGCCAAGGACTCTGTCTGTGACCTTGCTCCCCAGCTCTCTGCTTGGTTAGACCTGGAATGGACTCCTGAGCCAAACTGAGGCAGTCAGGTTCTCTCAGTTAGTGACTTGGAACTGGGGTTCAGAGACAGAATTAGTCTCTGATAAGTTGCAATTACAGTCCCATAAGCCGGGGTGTGGCTGCGTGCCGGGTGCGACAGGGAAGCTGAGAGCACCAGGCTAAATGGAGCGGGTGGAGTAAGTACCCCACGTGGAGAAAAAGAAATAGAAGACCGAGTCCTCTCTGGCTTCCTCACAGATTTCTGGGTCTTGCTTAAAGTCCCTGTGAGGCTCAGTTCCATTCTCGTTCTTTGGTTCTACAGGGCACTCCTGTGTCCCAATGACGGATTACAGTAGATGCTCCATTACCCGGAACTCAAGCAACCAGCACTTGCTTGAGTCCCAATTATTAGAGAGTCTACTTACGTTTATCCAGCATCTACCAAACCCCATGGGTGCCGGTCAACCGAGTCTGGTTCAGGTTACAGTCCACCACTTTAATCAAAAGAGTTTTAACTTAGGATATTGGTACCCAAAGTTGGGTGGCAAGCAATAGTGGCCCTCTAGAGAACACGTAGAGTTGGCTCAGTTGAAGTGATATAAAATGAGGTGAATAATGGAGATTTCTCCAGAGTGGGACAGGAAAGTAGATTGATTTTTGTCACTTGCAGCCATACACATTTGACTAATCATGATTAGAATGAGAAGAAGAAAAATTCTTAGAGAAAACCATTTAACAAAATCCCCTAGAAGGAAAGAACTAGACATGGAAAGAAATTATTCCAGTGTTTATCAGATATAAGTATTCAAGAAGTGATAACAATATCTATTTATGTCTTCTGGTGAAGACACTATTACTGAGAAGTAAAGAAAGTTTTACATTTAAATGTGATGAAAAATGAGCACATATAAATGAAAAAAGCAAATTGTAGAATGCTGCGTATAATATTTTTATAAAAAAGCGGAGGGATTGTGTTTTCATTTCCCAGGGCTGCCATAACAAAGTACTACAAACTGAGTGGCTTATTCTCTCATGGATCTGGAGGTGAGAAGTCCAAAATCAAGGTGTCTTCAGGGCCGCACTCCTTCCAGGGGCCGCTGGCATTCTTTGGCTTGTGACAGTATCACCCCCGTCTCAGCCTCCATCTTCACATGGGACTTCTTTGTGTCTCTGTGTCTTCGCATGGCATTCTACTCTCTGTCTCTCTTTTGCTCTCCTTATTATAAAGGCACCAATTATTAGATTGGAGACCCACCCCAATGACCTCATCTTAACTTAATTATATCTGCAAAGACCCTATTTCCAAAAAACATCATTCACAGGTGCCGGGGGTTAGAACTTTAACATACCTTTCTAGGGGGTTCTAGTATACCTCAAACAGATTGCGTGCACATACATGCTTCATCATTTAGTTGACAAATGATTTTCAAACTGTGGGTGTAGTAGAGCATATCTTCCCCAAAGGGCTGCCATGAAGGCCCCCATCCCAGGTGCTCTCTCCTCAAGTGTGTCCCTTCCCCTTTCCCCTTGACACATGGAGTGTCATTCCCCTCCCCTGGAATCCAGCACAGCCTTAGTGACTTGCTGTAGAATGCAGCAGAAGTGACAGCATGTGACTTCCAAAGCCCCTTCAGAAGCCCTGCAGCTTTGGCCCAGGTCTCAGGGGTGCAGTCCTTTGGGTCCCACCTTCTCAGGATGCCCCCTCTGGGGACACAGCCACTCTGCTGTGAGAAGCCCACCACACGCTGAGTGGCTCCATGTGGATGCTCCTGTGGACAGTCCCAGCTGAACCAAGTCTTCCAGTCATCCTAGCACAGGATTCAGACCCTGAGTGCAGAAGCCTCCAGATTACACCCTACCCAGGACATGTGTGTCATTTTGCCATGTGGTTCAGACACTGCAAAACAAAGATGAGCCCTCCTCGCCTGTGCTTTGCTCTGCCTAAACTCCTGTTGTACAGAATCCCTGAACATAATAAAACGGCTGTTTTATGCCACTCATTTGTGGTGATTTGTTATGCAATAACAGTAATTGGAATCGTGCATCGCAACTCAATGGGTTGTAAAATGAATTGGTGGGGCACTAAAAATGAAGCAGGACATTAAAATTGTTGAGATTTTTGTATAAAAGTATAAATGAAATAAAATTTGCTGTTAAAAGTGATCACACTCTGACACTGAGGTTTGGAAGGATTTGTTTGAAAGACATAATGATTCAAATGAAATAGCCAGTAGGAAAGGTGTGCAGGGACATCCACAAATTCAAAGGCAAGTGTGGGAAAGAGAACTTTTGACAACAGAAAAGAGAGAAAGAAAAATAAATATTTGTTATGGGCACAGACTCCAGTTTGCGTGGCCAGCTTGAGGGTAAGAGGATGCTTTCTTGATAGACTGAATACGAACCCGGGCACACCACGACAGTCTAGCACAGTGGTTAGGAAGGACCTGAAGGTGGACTGGGCTTGGTCTGAATCTCTGCTCCACTATTTATATCTGTCTGAGTAACCCTAGAAAAATCATATCATGAATCTAAAATTCTATATTTTCATCCATAAATTGGGGATAATAATAGTCCCTACTTCCTAGTGTTAAGAAATTAAACAACCTTACGCACATCACCTAATAAACAGTCTCGTCCACAACATGAACTCGAATAAAGATAAATAAAAAGGAGAAAACTCAATACTCTAGCTTATTTCTGAACAATTGGGTAACATTAGTTGGTGTGGTAGGCAGAGTTCGAAGAAGGCCCCCGAGATCTCTACCTTCTACACACCCTTTATGTGACTAGGATAGGACAGGAGCTCAGGATTTAAGAACATTGACTAAATAGGAAATTATTTTGAAAATTTCGAGGGTGGGTATTAAATTGCCATTACTCTCTGAGAACGTGGCTCTTCCCTCCTTGGGTCACCACGAGAGACCCTCACCTGCGTTCACATCAGGAAGTATGTTTTCTCATTGAAGAGCAAGGAAATTGGTATCAGGGGTGAGGGCTTTGGAGAGCGGAAGCCGGCGTCTCTCAGCGCGGCACCTCACACCGTGGGGCTCAGAGACGCCTGTTTTCCCCTCCAGTACTTCAGCTGTGACCTGCACTACTGGAGTTCAGTTGCAACATAATTGCAGCACAGCAAGGAGTCCCTTCTGGAAACCAGCTGCTTGATCAAGGATTCATTTATCAGGAGGATTACGACTACAAACATTTTCCTAGACTGTTGTGGCCATTTAAAGAGGGGAAAAAAAGAGAGGGGTCTGGGGAACTAATTAAGAAGGAGTGGCTCCCTCCGAGTCTTGACCTTAACCCCACTGAGCAAGTAGGAGATTTACTTTACCTAAGTCAGGAAAGAACTTAAATAGCTGGCAACATGCGTCGTGGTATGAGTTCCAGCAAGTAATAAATTGGCCTGATACAGCGAGAGAGAACAAAATATAAGAAAACGCCAAATGCTTTAAAAATCACAGTTAAATGTATCATTAGGACATGCTCTTATTTTACAACTTCCCAATTACAAGAAAATGAATCAATTTGAATCTGTGATTAGCATATATAGTATAAAACAAGAAAAACTTCTTTTTTGGCTCTTTGGCAAGTTATAAAGTGTTAACTACAATGAGTCTAGGTGTCGTTTTCTATTAATTTACTCAGGATATGTTTCGTCTATGTGCTTTTTAATGCCTTTAAGTAATTTTGGAAAACCCTCCAGTTTTACATTGTAAAATATTGCTTCTTATGCATCTTCTCTCACTTCTCTTTCTCCAGCTCTAGTTATATGCTACACCTTCTCATCTTATTCTCCATGTTTCTTAATCCCTCTTATTACAAACAAAAACAAAAACCAACCCAAACAAACTCATGACGTATTTGTTACATTCTGGGTAATTTCATTATACCTATCTTGCAGTTAACTCAGCTTTTTCAAATCTATTACATAATCCATTCACTGAGATTTTAACTTCAATGGTTGTCATTTTCATCTCTTAAAGTTTCATTAAAAAAAAAAAAAAAAGCCCAGAGTGTTAGTTTTCGAAAGTCTTCAGTTTCGTGTTGTGAGGACTTTATAGAGGATAGTTTGCAAAAATGCTAGCAGCAGAAATTTAGCCTCTTATTAAGTCTATCTCTGCTGTCATAGAAAATGATAGGAAAGACAATATAATATCTAGGAAGCACACATGAACAAAAACAAGTATTTGCACATGCTTGTATAGTTTACAGACTTCTTTAAAACAGTAGTATTTAATTTAATCTTCATACGTGTCCTTCTATGAGGTGTTTGCTCTTGTTTCCATTTTATAGATAACAGAACTGAGGCTGAGACTTACCAAAAGGCCTTCATTTAATAAGCAGAGCTAAGATTAAACCCATGTCTTGTGACTCTCATTATATTCCATACATTCCCCGTATATACGAGGGCTGTCTGGAAAAAATCCGGCCCTAAATGCCTCTATTTTTCATATTACATGGCTGGATACTTTCTGGACAGCCCTCATATATCCTCAAGAAATTTTCATGTATACACTATGGGATAGTGGCGTGTTGAGAGACCAGGGAAAGATGTGCTTTATTTCACTATATTAAAATTAAACTTTCTTTGGAAAAATCTAATTAGGCTTAGCCCAAGATAACTCAAAATGCTTCCTGAGTAAATGACATTAGATTTTCAGAGTCATTTTTTCCCTATTTTTATGTTCACATTTCATTACTTACTGTTTCTTTAAAAAATATATATCACTACCCCCTTTTTAAGGGTCTTATATTCTGGAAAACAATTTATAAATTGTGATTTATAATTTAGGATCTACTACTTTTTCACTTGTTGGGTCATTAGATAATGTATGTCCTCATAAAGTATCTGGCTCATAATAGGTACTCAATAAAAGGAGCATTAGCAAATTCTTTTATGCGCTAAGGTAGTGTAAGCACTCATCCAATGAACTTGTAATTCATCCTTGCATTCTTCACAGCACGTATCAGTCAGGAGTTTCCAGGGAAACAGAACTGTTAGTGCACGTGTGCATGCGTGCGTGTGTGTGTGTGTGTACACTATAGAGTGACAGAGACAGAGAGGGACAGAGAGAGATTAATTTTATTGAATTGGCTCATGTGATTGTGGGGGATTGGCAAGGGAGATTGAAATTTGTAGGGTGGACCGACAGGCTGGAAACTCAGGCACAATTTCTAAATATATTGCAGTCTTGCGGTGGAATTTCTTCTTCTCCAGGAATGTTCAGTTTTTTAAAATTAACTATCACACAGCATGTAGTATTAATCCACAGCTTTGCATATATAGAGCTTCTATCAAATGTTTTATTGAATTCAGCTTTTTTTTAGGAAAATGTTTCTTACACATCACACCAAACATTAATTTATCCATGTTTAGTCAGAAAGCTTAGTCTCTCTCTCTCTTCACTCACCTTCCAAAAAAGATATTTGAAAAATATTAGTACCACTGGCTTAACTGTATAGCTCACCATGGTGACTGCTTTATAGGCAAAATTCATTTGAATATTTATATTTTAATGTGCTTATGACATCAAAATGAGACATTTTAAAAATAGACTCTAACATAGATTTGGTGTACTAAGCACTGTATCTACTATTGATAAAATTCATTACAACTCTTTAAAGTAATATATTACTATAATCTCTATTTTGTAAATGAGGAAAATGAAACTCATAGAATTGAAAATCATATATATTTGAATCTAGGCCACTGCTTTAACCACTGTGCTTGAGCAACTCTTCATGTTAGTGCACGATTTAAGTAATTTATTTATTTTAGTAATTAATTTTAGTAACAATGAAAAAGGAACTGAGAAAACTCTCCATATGCATAGGGAGAAATTGAGATCTTTTGCCTACAAGGATTTAAGTATTGGAAATCAGCTACTTGACAACTTTTAAGATTTCTTTTGCTCTGAAATGCTTTTGTTTGGAAGCACGGTTTCTGAACTAATGTTTTTTGCAAACTTAGTTCTATATGATATCAATAAATATTACTTTGGTCAAATATGTTTAGGAAATTTGGGGTTAAAAAAGTCCGAAGAGATTACTGCGGTGTTCCTTAGAGTGTGATATGCTCACGTTGTCACTTTCTGAAAGTGGGGTAGCTATAGCTGTTTCCAAACTTTATTTGACAGCAATTCACGGGACTAATGTTCTACAGAACTCGCTTCTGGGAAGTGCTATCCCAAAGTTAATACTTTATCTGTAGCACCTCACTTGTCTTGTCTCAAACTGAGTTTTATCAACATAGATGAACTGGAAACCCGGATGACAGCGAAGGGTGATCATGGGTAAAACAGTTATGTTATAGAGGAGAATTATATAAAACAGGGTCTCGGGTGGGAGCAGAAGAAAGAAGAATAAGTCTTTTAAAAAAAATTTTTTTTGTTTGTTCATTTCTTTTTTCTTTTTATTTTTATTCATTTTTATTGTTAGACTTATGGGGTGACATCTGTTAGCAAGGATTACATAGGTTTCAGGCATACAATTCTACAGTGCATTGTCACCTTGTTGTATAATAAGTTCACCACCTAATGTGACTGCTCTTTCCATCACCTTATATTTAGCTTCCCCCCCTCCTCTCCCACCCCCTCCCCTTTCTCCCCTCCCTAACCCACTCGTCCCCAAGTAAACATTGAACTATTGATTGTGTCCATGGGTTATTTGTTTGTTCATTTCTTTTCTCTTTGTTGCTTTCAGTTTTATATTCCGCATATGAGTGAAGTCATGCAGTTCTTTGATTTTTCTGTCTGGCTTATTTCACTAAGCATGATGATCTCCAGGTCCATCCATTTTGTCGCAAATGGCAATATTCCATCTTTTCTCACAGCTGAGTAATATTCCATTGTGTATATGCACCACAGCTTCTTTATCCAGTCATCTGTCGCAGGACATTTCGGTTGTTTCCATGTTTTGGCCACTGAGAACAGTGCTGCTATGAACATTGGGGTACATAAGTCTTGGCGGACAAAGGTTTTCAAGTTCTTTGGGTAGATCCCCAGAAGGGGGATTGCCGGGTCAAATGGTAGCTCCATTCCCAATTTTCTGAGGAACCCCCACACTGCCTTCCACAGTGGTTGTACCAGTTTGCACTCCCACCAGCAGTGTACCAGAGTTCCTTTTTCCCCACACCCTCTCCAGCACTTGTTATTCCTTGTCTTGTTGATAACAGCCATTCTCACAGGTGTGAGGTGGTATCTCATTATGGTTTTGATTTGCATTTCCCTGATAGCTAATGAGGATGAGCATTTTTTCATATGTCTGCTGGCCATTTGTATTTCTTCATGGGAGAAGTGTCTATTTAGTTCTTCTGCCCACTTTTTAATTGGGTTGTTTGTGTTTTTGTTGTTAAGTCTTATTAGTTCTTTATATATTTTAGATATTAGACCCTTATCCGATGCATTATTTGCGAGTATTTTCTCCCGTTCAGTTGGCTGTCTCTTTGCCTTGTGGATGGTTTCTTTTGCTGTGCAGAAGCTTTTTAGTTTGATATAATCCCATTCATTTATTTTTGCTTTTACTTCCCTTGCCTTTGAGGACAGGTTCATGAAGTCTTCCTTGAGTCCTAGGTCTATAAGTTTAGTACCAATGTCTTCTTCTATACAGTTTATTGTTGCAGGTCTTATATGAAGATCTTTAATCCATTTTGAGTTAATTTTTGTATTTGGAGAGAATTCACAGCTCAGGTTCATTCTTTTGCATATGTTCTTCCAGTTTTCCCAGCACCACCTACTAAAGAGGCTGTCTTTTCCTCATTGTATGTTTTTTGCTCCTTTATCGAAAATTATTTGTCCATAAATTTGTGGGTTTATTTCTGGGTTTTCAGTTCTGTTCCATTGGTCTCTATTTCTGTTTTTCGGCCAGTACCAAGCTGGTTTGACTATTGATGCTTTGTAATATAAATTGAATTCAGGGAATGTAATGCCACCAGCCTTATTCTTTTTATGTAGAATTGCTTTGGCAATTCGAGGTCTTTTATGGTTCCATATAAATCTGATAATTCTTTTATCTATTTCACGAAAGTATGATTGTGGGGTTTTAATGGGTATTGCATTAAATCTAAAGATTGCTTTGGGCAGAATGACCATTTTAACAATGTTAAGTCTTCCTATCCATGAACAGGGGATATTTTTCCACCTCTTAAAGTCTGTTCCAATTTCTTTCAAAAGTGTCTTATAGTTTTCAAGAAAGGCAGAGTTTCCTTAAAATCACTGAGTTCTCTATGCTGGTTCTTGATGGTCAGGGAAATTCACATCCCCAAAGCTCCCATAACCAATTTCAAATACTATTGTACATTTGTTCCATAACTTCCATTTTTTCCTCCAAAACATTTCCACACATATTACCTTATTTAACCATGCTGGACCCACTGGTAAGTTGGGATAGTTCTGGTTCTCACAGCTGTAGAGGTGATTTAAGAACTCTCTTGCTTTGCAAATTTTTGGTTTTGCCTGGAGCTATGCTTTAGGAATCAATGAAGCACATCCCCTAGCAATGAGGCAGAACTGTGGGCAGCTGGGAAATTGCAGCTCACCCACCAGCCTGGGGTTCTGTTACAAACAAGATTTTTTATTCTTTTGAGACAAAGGCTCTCAGATGATTATGAAACTAACAGGTTTTCTATATTAGTGGAACCTACTTATCATACGACAAAGTTCTCATCTGCCCACCAATTAAAGGACTATAGGTAACTAATTGTTGTTATCAATGTATTTTTTCATGTTCTTTTTTTTCTGATTACAATACACATTCATTCCCACTGTAAAATTTTTATATAACACAGAAATATATTAATATAACACAGAAAGTGATAGTTCTCTAATTTTACTACTACTAATGCTATTAACAGTTTATATTCTTCTAGATTTAATTTTGCCATATATTTACTATTGACCATGTATGTATTTATTTATAATTTTAATTTAAGAATAATGTACAGACAAATGCACTAATCTTAAGGCTATACCTTAGTGAATGCTAAGAAAGTGGAAATAACCATGTGATCACCACCCATGTAAAAAATAGACCACCACCAGTACTCTGAAAGCTTCCCTGTGCCCTGCTCTTTATCAATCCCCTCCTCCTCCCTAGAGGTAACCCCCTAGAGGTAACCATTATTTTGGCTTCTAATATCAGAAGGTTTTTTTTTTTTTTTTTTTTTTAGCCTTATATAAATGGAATCATGGATAATGTACTCATTTGTATCTCGATTCTTTCATTCTACATCATGTTGACGAGATTCTTTCATATCGTAACATGTAGCAAACAATTCACATGCATTGCATATCCTATTGTGTAAATATACTTGCAACTCAACTGTTGATGGACACTTGGATTGGTCTCAGTTTTGCAGTATAATGAATAATGCTGATATGAACATTCTTGTGCATGTCTTTGTGTCTTGGTTGATAGATACTAAGCTATAAAGTTGTTTGACTAAAGGGCATATGTCCAGCTTCAGTAGACAATGCCAAACAGGTCACTGAGGTGGTTACAGAAATTTATACTTCTACCAGCAGTGCATGGAAAGTTTAATGGCTCCACATCTTCAACACTTGTCAATGCCAGTATTTGAAATTTTAGCCTGTCTGGATTGGGGTGTAATGGTAGCTCATTGTGGTTTTCCTTTGCATTTAGCTGATTATTGATGAAGCTAAGAACTTTATCATGTTATTGGCTAATTTGTAAAATGTCTCTTTAAGCCTCATGTCCAATCGTGTATTGGGTTGTGTCTGCTTCTTACTGAAATAGGTATCTTTGCAATGTTAGACACAAGTCCCCTGTGAGTTACATGCATTGAAAATAACTTCTTCCACTGTGGGGTTTTCATTTTTCATTTTCTTAGAGATATCTTTTGATGAGCAGAATTTTAAAATTTTAATGTAACTAGTTTAATCAACTTTTCCCTTAAAGGTTGCTTTTGTGTGTGTGTGTCTTTAATTCATGTTCACCTACCCTCAAGATCGTGAAAATGTTTTCTTTTCATATCCTTTAAAAAGCTTTCTTACTTTGAGACTTAGCTTTTCAAAAGGACGGGATTGGTTTTTGAATATGGTGTAAGGTAGGAGTAAAGAGTCACTTTTTTCTATGTGAATACCAAAGTGGCCCAGACTATTTTAAAAAAGCAAGTCCTTTCTCACTGCTCTGGAGTGCTGTCTTTGTGATGAATGGAGAAAAAAAGAAATATGTCTCTTGGAATTCCACTTATACATGTTGACCATATTCTTTTATGGTCTTTTCCTATGTTTTCTATCGCACTGTCATTTGTGTTCTTCAGTCTAGATATTGTCTTCTGATTTACCTTTTGAGTTGTTATTTCTCTCTTCAATTGTGTCTAGCTTGCTATTAAATGTACTCACTGAGCTAATTTCAGTTATTATATTTTCTATTGCTAATTTCCATTTGGATCTCTTTTATATTTTCAATTTCCTTGACAAAATTCTCAATCTTGGCATAGAAACCCTCACACTCATCAGCTATTGAAAATCCATGTTTCATATCTCCATTGTCTGGATCTCTGTGGTATACTTCTATTGTTCATAATTTCTCTTGATATTCAGTCACAAAGTCTTGCCCTTCATATACTAAATTTTTGATGGAGTGTCAGATATTGGTTATGGAAAATGGCAGAGATAATTTGGTAATTTTCTAGAGAGACTGTAACGGCTTCTGGTAGCTCACTCAGATGCACTGGCAGCCCCAGACCATCTTAGCTCAATGAGAGATTGAGACAACACAAAAATGGATTTCAGTTTCTGTGCAGGTGATCCATGACTGGTTCTCCTACCCTTCCTCCTCAGCTATAGCTTTCCAGGCACTTAATCCGAAGGATGAGGATTGGTTTATGCCCTGAACTCCACTGTTTGTCCTGTCTCCTCCCAGCCCCACGAGACTTTAAAACCACTACTTACCCTCTCTTAGCTCCACTCCAGAATCAGCAGATACCTGAATGGCCCTGAATGCTGGCTTCTTGTCTTGGGGCTTCCTATCTTTAGCCCCATAATTCCTCCTTTTGTATTTTGGTAACTAACCCTCTGGTAACTTCAAACAGATGAAAGAATCTTCTATCTAGATTTCCTGGTTTTTCTCAGTGAGAATATCGATCCTAACCATCTAATCTAGCTTTGGTGGAAGCTTATATGATCCTAGTGGTGCTTTTGACCACATGAATGTTTAAAATTTTATGTGCAGAAATGATCTCTATTTAATTTTTTTGGACTGAACTTCATGGCATGCTTAGATGAACTATTTCCACTCCAGTTTATAAATATTTACCCATGTTTTTCTAGTTTGCTATGGCTTCATCTAAAAATATGTTTTTATTCCATGTGAGCAAGGAATAAGATGGGCCTCCTCTCTGTTTTAAACATTAATACCCAGTGAGGAACACCACGTTTCCCCCACTGATTAGAAATGTCTTTACTCTCCACTTAAGTTCTTCATACAGTGAGACCTTTTGGAACTTTTCTGTTGAAGAAATCCATAAATCTATTCCAGTGCCTGTTCCACATAGTTTTAATTGTTGGAGTTCAATAATACTTAAAAATTATCTGGAAATTTTAATCTATTTTCAATACTTAAAAAAAATAGACAGGTACCATTTATTTTTCTTTTAAACATTGCTATGGATTGAATTAGGTCAAAATCTGTTTTACTTAGTTTGGGCTGCCATAACAAAATACTGTACATTGGGAGGCTTAAACAACAGATGTTACCTTACCCCCAATCTCCTTTTACTTTTTTCTTTATGGTGTGTTTACATGGAGTACTTCCTAATTTTAATGCAATTTTCTTTATGATTAATTTTCTGTGTTTTGTTCAAGAAATCCTCTGTATCCCAAGATAAGAATGATAGTCACCACAAATTATTTAAATTTTGTTTTTCACATTTAGGTTCTTAATTCTACTGGACATTTTGTGTGTGTGTGTGTGTGTGTGTGTGTGTGTGTGTGTGTGATGAAACGTAGTATCCCAGTTTTATTTCTTTTCCTATATTGTTTCTAACTATTATCCTCTCCCTCTTTTATCGTATATACTCTGTTACATACCAAAAGTCCTTGTATGAGGGAGCCCATTTCATGACTTTTTTTTTTTTTTTTGCTTTTTTTTGGTATGTGGGTAGCTCCCTGACTGGGAATCGAACCCAGGCCGCAGCGCTGACAGCGTCATGACTTTTCATTTTGTCATAATGGTTGATTTGTCTATTCTAGAAACAATGAATATACAATATCTCATTATTATAACTTCATGCAGTCTCAGTATCTGGTGAAGCAAATTCTTTGCCCTTCTTTTTCTGGAATATCTTCACTATTTTTGTTTTCTTGCCTTCCATATGCATTATTTCAAATTCTGTGAAAAATTTTATTAGAATTGCATTGATTCTGTAGATCATTTCATAGAGCTGCTATATTTTACGATACTGTGCTTCTATATGTGAACATGGGATATCGCTCCATTTATTTAACATTTGAATAAAAATGCTCACATGTTTTTATTCTTTATCCCACCTGTCATCTGTTTTACTATATATTTTTTAATTCTAAATCTGAAAATTTCATTGGTTTATGAAATTTCTGTTTCTCTTTGTATTAGTTTCCTGTGACTGTTGCAACAGATTACCATAAACTTGATGGCTTGAAAGAACATAAATAGATTCTCTCACAGTTTTGGAGGGCAGAAATCCTAAATCAGTGTTCATTAGACTGAAGTCAGATGTTGACAGGGCTCAGCTCTCCCTGGAGGCTCCAGGGGGCAAATTCATTCCTTCTCTCTTCCCATTTCCATGGCTGCCCGCATTCCTTGGCTTGTGGCTGCCTCACTCCAGTTTCAGTCTCCGTGGTCACATTGCCTTCTCTTTTTCTGTCTGGGTCACATCTCCCTCTGTCTTTCTCTTATAAGGATACATGTGATTGCATTTAGGGCCTGCCCTGATGAATCCAGGGTAATCTTTCCATCTCAAGATCCTTCATTTAATCGCATCTGAAAGATGATTTTTCCAAATAAGGTAACATTTATAGATTCCAGGGATTGGGACCTGCTATTTTTGGGGCAGTCATTATTTAGTCTGCTGCACTTCACTAAATTGCAAGTTCCATGGAAGCCGAGCCCTTGTATGGTTTGCTCATTTGTATGTGTGATCCTCATTGCTTGGAAGAGTTGTGAACAAGAATGCTTGGCATATAGTATGCATTCACTTAATATTTGTCAAGTCAGTCATGAATATAATGAATCAATTTGAAGACCACCTTTAGAGTAGGGAAGTTCTGTTTTACTCCAGAAGACATAACCAATACCATTAGTTGGAATTTATAGTGGGAGACTTCAGCTCATCTCAGAAAGAATATTCTGATCATTGGGCCATAGTCCCTGTTGCTTTATGAGGGAATACAATCCTTGAATATGAATGTATTCCAACAAAGACAGGATTATCATCCATTTGGGATGCCAAAAGAGATATTTTAAAATTCAATAGGAAGGCAGTTTATCTTGTGTAACTACTTTTACTTCTTCATATCTATAGAACTTTAATTTCTCGAAGTTTCTGGAATTCTTCTCTAAGCATTTTGTTCATTTATTTGTTTTCAGACCAGTGGAAAAGATTCTCCGAGTTTGTTACCCTGTTGTGGGCATTTTAAGGGGTGCCACGAAGGTACCTTCCTTGCTGTGGATCAGCTCTTGTTTCTCTTTAGCAAGGTAATCACCATGCTGGAAGCTCTTCATGCTAGCTAGTAGCATGGTCCTCCACACAAGAGGAATATTCATTTCTTTTAATTTATAAATGTGGCTCTGCGTCTTCAAATGTAATTTTCAACCTGCAATCTTGTCATAGATGTATAAAATATGGTCACTAAAATAATGCAATTTGTTTTTTGTTTCATGTCTCAGGGATGAAACCATATCCAAAAAAAATGATGTCTCTCCATCAAGGCAGTCATTTAAAAAAACTGGTGGTTGGGAAGTGCAGAGTTTACTTCTAGATTTCCTTTTATATCAAACCACACATGAAAATCAGTCTTGTGATCTTAGTGAAATCTAGTTTTTGGCCAAAGTAGTTGTGCCAGTGGGATGTTTTAGTCTGCAAGTAGTGGAATACAGCATAAAGTACCTTAATACTATTTTCCATAACAAGAAGCCTGGAAAGTGGGCATCAGAATACTGAGAAATTCCAAACATTATGTCTTCACTCAAGTAATGGCAACAAAGAAGGGTGGGGAGATCTTTCCTTCTGCCTCTGTCCTTTCCCCCACTTTCTTTTCTTTTCTTCTGTTTTTTAATCGGAGAGGAAACATTTTTTCCGCATGTCTCCCAAAGGATATCCTTTTCTGTCTCCGGTCAGAACTGGGTCACATAACCACCTCCAATAAGGAAGAGTGGAAGAGCACTCTTTCTGCCACATTAACTCTCCTCATAGACAAAGAGGGGATAAATCTGTCCTTATTAGAAACAGATTCCAGAAACTAACATTTACAAAGAAGTTTGCAAAGTCCTTTTTCTTCTAATTCTCATTAACACACTCAGGGATGAAGAGAGTTGTTTTTGGTGGTGGGGTGTAGGGAAATACTGGGAACTAATACTAACTGGGTAGCTACTATTGTCGAAAAGGCTCCTGCCCAATAAATATAGCACCCACAATGGTGTTATTCCTTCTGGAAAAAGCGTTGGTCTTCCCAATGTCCTCTTTTACAATGCAAATATCTCTGCATAGGAAACACATGAGTAGATAATTAACCATTATCTTCAGAATCAATTGATTGAATTTGAGTTAGAGGAGCATCTTAGGAACAGGGACAGATTCTAAGGCCAGTAAGTAATAGTCAATAAGTAATATCCTAAGGTTAATGAGTAACATTCAATGTAGTCAAAAATTACCATCCAAATGCCCATAAATTCTATTATATATGATTTTGTGTTTATGTAGTTAAATAACAATTTTTCTTAAGCACTGGAATAGATTACTGTTTTAAGGTGAGTACCAGGTGAAATATTTGACTTGTGTTTATTGTTCAAGTTATAAGAAAAAATATTTATTTTTTTTCCTTGAGGGCACGTAGTTGAATTTATTTACGCAATTTAAATGTTTGATGTCACTCATTGTACTTTACTGGGTGGAGCTAGCTGAATGCATGTAGTCCTCAAGTAGAATGGGGCACCAAACAGATTTTTTTGAAAGAGAAGCAAGATAGAAAGATAGGTCTGCATCCCAGACCCCTGCTAGAGAGGGTGGGTCTGGGAAGACCATCAGTGATGATATGCTCTGGGGAGCCAGAGGGCAGCAAGAGAACACTGGAAGAAAGGAAGGCAAAGAAAAGAAAAGACAAGATGTTTTTATTTTTTTTTAAATTTTAACAAAATACTTTATTTAACCCAATAGATCCAAAATAGTATCATGTCACCAGGTAATAAATATAAAAGTCATTAGTGAGGTATTTTATTTATTTTATTTTTTTATTTCCAGTTACATTCAATATTATTTTATATTAATTTCAGGTGGTTAGACATTTATATAATTTATGAAGTGATCCCATCCGTAAGGCTAATACCCATCTGGTACACTGGTTAATATTGAGTGCTTACTATATGCCAGGCATTGTGTCATGTTACTTTACATTGATAACTGCATTTAATTCTCAACCCTGTGAAGGAGGTAGTACTGTACCTCTTATTTATTTTATGGATTAGGAAACATTGGCTCAAGGTCACACATATATAATAGTGCTCAGGAGGAGCAGGTCTGTGATTAGAACTCCAATGCTGTCTCCCAGGCTGGGCACTTCTTTACACAGTAAATTCCGACTGGAATTCCCATTTATGCTTCCTCATCTGTAAAATGGGAATATTCTACCTATTTTGTAGGGTTCCCATGAGGAGTGAATGTGATAATCCATGTCAAGTAATTAACAACTAGACAAACATTGTAGATTGGCATTATTATTGTGGATTTTATCTCACTACATTAAAATTTTACTGGATAGCACTTCTCAAAACTTTTGGGCCCCTTTACAGTCTTTCGAATTATTGTGAACCCCAAAGAGTTTTTGTTTATGTAATGGTATAGCTACCATTATTGCGTTGATATTAATACTAAGAGAAAAGTTTGAACCAGAATAACAAGTATATGCTCCCTTAATTGCCAGAGTGATGTCATACACATCGTGCAGCCTTTGGAAGACTTCTCTGTATACTTGAGTGAGAATGAACATAAAAAAAAAAAAAAACGATGTATTATGAAAATAGTTTTGACTTTATCATTCCCCCATGGTTCCCGGGAAAGCACTTTGAGAACTGCTCCTCTAGGGTACGAACTTGATGAATGAACCATCAGATTGTGTTGTTTCAACTCCAGGGCCCCGCCCCTCCGCGTTCGCCGGGGCAACTGGCGTCTCCGGCGCCCAGAGACAAGCCCCGCCCAACGCCGCTCCTCCAACGCTTCCATGGCAACCACAGCGCGCAGCCCAGGCGTCACTCCCCCCTCTGCCTAAACCATTCGCTTCACGGACCTTCTCAGAGGGAGATGAAAACAAAGGAATTTGATTGAACGTCTGAGAGCTATTCGGCTTTCATTTTTCAATCTACCTAATTTGAACCACTTCCCTTTTTAATTCTCGCCTACTGCCTCTCTGAGGGTAGCGTCGCGTGTTGCCTGCTCGGCTCAAACGTCTCCCCCATTCCAGGCCAGCGAATGGGTCGGCTTGCCAGGGAGGCTCGCAGTTGGCGTGGGTTGGTGGGCGTGCGCGTCCCACGTAGCGCGCAGGGGGCGGTTCATCGCGCAGTGGGTGGGAAGGTGGGCAAGATGGCGCCCGGCGAGTGATTTGTCCCGGATTTTGCCCGCGGTCGCTGAGGCACTAAAGCCGAGGGTTCTGTCCCCACTGCCGCCCTTCCTCCTCTCCCCGCCCCCGGAGACCCCTTCTTTCCCTTTCTCCCGCTACGACGGGGGGTGGGGGGAGGCGGACCTGGTGCCCAGGACACCATGTCGGACTCTGAGGAGGAGAGCCAGGACCGGCAACTGAAAATCGTCGTGCTGGGGGACGGCACCTCCGGGAAGGTCAGTCCTCCAGCGGGCTCGCCGTCCCAAGCCTGCAGGAACCCCGGCGCGGCCCCGGCGCCCCCAGCCTCCTCCCCGCCGCCCGGCGTCGCCTCATTACCCCGAGCCTCGGGTACCGGGCCCGCTGGGTCGTGGCCTGGGGCCGGACACGCAGCTGGCGCCTGGGGAAGGCCGACGAGAGCCGTTCAGCTCCCCTTAAATTAAAAAAAACCAAACCAAACCAAAAAGTCACTTCCCAACTTCCTGACTGGATCGCGAACTCCTGCTTCTTCAAGACTCAGGCCAGCATCGCCTCCTGGGGAAGCTTCCCAGCTTCTCGCCTCTGAGGACTGGCAAGGATCTGCCAAGGCATCTTTCTTGCCCCTTTTGTTTGAGCCCCCTTAGCTGCTCCCCCGCCCCCTCCGACAGTTTCCGACGCCTCCATTTCACTGGGAGCTCCCAGGACCTAATCAGGTTCCCTGGGTGAGAACTGGGGCTTCATCATTTAACTGGTCGGGTCATTGGAGCGCAAACTGCTAAGCAGTGTGTGCTTCCTTTGTAAAGGGGGTGTTGATCGGGGTCGCCCCAAAGGGTGAAGTGTGCCAATACACACGCAATGTGAAAACCCGCAAAAAAGCGTTCAGAACGTGGTGTGCACTCAATAAACGCAGAGTCGCTGTTGATAGCATCGTACCTGTGCATCGCTTCTCCCAGCACGGCACCTGTCTGCGTGAGCCTCCATTTCGGAGAGAGCTGTTGAGAGTCTCATGGGCTGGGGGTGCTGAGCGCCGAACTGCTGGCAGGTCGCGGGGGATCCTTGCAGTGAAGCCTGCCCGGCCTTCGGGGACCGTTGGTTGAAGAAGGGTGCGTGCGTGCGTGCGTGGGAAGATCCGGCAGCCAGTCCCCATGCCTCCTAGGCAGCGGTTTTTAACCCAGGGGTTTGGAGCTACTGAAATGGAGCAAACGTTGCTCGGCACTTGCTCTCTGGAGAGCGCTCATAGGAGCTCAAAGGGGTCTCTGACGCCCACCCCCCCCCACCCCCCCAATGAAGTGAAGGGTGTCTGCCTGGGTGCCTTCACACCTGTCGCTTCTGCCAAAGGCGCCCACACTATTGCTGGGAATATTGCCTAAGTTTGTCTCCTTCTTCGTCTCCCTTTTCCCAGCCAGTCTTCAGGTTATTACTACCCGTTTCTCGTTTTCGGCCTCACGATTCCGTGTACTGATGTAGTTTGGACCCTGGTTTCTGCGGTGACCATTGCTCTGTGCATCTTTCCTGGACTTGGGCACTGCACAGCTGCGCCTGCTTTTGGTGTTGAGATTCGAGTTCCCAGGGCCCCTGGGAAAGGTGTCACTCACACGCATAATTTGGAGAATTCTCTTAATTTCTTCCTTGCTTTCCCCTGTATTTTGTTAATGATTTTAACTGCTGAGGAAAACAACTTAATATGCTCTGATTACTTTTAAGCGTTTTAGGGAAGAGAAGAACCTGGGATCACTTTTTCTGTATAAAGTATTATATGAAATTTTTGTACACTTAAAACAACTTTTGAACGGATGATTGTTTTAAATCACCATTGTTTCTAACACCCTTATTCAATAAAAATTTTAAGTTACATTTTTAGTTTTCTCATATTTTCTTTTGAATGCTTTGTAATTTTATATTTCCTAAATTGTTTTATAATCAACTCATAACTGAATTTATTTTGTTTAAAATTATGACAAGCTATAGTACTAATACACTTGTAAAAAGTATAAAAAATTGCTCATTCTATCGATTCTTTAAACTAATTTTTTCTCAGTTAAAATTTGTTCATAATTTTGTATCTAGGTTTTTCATTTAGCTTGTCATACATGTTTTCCTCTTATTGCTAATTTAGTGTGAATAATTATGTTTTTTCATCTCTGTCTAAAATTCTGTTTAGGACAAAGCATAATTTTTGTCCCTACTGTATTGTGGAAGGACTACTATTTCTATTCAAAGGATAACAGTGACATTCTTTATGGTGTTTTGACGTAGTCTTTGTCATGTTGACTCATCTGTTTCAAAAATTTCTGCTAGAAATTTTCAGACACAAGCATTGGAAACATAACCTCTTATCATTATTCATGTATCAAACTGTGTTTTTTCCATTCCCTATTCAGCTCTCAAATTATTGGCAGCTACCAGCATTTCCATTCTATTTACTATCCTTTTCTTTTATGAATTCAACCTCTCGTTCATTCTTATTTGTATCCTGGTTTAAGTCCTAACCATTTTTTTCCCTAGCATTAGATTCCCCTGCTATTTCTAACTTGGCATTTTTATACATACTGACAAAAGCAATACATTATTGAGATAACCACTAATAGTTTCTCCAAGAGAAATTTAACTCCTCCCCCTAGTAACACATGTTTCTACTTCTTTCCTGTTTGGATTCATACTTTTGATTTTATTATATATTTTTAAAGATTTTCTTAAGACAAAATATTCTTTATGATGTCTTTTCAGTGTTAGTAAATGCAGTATGGTTAAAAATTGTCACCAAAAATTCACCAAATTAAAAAAATATATAAAGAACCAGAGAACGTTATTTCAGATACGGTAGATGGTTGTTCGTAATGTTTAAGAAGGATATTTATACAATGACTTGTGAGAAATTACTGGATGTGAAATACGGCATAAAGACTAGATAATTGGAGAGGAAGTGCCTCCCAATGATTTGGTTGATCCTCTGCTTAATTTTTATAGTAAGGTGTCTGGAGATGATATAAGGACCCATTTTAATATTTTGTGTTCTCAAGGCCCTATACTTTTACAGATTATACTCCATTTTATTTGAAACCCTAGCTTTAGGTTTGCCTCAAAATTGTGAAGGTATGGCTTTCAAAATGTAAAAGTCCTGTTTCCAAGAAAAGAACCTTAGAATTTTCCTGAGTATTCATTAATACAAAAATATTGAACTTTGAGAAATTACCTTCAATGACATTATTCTGATGTTACATATGCCCCGAGGTTCTCTTTGATGTACAATACTATTTCAGCCATCAGATTTCTCTAGAAATCAGAGCCTTTTCACAAGTGATTTTGTGCTCTTAAGTTAAACAACAAGTTCAATAGCATAAATAAGGCTAAATGAGAAAAAGGTCCAAAAAGGGATGCTTATCTTCTTTTTTGATTTTCTTAGATTTTCTTGTATTGTTTCAAGGATGCCAAATAAGTTTTCATTTTGCTGAAGTGAGTTTATTTCTCATTGTGTAGCAGAACATCTTTCTTGTAGTGCTCAATAAATATTCAGCTGTCTTAGAAATTTATTACAAATGCTGAGTATTTATGAAAAGAATTGAAGTTAGGGTGTGCAAATTGCCATTGGTGTGAAAAATACAGTTCTTGTGTCAAAAGGAATTTTAGGTCTTTTTGTTTAAAGGAATTGAGACATCAATTTTTCTTTTGCACTGCTATATTTACATCATAATTAATTATAAAAAGCTAGCTAGGAAATTTTACCTTCATTTTAAGTATGTTAGGAGTTGATTTCTAATTTTAACTTTTAAAATAAAAATGTGCTATTTTTCTTTAACTTTGGGAGTCTGTCTTGAATAAAAGCTTCGTGAAGCCGCCTTCTCTTCTTTTTGGAGAAGTTTACAAATAAATAGTGTATTTAAAATGTTTAAGAAACTTGTGAGTTACTGAGTTATTTCTGTTGTTATGAGAATGATTAATTATTCTTTTGCTTTGATAAGAAATGGTACTCTCAAATCTCCAGTTTTGAATACAATTTTTTTTTAAAATTTAGATACTGTGTACTTGGGCTGTCCGGAAAGTATCCAGCCATGTAATATGAAAAAAAGAGGCATTAATGGCTGGAATTTTTCCAAACAGCCCTCATATTATCTGTTCTGGCTGTAATATTCTTGTGATTTTTGGGTGGAAAGTACTTATTTTTGCTTGCTTAGTATTAATGTTAAACATACCAACTTTTTAATTTAAAAGATATTCATTATCAGAGTCATTCTATTGAATTATTTTCATTTAATAGCTATAATATTGAGAGAAATTGGACCCTTAAGATACTTTTTTTTGCAGGGGGAGAGAAAAGAAATTCTATAAGTAGACTTTCCTCTCTTTAATCAGTACTTATTATTGGCTGAAGGCACAAACTACTCAGAAATGAAACTTAGAGTTCTTTGAAATTTGTATTGAACTGATACATAAATTCTAATTTCCAGCAAGGAGAAGGAGCTTGACAATCAGGGGATTTAAAGGGATGTAACTGATTAGTCAGTTGTCCCCACCGATAGCTGCTGGCAAATGACATTTACCTGGTGGAGTGTTAAGTCCCTCCTCCCCTTGTAACTGATTAAAATTGCTTAAAGTTGTTTGTTGGATTAATGGGAGTATGAATATTAGGATTACTTAATAAGATTTAGTAGTGGTTTTATGCTTACATTTCTAAAACAAAGACATTAATTTTGATATTATGTGCATTAATTTTTTTAGACCTCCTTAGCTACGTGTTTTGCTCAAGAAACTTTTGGGAAACAGTACAAACAAACTATAGGACTGGATTTCTTTTTGAGAAGGATATCATTGCCAGGTAAGAGACTAAAAAGTCTTAACATAGCAAGTTGTGCATATCTTACAAAAAGAGACAGGCAGAAATGTGTAAAATAAATTTGGGGCTGCTAATACATGAAGATATATGTAATCGGTAAATTTATCTTATGGATGTTTAACTTCCCATCAGCATCTGCCATAAAGACATACTGTCCATGTTGTGAGAAAGAGTTTATATTACAGATGTACTCCTCCATTCTCCAGTTTTTGACCACTGCAGATTTTTTGAGGATAAACAATAGTTGCTTATAAAATTCTAAAACATTTAAAAAAATGAAACGTTATACAGTTATCAACAGATATTATGTAAACCAAATGGAAAAAAACTGGAAAGGATTGTTTTTTTAAAATATTATTTTGATTAGCCCCTGCTTCAGTTTTTTGTTTGAGAGAAAGTTGAACCAGAAGTATAATGTAGCTATGGAACTTCTGTGCTCTAATATGTGAATGCTGTTTTATGCAAGGCAGCATGAAATTGCTGGCATTTAATAGACCACTAAAATTTAGGGTCCCTAGGCACTCATAAAAATACAGTTTGAGCATTCAAGATGTTTCAGTTCACCATGCAAAGAAACTATTTAGATGCCAGTTGCAGCACATTTTGTGGGAAATACAGGGAAATAATAACAAAAAAAAGAGTGGTTTCTGTTTTAAGTTAGTTTCTGAACAATTGGGGCTTTAAAATGCTCTGTTCATTCACTTGTGATGGTTAAATTATATGTTTAAAGTATTTTATTAAGAGCAGTTTATCTTGATTGACCTTATAAACTAGTCCATCCCTCTTCTCTCTGAGGAGACCCATTTCCATAAAAACAGTTGCAAGTGTAATGTCAGATTCGTAGACTGGAATGTGAGTGATACAGTGGAAAGGGGTTTAATAATTTCCAATATTTTAACCTCTCAAATACTCCATCCCTCAGACAACTTTCCCTTCAGAGTTTTAGAGTAGCTAATGAACACTTGAAGGTTATTCTGCATATCTTCCTGGTAATATACTCATATTTTGTGATGGTCTGTATTTGACTACCAATGAGAAGTAAATGAGAAGATAAAGGACAAGAAAAGAATTCTAATTTTCCATTACGGAATTATTGTTCAGCAAGAGTAAATGAGAAACATGTGCATAGTTTTATTTCTATTTTCTTTTAATGTATTCAAAACTGAAAATCTATTTTTATTCTTATGAATAGGTTAATGCTACATTCATAATATTTACAGCAGTCACTAGCAGAATACAAGCACAAATCGCATAATGTGCATGCTTGAAAACTTATTTTTACAACAATTTTTTCTGAGAAGCCAGTTGTACACAGAGAACCTCAGGATGTATTTACTCATTGACTTGTTTCTTTTGATGCTAATTAGCAAAAACACCAGTTTTCTGTATAATTAATATTGTTTTTATTTTATTTTATTTTTTTAGTTCAAAGGCTTAACTAAAGGAGCAAGCATCTACTCAAACATTAGAAACATTTTTAAGATTCATTTTGGACATTTTATATATTTGATATATGATTTCTGATCTATTGCACAGTACTACCAATTTTTAAATTTTGATAACTTTGTAAAAATATTTGGTAGTTTTGAAATTCAAATTTATAGTAAATATTTTGAGTTAGAAAGACTTTAAGTTAAAAAACAATATTAGGGAATGTATAGTCAGTGAATGTGCATTTTAACTTTCCTGATTAAGTTTTTATTTTGGTGGGCAGAATTCCAGAAAAAAATTTATTTTTTTGAAAAGATAATTGGTAGAAATTGTATGGTAGAAATTTCAGGAGGAAAGAATCATTTTAATGTATCTTGATTTTATATAATTAATATGTACATTAAGAAATAAAGTGACTATATTAAAGAATTCATAGTATATCCTTTATATGCATATACTTTAACCTTAATTTTAATTCATTGTAAATGTCAAATGTAAGTGATTAATATTTGTATCATTTGCTAAAACATTGCAGGTAGCATTATTTTTAGTAAAGCAGCGTAGTAATCAAACTCATATTTGTTAGAATTCTGGTAACTCCTATGTCCGTTCAGATTGTTAGAGGTGCAAGTCCTCCTATCCATCTATTCACATTCTCTTCATGCAAGTTGTCAAGGTCATTACTTTGCAAATACTCATCCATTTTCATGTATTTCTTGAACCGGTATGCTGCTGTATAGTCTGGATGCAACCACTGTGCAGATTTTACTGCTTAAAATAGTGTATCTGTTAGTCAGAGATTCTGCTGATAGAGCTTCTTAAGAGCCTTAGTCAAAATACTTTCAGGAAGCTTGTGGGTACAGTCCAGTAAACAGCGTTCTACTGTGAAAAGGATTTCTAAGTCTTTAGTACAAGAAGTGGGCAGACTTATGTTTTTAGTTCCATCTTGACTATGCAGCACTTTAAGTAAGGTTAACCAAGGCACCAAGTGTACTTTTACAAGGTCACTGTTGAATCCTCTTTGTGGCTTTGATTCATACCAAAAGCAACTTACCTGTATTTTGTCACCTCATTCATTTTATTTTTTACAGAGGAGCAGGAATTTTGTAGCATTTTGCATTTGGAATTAGATTGCAGGCAATTTCCTTAACATTCTTTATTAGTTAGAAATTTATATTAGATTTGTTCTTGATTTTTAAAAATTTTGCAATATTATTTAAATACTCTTAGATAGCTTTATAAATACATCATTTTGAAAATATGCTAGGAGACTTCACATTTATGCCTACAAAAACTAAAATGAGTATTGATTTGAATTCCATCTTTATGTAATTTCATTTATTTTTATTTTTAGGTGTTGATAAACCTCAAATTCAAATGTGGAAATTAAAAATGTATTTCTAGATATAGGAAATGACTATAAAGTTAATGTTGTTTGTTGAGGCATAATGACAGTAATTTATTTTTTTTGGCTAGCATTGTATATTAATGGTTTATCAATAATTCATTACTGTTTTTTATTTTTGAGGCATTAGAATATGTGAAAACAAGCCAACAACAACAGTATTTAATTGGAAAAGTATAGATTTAAAAAATACCCTTAACACATACATGTAAACCTGTTAGAAGGGAGACAATGGAATAAATGATTTATTTGTAATGTTTATAGTTAGAATTCGAAATCATGTTAATGAAGATCCTATTTCAAACTTATAGTTAAGTGTTCAAAACACTTAATTCAGGTAAAATCAAAATATCAGAACTTAAAGCAAAAAAGCTTCATATTTCTTGATATGAAATTAAATGATAGTGTTTATTGGCCTTGAAGAAAATGGGATTAGGTGTGTTGCCCCAAATCTTACTTTTAAAAAGTTAATATTGTTAAACACTGTTTTTTGAAGTAAAGAAGTAATTGTAAAGAGTTTTGCAAGTAAAATAAGTAGGCTTTGCCTGTTTATCTAGGAGCTTCTGAAAGTATTTGATAGAATTTTAGTGACCTAGCCCTATCTCACCTGCTTAATTTGAGATAGCATTATAGGAGAATAATTTCAACTTTGAATCTTGAAGAATTTAGATTTTTAGGAAATTAGGTTTATACAAGCTGTTGGACAGAGGTTAGTCTGTGAAATTTTGGTTTTCATATTCATAGAGCTTTAAGAACATTTCTGTCATTACTCTGAGCATTGAAAGTGTGTGTATGTGGGTATGACGATGGGTGATAAACTTCAGTAGCTCTCATTAATGCTAATGGAAGTTCCTCATGTAAATACTTTGCATGTTGGCAGATGGAGCAGACCTATATCCAAATAATGGAAAGATTGTAATGCAGACCCAACAAAACTTATAGTTAAGGGTAAAACTTGGCTGGTTAGTCCAGTGTCGAACTTCTTTTTCAGTTGCAAAGTTGAACGGTGTGACTAACATGCTCTGATTTTAGTGTTTTACATTGGTATAAAAATTCATATCTTTATAATCCTTTTCTGTTCTTTTTTTGAAATGAGACCTTTTTTTAGTTTTTAAGTTTTTATTTAAATTTTTCTGATTCGTGAATTATTCAGAAAGATTTTTAGTGGAGGGAGCTCACTTTGAAGATACTGATTGAGACTTTGTCTACTTTTGGACAAAAATGCATAATTTTATTAGGAGAAATAGTTTGAAATCTTAAACTAAATAGCATAATAGACATGGTCCCTTTTTAGTCATTAATTGCACTGATTAGAGTACTTATTTCATACGTTTTTGTATCAACCAAATGTTTCGCAAAATAGACCAAAATTAAAAGATTGCTTTGTATTTTAGAATGCTCTTATAATGCTTGTAAAGGTATGTTAAACACTATTTTATGAAGGCTTTGAAGCACATATTATGATGTTTCAATGGAAATGCTTTGAATAGGTATAAATGTATCAAAAATATTTAGTAGTAACATGGTATATGTACCCTATCTCAATTTGAAGAGGGTTATCAAATATGTTTATATTTTATTGGTTAAACTTGAAAATGTAATTTTTATTATGTTCACTATTATATATAATAGCCGACATTCATATTAAAAAATTCGTTCATTTGAGTTGAAACTATGAGTCCATCTATGTAATCTGTTCTGTCGGTTTTTGAACCTATAGACTATAGAACTTACAGCAAAATTCATTATGTGTAATAGGGTAGGTTAATATATACAGTTCAATTTTTATTTGTAAAGTATATTTTTTGCCTCATGTGCAAGTGCTTTATTGTTCTGTATTCTGTTTAAGAAAAAAATTTTTTTTAAGGTTTAAGAATTAATTTATGAATTAAAGCTTGCTTTATTTTCTTGGTTTTAAAGGTGAATACATGTGGTTCCATGCAAATGGGGTAAAAGTATAAACCTAAATTGCTCACTATGATTTTTTTTTTCTACAGCATCATTTCATAGTTCCAAATATCTGATTGTATGAACCTGCGGAATAAAAGGCAAATTAGGTTCAGAGTTTATCATTGTGACTTAGTGTTCTGTGAAACTATATTCAGTTGTTAAATTGTTACTTAACTTTTTTGTATTCATATTCTTTTTTTATATTGTAGGAAACCTGAATGTTACTCTTCAAGTTTGGGATATAGGAGGGCAGACAATAGGAGGCAAGATGTTGGATAAATATATTTATGGAGCGCAGGTATGACATGAATTCTGTGACTATTCCAAAACTGAAAATATTCTTCTCACGAACACACACAAGAGGATATACACACACACATACTCTTTCTAACGTGATTTTCATCTGATTCATAGAGAGACTAAATTTATATTTGTGCTAATCCTTTGGTTTCATCCTCCCCAAAATATGTTTGGGATGATATAGGTTAAGGAACTGTTATGAGTCTAATAGCTTTCATATGCTACTTATATTACTGGATATTATTGTTAGCAGTTGAATAAATGTAGTGATAAATGATATTTAATGTTTATTAACTGACTTAGTAATAGTGACTACTTTCAGAATATACTATAAGTTGAATGAATGAAAAATGTAGAAAGGGAAAATTTTATTTTATTTTAAATTGTAAAAAAAAAAGCACATTTATATGTCTATATATTTTTGTGCTATGAATTAGTCTACTAAATATTTATAGTTTTCCAGATTTAATAGATATATTAACATATTTTATCAGAAAACTAAGTATGACTAGTTATATGTATGATGCACATACACCATTTTAACATGATATGATGTCTTTTCAGAAGAAAATATATGTAGAATAAGAAAATCCTCTTGAATAATTATATAACAAATTATTTGGGAACGTTGAGTTTATACAGCGTGATTTATAGTTTTTAAATTATACAAATAGGAAATACACATGGTAGTAATGTACTATAAAAAGTTATTTATGGATATACTATTTTTGCTTGTTCTTCCACTTTTAATCAGTGTGTACCTTTCACATCATCATGAGGCACTGGGGGAAGTTTGATGTTTTAAGTGGGCGAATCATAACTTGGTTATAGGGAACTGGTTGCTCGTAAGAGTGAAGAAGACGAAGACAGAATGTTAGGCACTCTTTTTTATGAAGTTTGATGCTTATTAAATACCATTGCCTTAATTGCGGATGTCAAATAGGTTCTGAAATGAGACTCATATGGTTCTGAATCATGTATAAAGACCCTAGAGTTTTGTTTTTTTGTGTTACTGACATACAAATTGAGCTCTTAGAACTCTTTCTTCTTTGCCTGTTCTTCTATACTGTTCTCTGCTGGAAAGTCTTTCTGCTCATATTCAGTTGTGACCATATGACTTTATATTTTATTCATGTTCATTTTTCTCTCAAAATGTACATCTCAGATTTTTGTTTCTGGCTTCATTGTTTAATTTTTTGTTTTAATTGGTTATACTTACAGTGGATATTAAGCTTAAGAAAAATTGCTGGACAGAGATTTGTCGGAACGAACAGTTCTGTTTCACTCACCTAGTTGGTAAAATGAGATTTGAAAATAGCAATCTCTTTCCTGTTTGTTCCATTAAAATCAATCTTTAAAAACATACTGGATTAAAAAAAAATGAAAATTAGATTAGTTAGTCTTCTAATGATATTTGATTCTGAGTGTCAAAATATCTTTTTATGGTTTATAGATATAGCTAGAGTTAGTAGAGAATGGGGATTTTATGCCTCTCCAGGTGAATAATAATAATAATAAATTCAATTAAAAATTCAGTTAATAAATTCACTTAAAATTTAGGGGAATATATAATAACATCCATTGAATTCTTGTAATTTTACCATACTTTAGATCATTTGAAAAATGTACTATTTGATACATTTAAATGGATTTAAAGCTTATTAGTACCATAAAATTATAGTATTAAAGTTAATATTGTGAAATTCATATAATAAAAAAATTAACTGTGTTAAAGTATGTTATCAATGGCATTCGGAACATTCACAATGTCGTGTGACCATCCCTTCAAATCATGTTTTACAATGTATGTTTTATGCTGTTACATATCTGCCTAAAATCAGATATTAATGGCCAAATTTGTAGAAATTTCAGAAATTTTCATCTTTCTTGAGAGCACTTGAGTTTGGTAAAATGTCTGTATTCTTTTCTAATGTACTTCATGCCTCATATTCTTTCTTAGAACTTATTAGCACATTAGATTTCTATTTCGAAGGTACACATTGATTTTTCTCTTTGATGGTGCTTATTTTATTTATACTTTACAATTTCTGTGAATGTTATAAGCATATACCTACTGTTTTATTAAATGACAGTATAATACAGTGTTTCTGAGAGAGTCATAAATATTTTCATGAAATTGTCCCAGGAAACTGGGAATTCTGAGATAAAATGAATTCTCATAAAATAATGATAATATAATTAATTTTCTCTGCTTTCCATAGATTTTGAATTAAATGCTCTGCAAAATATATAATGTATATTTACCAGTAGTTTCTTTTGTTAAAATACAAGGTCGGACAATTAATTTTGTGAACTCATCCTAAAAACAGTGCTCCATACCTTGCTATGGTCACCTTCGAAGTACTCTGCACTGATACCAGAGACTAGTCCACCCTTCAAAGCCATTTTGGAAGTCTTTTTCTGGAATGGCCATCAGAGCTATCATTGTCCCCAAAATCTGACAGTTAAGTTCATGAACTTGCTACCATGTGCTTATGGTGGCAACACTACAAACAACTTGGTAAGGTGTCATAGCAACTGGGCGTTGGCATCAGTGCAGAGCTTCCCAAGGGGAATACTTCAAAGGTGACCATAGTGATATTCAGCAGTGAGGTATATAGCACTTTTTCTAGGATGATTTTGCAAAATTAATTGTCCAGCCTCATATATATATATATAATTTTTTATTCAGGTCAGGGGAGCTCTGACTGCACTTAGTTACCATAAATGTTACTTTTTAAAAACATTCTAATAGCATTTTTATATATTGAATAACTTTATATTACACACCATAATTATTTTTCATAGTGGATCTGTACTGTTTCGAGAGCTGTTGCAGATGCTATATATTGCCTATCCCATGAATACTTTGGATTTTGGTGCACAGGCTACAGGATAGACCTCTTTCACAAATAATGTTTTGACAAGCTATTTTGAGGACAACAACATCATATATTATTTAAGGTTTTGTTTTAGGTTCTCTAACTTATGTATTGTGTATAGAAAGAATTATCTTAAACACATTTGGGCTGTTCAGCTACTAAATCTATGTTTTTAAAGCTTTTCTTAACTCCAGGAAGAAGCTTATTTGTAGTCGGAAATAACTTACATTCAAATAAAACTGATTATTTTACCCTCTTCACTTTTTTCCCTGTAGTGGCATTAAACTTTAGCAATAGTCTGTTCAATAATGTGGGTTAAAACAAAATTGAATTGACACACAAGAAAGAATTAGTGAGATATTTTGATAAGAACAAGTTCTAAGAATTGAAATATATCCCAGCTAAATTCCCAGATTTTGAATTACCTTAAAATTTTCTAGGAGTCTTCAGAAAGATGTTCTAGGCTATTTTTCATAGTGGTTACGAGCAAACACACAGTACATAGTGTTTAGTGTCCTGTAACCTGTGGCTAACAGAGGCTAATAACAAACCTCAGAGGAGGACTGGATGTTTCATTTTTGTAGCTCTTTCCATCCTGGAATCTAAGTGGTTTGCAAACACTGCGCTACTGAGCATAAACTCAATGAAGTATAGTCATTTGTGAGGTAGAACATAACTGCTATTGTGTGCTAGTGCCCCATGCAAATAAACCAGCCTGTTAATCACCAGCAAAAGGATTTGGTATCTGTATGACAACTGGAGAAAGAACACAGGTCAAAGCTGGACTCCTGAGATCCTCTGCTCTCTTTTGCTATGAATTTTTGAGTTGGATATTTGCTAACTTACAACATTCTATTTACAGACCTCTTGCATGACTATTTCTTATTACAAATTGTATTTATGCAGCAAGTTTGTGTTATAATTATTGTATTTTATTTAATTTTTATATGTAATTAAAAACTAAAGTACATTATTTGTCATATAAATCAGGGAGAAGAATTACCTGCATTTTTGGGAAAATTGAATTGTGTGTGTACTGTGTCTATTAAATTTTAGAAGGAAATCTATGAGGTATCTTATAAGACTGTTAAGTATTGCCACCAGTGGTTGTTTTGTTAAGACTGCTACCAATTATTTCTTTGAAAACTGTATCCACTGGATTTACTCATCATGCTTATTAAATATGGTGATAAGTGAAATAGATGAAGACAAAGTACTATATAAAGTAACTATGTAATGGTCACTAGAAGTCTTGAGGTTTTACAAAGAGACGGGTGTTGGAAGGGATGTGAATATCCTCTGAAATTGCAGGGGAAATATTGAAGTTAAGGTACAGAGAATGGAAATTATTTTTGAAGAATTTGAAGAGATAGAAGGGTTTATTAAACTTAAAATCTCATTTCCAAAAGTCATGGCAAAAAGATTTGGGAAGAAGAGGAGCAGTTGGAGGGGAATTGGGAAGAGGAAGCACAGGGCAGCATGAGGATGAAGACCGGAGACACAGGAAAAGGATGAGTGAAGGATGAGTGGCGGGTTGATGGCTAATAAAAGAGGGTATCAGGGACATGAGACAGGGTGGTGGGTTTAGACATCCATAAGATTGTCAAGAAAATTATTTCCAGCAGTCCCCAGTAGGTTCTTCTCAGACTTGAGTTGTTACCAAGACATGATTTCTGTGGGAGTTGTATTTTCTAGTAGCCAAGAAGATTCTGATAGATTTCTGGAAGGAGTCAGAAAAGGTTTGGCTTGACTGATGTGGTGAGAGACTCAGGGCTTTGAGGGTGCTTACGTTACAGGCTCCGGAAGAGGTGAGTACTTCAAGGTCTGGCTTTGGTGTGCTGGAGCTGGTGGGTACAGGCGCTGGGAGCCAGTGGCTACTTACATGAGTTTTGGTGATTGGTGTTTTTCAGAGATTTGGTCCATTTCATTTAAGTTGTCAAATTTTAGCCATTGAGTTTTTTATTTTATTCCCTTATCCTTTTAAAGGTTCAGTAGTGATGATCCCATTATTAATTTATCTCTTCTCCCTCTTCTCCCCCTGCCTACCTTTTGGTTAACCTGACGAGTTTTACTAGCTTTTGGTTTTGTTAATTTTATTTATTGTTGTTCTCTTTGCGATTTCATTGATCTCTACTCTAATTTTTATTTTTTCTTGTTTTGCATTAGGCTTAAATTCCTCTTCCTCCTCAGTTTCCTTAAGTGGAAGCTTAGGTTATTGATTATTTTTTCTTTTCTAATGTTTATTCAGTGCTATATGCTTTTCCTCTAAGCACTGTTTTTGCTGTGTCCCCACATTTTTGATAGGTTGTATTTTTATTAGTTTAAGATACTTTTAAGTTCTCTTGAGACTTCTTTTTTGACCCATGTGTTTGTTTAATCTCAGATATTTTGAGTTTTTCCAGATACCTTTCTATTCCTGATTTTTAGTTTATTTTCATTGTAGTCTGCTAACATGCTTTGTATGATTTATAGTCTTATAAACTTGGTAGGGTATGTTTTATGACCCAGAATGTGGTCTATCTTGGTGAATGTCTCATGTGAGCTTGAGAAGAGTATAAATTCTTGTTGGATGGACTATTCTATAAATGTCAATTAGATGAAGCTGATTGTTAGTGCTAGTCAGGTCAGCTGACTGATTTTCTCCTTGATGTATCAATTAATGAACATGGGGCGTTGAAGTCTCCAGTTATATTAGCGGGTCTGTAGATTTGGAATTTTTTATAGTTCTATCAGTTTTGGCCTCATGCATTTTGATACTCTTTTGTTAGTTGTATGTACACAAAGTATTGTTATGTCTTCTTGAAGACTTGACCCCGTTAGCATTATGCCAATCTTTATACTTTAAATAATTTTCCTTATTTTGAAGTCTACTTTGTCTGAAATTAATGTAGTGACTCTACCTTTTTTTCATTAGTGTTAGCATAGCATTTCTGTATACCTTACTTTTAACTTGTTTCTTATATTTAAAGTGAGTTTCCTGTAGGCAACACAGAGTTGAATCTTAGTTTTCATCTGCTCTGACAATATGTCTTTTAATTGGTATATTAGACCATTCACATTTAAAGTGATTATTAATATAGTTGTGTTAACACCTATTATGTTTATTTTCTCTTCCTTGTGCTTATTCGTTTTTTTCTCTTTTGGTCATTTCTGGTTTTATTTGAGCATATTATGTACTCTTTAGCCTATCAGTTATAGTTAAAACATTTTTTAAACAATTTCTCTAGGTTGCAATTTACAGTTTTTACTAATCTACTTTACTTTATATAACACTGTATTGCTTCACATGTAGTTCAGATACTTCGTGAAAGAGTATTCTCAATCCAGCCCTCTCATTCCCATCTTTTGTGGCAGTGGTCCCCACCCTTTTTGGCATCAGGCACCAGTTTCATGGAAGACAATTTTTCCACAAACGGGTAGGTGGGGGGTGAGGGTGGGGGGTGAGGTGGGGGTGTGTGTGCTGGTTTAGGGATGATTCAAGTGTATTACATTTATTGTGCACTTCATTTCTATTATTATTATTACATTGTTATAATGACATAATTATACAGTCACCGCTTCAGCATCACCTCAGATCTTCAGGCATTAGATTCTCATAAGGAGCGGGCAACCTAGATCCCTTGCATGCACAGTTCACAGTAGAGTTCCGGGTCCTATGGGACTCTAACGCTGCTGCTGTTTGGACTGGAGGCGGAGCTCAGGCCGTAATGCGAGCCATGGGGAGCGGTTGGAAATACAGACGAAGCTTTTCCGGCTCCCCTGCCGCTCACCTCCCGCTCACCTCCTGCTGTGTGGCCAGTTCCTAATAGAACATGGACTCCTCCTTTATGGCACAGCTGTTGTCATTTTGCTTGTCCATATGCTAAAATCACTTGATACGTTATTACTATTATTATAGTTTAAACAATAAACACTTGTTTCTCTCTGATACTTTCCTTTCTTTATGTAGAACTGAATTTCTGACCCATAATATCATTTTCTTCTCTCTCTTTTAATATTTCTTCCAGGGAAGGTCTGCTGGATATGAATTCCTTCAGTTTTTATTTGCCTGAGAAAAATCTTTATTTCTCCCTCACTTATGAAGAATAATTTTACATATAGAATTCTAGATCGGTTTATTCTTTCTTTTAACACTTTAAACATTCCACCCCATTCTTTTCTTACCTACATGGTAAGAATTATGAGAAATTCTCTAATTCTTATCCTTGTTTCTCTGTAGATAAAGTCTTCCCCCACCAGCTTCAATCAAGGTTTCCTCTTTGTGCTTTGTTTTGCGTAGTTTGAATATATGATATGCCTGTGTGTAGATATTTTGGTATTTATCCTGCTTGTTGAGATTCCTGCATCTTTGGTTTGATGTCTTTAATTTTGGTAATTTCTTGCTATTACTACTTCAAGTATTTTTAAAGCTGATTCTTCTTTTTTGGTATTTCAGTTACAGTTATGATACACCATTTGTAATGGTCTCAGAGTTCTTTGGTGTTCTATTTTCTTCTTTTTTCTCTTTGCATTTTAGTTTTAGAAGATTCTATGACCTTACCTTGAGGTTCACTGACTCTTTCGTAGGCTGTGTGCAATCTACTGATGAGCCCATCAATGGCATTCTTCATTTCTGTTACAGTGTATTTGATATCTAGCATTTCCTTATTTCTTTTTTATTATTCTTTATCATTTTTCTCTTGGCTTAATTACCCACCTATTCTTGCATGTTGTCTACCTTTTCTATTAGAACCTTTAATATATTAATCATAGTTATTTTAAATCATTGGTGTGATAATTCCAAAATCTGTATTATACCTGAGTCTAACCCTAATGCTTGTGTTTTCATTTCAAACTGCATTTTAGTGTTCCTTCTTATTTTTTGTTGAGAGCTAGACATGATGTGTTAAGTAATAAGAACTCAAGTAAGTAGGCCTTGTTTATTAACTTAGCGAGGAGTTGGTCTGTGTCTAATGTTTGCTAAGGCTGTAGGTGCCAGAGACATCAAATTCCTCTGTGTTCTTGTTTTTTTTTTTCTTCTCCTTTTTTATGGTGTCTCCAAGAATTCTTCCTTAGTTGAAGTTTTTGTCCACTAAATTCTGGAGCCCTGTCAGTGTTGTGGTAAAGTGTAGGGGAGGAGAAGCAGTTTATACTCTTATGCTTAAGTCAAGGCCTTTTAGCGGCCTGTGTCCCTGGCTGTGACCTTCACAGGTGTTTCTTAGCTCTTCCCACTTAGGTAAGACAGGATGGTAGAGGGACTGGAGTTGGGAGCTGCCCTCCCCCCATGTCATATAGGATTCTGATCAAACTTTTTCTCGTGGAGAATTTGCCTTTTTTATAGTTCCGGGTATATTTTAGTATATGTGCTGCCAAAGCAAGCACTGCAGGCATATTTTCCAGTGGTTACCTTCTCCTTCCCATGCCAGACCCATGAGGGTATCTTTCTTGACTCTTCACCCCAAATCTGGTGAGGTTCCTGGAGTTTAAAACCCACTACCCCTAAGACTGTGTCCCCTAGGACTTTCTCATTCTCAAGCTGGCCCACACTCAGCTTCCAGCAGTTCATCAGAATTACCCTTTAAATGTTCTTACAGTTTACTGGCTCTGATAGCTTCTGCTCTGGGTAAGCAGGTTTTGGCTATGACTTGGTGAATTCACCTGTCTCTCCAGATTGCAGGGTAGCATTTTGCCTGAAAAACTCAGCTTTCTATGTCTAAGAAAAGTCATTGATTTTCAGTTTGTTCAGCTTTTTTCTTATTGTAGAGACAGATGTGATGACTTCCAAGCTCTTACATGTTGGATCTGAAACCAAAAGCCCTAGAATTTCCTTGTTGTTTTTTTTACTTTATTTTTTAAATTTATTTTTAAATTATAGTTGACATACAATATTATATTAGTTTTAGGTGTACAACGTAGTGATTAGACATTTATATACCTTATGAAATGATCATCCCAGTAAGTCTATTACCTGTCTGGCCTGGAATTTCTTTGGTATTTTAGTCTCTTTGGTTTTCTTATTTTCCCTTCTCACATTTTCACTATAGTGGTGAAGGCCAAAACTGGTACACAACTGTTACTTTAGAAGCAAAGATAAAATTATAGTTTTTACATTAACTGGTACTGAAAATGGGGTATATGAACAGATAGATGTTTGGGTTGGTAGATAGCTAGATTAATAAAAAGGTGTTTATTCTTTTATCTTTCTTATGAGCTCTGGAAAATTTATAGGTATTGCTGATTGAAAAAATATCAGGACATACTGGTCTAGATCAGGAATTGGCAAACTTTCCCTTAAAGAACCAGATGGAAGGTATTTTAGGTTTTGTAAACCATACTGCAATTACTCAACTCTGCAGTTATAGTGTAAAAGCAATTATTGATAATATTTAAACCAGGCCTGGGCACATTTTTTCAGGGCAAAAGCTACTTCTAATCTTCTACAAGTGTCACCGTCTACTAGCTATTTATTTTCCCTTACTCAAGTACATACAGCCTTCTCATCTGTGAAGAGCCGATTCTCACCTCTAGCAGCTAGCTGTATGGGTGCATGTGAAAAATGTGTTTCTTTTACGTTTAGCTGCCTAGCCGCTAGGCCCTGGCGTAGTGTGGCATCCGCTATGACACTTTTTTCTTAATTCAGGTGGTCACCCCAAAATTGCTTGGTGGTCCACTGGTGGACCAGGATCGACATTTTGCCCAGCCCTGACTTAAACTGATGAGCATGACTATGTTTCAATAAAAGTTCATTTCAAGATGTGGGCGGTGAGCTGAATTTGACCTGTGGGCCATAGAACCCTTGGTCTAAATCAACGGTATTTTAATTTTTATTCCATAACTCTGACTAGTACTGATTATTGAGAGATGATGGCCATGTTTTATTTGCATATATTCTTCTGCATTCAGATACTGACCCATGTCGAGATGAAGATTTTCATATATTCATTAGAAGGGTTCCAAAAATCTTAAGGTTTAAGAGTCATCATAGGTCAAGGCTCAGTTTATGAGTGTAAAAACTACCTTAAAATTGCTTTGAAAATATCATTCTTATTTACTCAGAATAATAAAAGAAATTCGCAAGAAATGTGTAGTATGTTAGTTTTTAACTAAGTCTATTTTTATTACTTAATCACTTAGGTGGATGACAGAAGCATTGCCCAAGATCCGTAAATGGTAGGGCCAGTACTGCATCCCAACAGTGTTCTGACTCCAGGGCAGTGCTTTTTTAACATAATATGTTGTATCACTCGTCATCTGTTGGTAGAGTCAATTGCTTGAAGATTAACTTTCTTTAGAAGTCAGTTCTAGGACATGATTCATAATACGCAAAGTGGGATTTTGTTCATTGTTTCAAATAATTCTTTGTTCATTATTTCAGTGGATTTGGGAAGACAGAAATAGATGTCTAAGTTAATAAAATGAATCAGACAAGTAATTTTTGTATAAAAAGGTATAGAATATTTAAACTGGAAGGGATCTTAGAGACTGTTTAACTCTATTATCTCATTTTAGAGGCAAATAGCCTGAGACCCAGGGAAACTAAGTGACTTGGGGGCCAGTGTATTTTAATAAAAGAGCATGGTACTAGCAGATCATAACAGTAGTATACGAGGACCAGCTTAGGAGAGTCTGTTGTTAAGTTTTCAGCAGTTTTTTTTGAGCCAGTTGAATACATTTTTTTATTAAAAATTATATATAAACTCATAACTTGTATTTAAAAAAGATATGTTCAAAATGCATTACTTACTGATTATTTTTCTATATGTTTTTGTTATCTATGCTCCTGATGTATCTAATGTATCTGTGTGGTGGTGATGCTGTATAAGTCTGGTCCTACCCAACTGTGTTCAGTGACATGACTTTGATAGTTTACAAATGGTCACAGAGTGTATTTACACCATAGAAATTGGCAAACTCTGCGAATAGCACATTCCCCATTCCCACTACTACCATACCCTGAGCCAGTTGATTAATATTTACCAGTACATTACTGGCCATAACTTTTGGGTTACTTGCTTGTCTGTTTATGTGCTTGGCTTTGCTGCAAGACTCAGTTCCTTGAGGCTTGGCATTTCTATCCCTAGCATGGTGTTTGATATATAGTTGGCAGACAAATGTTTGTTGCATGAGTGAGTGAACTTTAAATTCATTCAGTCATTGGTTCATATCATGGCTTAATTACTAACTAGCTGTGTAACTCTTGTTATTTTTAACCCCTGTTTATTAGTAAAAAGAGGCTAAGAAGACCAACTTTGCATAGTTGTTCTGAGGATTACTGAAAAGATCTACATATCTGTCTGGTACATTGTAGGTACAAAAAAAAAGTCAACATTTATGATTATAACCTAAGAAGAAGGAGACGTAAATGCTATTAGGGTCCAGACTTATATTGTATGCAGAGCTTTGGATTAAGTGTTTGACCGCAAACTGGATGAGAATCAAGACTGTGGCATTGTTATTTTTGTACGTGTACATACTTCTCCTTCCCACACAACATAATGGGATATATTAAAAGGAATATGATATATAAGAGGCAGGAAGCAATCCTTCTGTTATATTTGGCTTTGTTCATGCTCTTATTACAGTATCATGTCTAGTTTTACATTGCTTATTTTAAAGAGGATGTCAAAAAAAAAAATGTATGTAGAATATCCTGGGAAGAAGCAGCAACTATGATTAAAGGGATAGAAAATAAGTCTTTTGAGGCAAGTTTAAGGAATTGAGTTTGTTTATTCTGGAAGGGGGACAGTAAAGGCGTTTCTTAGCTATCTTCAAATACGCAAAGTGTTATTATAAGGAGGATACTTTCACGTTGTTCTTCAAATGCACAGAGGACCAAAAGAGGAAATCAACTTATTTCATTTAAAGAAAATTGTGTTAAACACTGAAATTGACTATCAAGGGATGTCATGGCATCTCCATTTTTGAAAAATATTTAAAAAGAGCAGCAACAGATGGTTATTTATTGAAAGGTTTAAATCTTCGACCTCATGAAAATAAAAGGCAGGATTATAGACCTTCCAGCTTTTTCCACCTGTGTGATATTATTTTCTTACATTTATTGTAACTTATCAACCATATCCTAGCTATATTATTAGGAAACCACTTACAATTTGATAAAATTATTATTTAGCTTGCATAGCTTCTTAATTGCTGTATTTATTTTTGAATGAAAACATTCAATATTATCTGTCTGCAGGTAACTAAATTGAAGTCAGTTTGTATATAAAACAGTCCACGTTTGCATTCTTAACACTCTGCTAGACATATCTGAAGCATTACATGAGAGTATTCGGTAACAGTATTTTCTTCAAGTAGTGTGTTACAAACATCCTGTAACTCTTTTGTGACAGGGAATCCTCTTGGTATACGATATTACAAATTACCAGAGCTTTGAGAATTTGGAAGACTGGTATGCCGTGGTGAAGAAAGTGAGTGAGGAATCAGAAACTCAGCCGCTGATTGCTGTGGTGGGCAATAAAAGTAAGTTATTAATCCCTGTTTACGTGTAGTAAAGTTTGCCTGCCTTTCTTCTTATTTTTATTCAAAAAAAAAAAATTGATGTTTGGAAACATAAATAGATACAGCTTTCCTGGAGTGAGCAAATTGCTTGAGGAGAAAATTCCTAAAAATTGGACAGTCTTTTCAATAATAGTTTGGATGCCTGATTTTTTTGTAACTGCTCTGCTGCCTTGGCCAATTCCTGTAAGGTAAGTTCTGTTCTGACAGTGTGTGTGTTTTGGCTTCCCGAGTCGAAGGAAGCAGCGTGGACTCTTAAGAGCAACACAGCTGCAGATTTGATGATGTTGCACTGTAGCTTCAGCCCTGCCCCAGAGATTTTGGGAGATACATTTCATTACATGATCTTCTATTCTAGTGGAGGAAGCAGAGTCTGCGTGGAATTTTTATGTGTTGTTCCTTGTTCCCATCTCTCATAAAGTTCCTTTTCTGAATTTTTGAAATGTGTTCTGAAATACAGAAAATTATTTTTTTTTTGAGATAGAGTTTATTATAATAAGGGAAGTGTAGTGCTTGGTATAAATGATGGATAAGTAATTTTGGATATCTATCTCTTAGGCTGCGATATGTACAGCATATACAAATTATAAGACTGAATACAGTACAAGACTGTTACATGGTTCCTGTGGTGCAGTTACTTGGAAAAGGAGTCCTTAATAAGGGCTTTCAGATACAGAAAATACTATGATATGACCTAATCTTTTACAACTTATTTGAGGACAGAAAAAGAAAAAATGAATTCAAATTATACCATGGAGGATTTAGGTCAGGAACTGTTTCCTGACTAAAAGCGTTGTTAAATCAATACCCAAGTATACTACCAAGAGAATTATCTCCTCCAAAGGTCTGTAAAAGTATAGTGCATTTTTTGAGTCTGTAATTGTTTAGGAAATAGTACTTCCTGAAGGATTAAACCAAAATTTCTTCATTATGTGGTTTTGTACACTTAGATGAACATTTAATAAATCCAAGCCTTACTTTAAAACCATTATAAAACAGGTGTGAATATCATTTGTCTAAAGAGTTAAAAATAATGACTTTAGAAAACAGTATTGCATATCAAAAAATGGATGGCTTGAGTAAAAGAGATAGGTTCTTTTTTTAAGCTTTGGTGAAATTTTACTCATCTATTTTATAAATCTAATTCAGTGAATCAGATGCTTTTCAATTCATTGAAATCTCTCTTTACAAAGCCTAAGTTTTGATGAGTTTAGGTTCCATTTCTAAGTGAAACTGTTCATTTTAGGAGATCATTTCTTGGTCATTATGTTACCAAAGCATTGCCTTATTTTATGGTTAAATTTGTGCTTAATTTGAGGTTTCCCATCACCTTTTGGGAAATTATAGAGTTGGGAAGGGATGGGGATTGGAATTTGTTTTCATTTCTTTCAGAATATAATGTAACCACCATCTGGAGTAATGGTGTCGTGTGCATAATTATATACATTATGTGTTTATGTAATCCTGTGAGGCATCCAGCATTGGTCACTGTCAAAGGCAGGATATCAGACTAAATGGGCTATTGGACTGCGTTCCTTGTGCCATTCCTGTGTTAAAAAAAAGTTTATATGAGTTATATGAATTTATGCAAAAAATTATTGCAGTGTTATGTTGGAGATTTCATGGCATAAAAGGCAAAGGAGTTTTTTCACTTTTGGCTTAGCTTTGTCACCTTTCTTGTATTTGTAATACTCTCTTTCAGAATGAGATCATGTAATAGGGTGTGCAGTCACACGGAATGTTATATATGTGAAATGAAAAGATTATAGATGAACATTTTCCTGAATATTATTTACTACATAATATGTCACTGGCCCAATTTTATATGATCATGTAAAGAAAGATCTTAAAATTTGTGCTTCCACATTGATATTACATTAATATAGTAGTATGTATTCATTTTCTTTTCTAAGGATATAATTATATTAAAAAGTAAAGACTCTACATAATGCATAAAGACAAAGCAAAAGAAGCACAATGGGAAGACATCTGAAACTGGATGTTATTTACACAATCATCTGCCTAAATGTGCTTTTAAAAATCCATCATTGTGTCATTCTTTGCAACTTGAATAGGAAGTATATATTGAAAAGAAATATGTGGAGGCTGTGAATATATTGGCAGTAGTAACCAGATATTAGTCAGTTTAGTATAGAGAAAATTTCCATTTCCATACAAAGAGAGTGTGTGTGTGTGTGAGATTTGTTCCATAATAAGAACTTAAAATTATTAAGTTATAAAACCATTTGCTTTTTGGGCTGAGGATCGAGGCTAGTCTTAGGTAAGGGTGAATGATAGGTTTAGTTTTTGTAAAAAGGTTGAGTTTTATTTTTAATTATAAGGAGTAACTACAGTAGGTTAATGATGTAGCTAGCAGAGGAGGGGCTTTAATGACATAGGCAGAAGTGGTAATTAGTAAATCAGTTATTTCAGCATATGCTACTTGAAAGTATATAATACTTAAAGCAAATGTATTGAATTTATTTTATTTTATATTCTATTCTGAAAGGCTTAAGAGACTAGTCTTTCTTCATACTAATTAAATTTTAAATGAAGTATTAAGTCATGGTTAAGATCATAGACTTTGAATTTAGACACACTTTGCTTATCAGCCCAATTTCTTCATTTAACAGCAGTGTGACATCCAGCAAGCTACTTTGTATTAAGCCTCAGTTTCCTCATCTGGAAATAAGGGTAATTGTTCTTGAAAGATAAAGTTGGTTTAAAGATTAAATGAGATATTACATGAAAAGCACTTAGCATGTGGTCTTATACAATGTAAGCATTCAATAACTATTAGTTATTATTAATCATAGTAACCTTTTAAAAGCACTGACTGTATCTTCAATTAGGATGATCACAAATAATAAATTAGTAGAGCTGAAATAGATGTCTTACAAAAGTGGCCAGGAGGAAATGATTCCTAGAGAATTCCTGTGTCACCATTATCCCTTGTTTTGTTCCAGATTGATAGTCCGCACACCATGAGTTGGGTTGGGCAGTTCATTCAGAAAACAGCTGTATATTCAGCTCGCCATTGTTAATTTGCACAAAGATCGAGCTAAAGAGAGTGCTTAAGGAGCGTGCTTAAGATCTGCTAAGCTAGGTTTTAATTTTTTTACTTTCTGTACCATCTTTAAATTTTCTAAAACTTTCACTGCCTTTTTAAATTTTTATTTATTTGCTGTATTTGGTTGCTGAGATGAATAAATACCATTATGTCCAAATCTTTATAGAAAGCCGTCCTTCTTTCCTTAGTGAGGTAAAAATAAATTCCTAATAGGTAAGTTTCAAAATGAGAAAGAGGGTAAGTCATTAATTTATTCTATGTATTTTGTGGGAAGTTCTGTTGAAGTTTGATGACGTCTGCAGCCCCATGTGGGATGAGATGTTTGACAGGCTACGTATTCAGTCCCATAGCACCTGCAAACAATTATATTATCATCTAGGACAACTTCTGCAATTCAGGGAGTCAAATCGACCAGGCCTAATGCTTGGGTTCCTGGCCCTGAAGGTCCTGCTCTCCCTCACTGGAACATCTCTCTTGATTAGAGTCTGCACTGTAGAGCCTAGGGATTTTCAATTTATGTCCACTTCTGGGCTTATTACAGGCAGGTGGACCCTGTCCATGGCCTGACACGCCACCATCACCTCCGTAGACTCATTACTGTTTTTCCTGCTCCTAGCTTTGCTCTTCTGCAGTCTACTTCCCCAGTGGGAAATCATGATATGACTCTTCTGGTCATTTCTCCTCACACTTAGAATGAAATCCAAACTCCTTATCCAAGTTTACCAAGCACTGGGTGACCTCAAACCTCATCTACTCCACGCTCCCTTGCCAACTATAGGCATAAGGCACATTTGTCTTCTTTCCATTCCTAAACGTTCTAAGTTAATTTGTTGTCTTAGGGTTTGCTCTGCTTGAAAGGCTTTTCCTTCTGGTCTTTACTTGGCTGGCTCCATTTTGTCATTTGTATCTCATCTTAAATGCCACCTCCTTAGCGTTGCCTTCCTCACCCGCTCAGTCTAAAGGAGCTATCTAGTCCCTGTCAGGACAGTGTTTCTGTCATCTGAATAGTTGCATTGGCATCTGATATTGTTTCTTGTTTGTTTCTTGCCTGTCTTCCTCCACTAAAATCTAAGCTCTGTGAAAGCTAAAGACCTCATCACTTAGAACAGTGCTTGAGTGAATGAATACTGAATGAATGAATAAAAGCCTTTTCATGAAGACTGTTGAAATTAGAAGTGTTTATGGTCTGGGATGTGTTATTCAAGGAAAACGGTTTTCTTAATGAGGAAAAAATACATACGTTAATATGAGGAATCTATTAGATGGCATTCAGGCCCAATTGGTATACTGAATTCCATCCTGGTGAATAATGTCAGAGAGAGTTTCTTAGGAAATACATCGAAGTTATGTTTTACTGGATCATGTTTAACAAGATGTCATAGATTTGATGTCATTTTAGGGTAAATAAATATAAATTAAGAATTTAGCTTTTTTTCCTAACTTGTGACTTCTACATAATGATAAACCCCTATACTTTTGACTTTTTATTTACAATTTTTTCATTTTTGTGTTTAATTTAAAAAATCATAATCTGCATTGAAGTCAATTTAAAATTTTCCCCCAGCATTTCAGGGAAGTTCAAATTGAAATGAAATGAACATTCAGGAATATTACATTTTTAAAGAGTAACTTAAAATTCAGTTTTATGTTTTATAATCACATGATATTTTAATTTGTCATTTTGTTATTTTCTATCTTTAAGCTTTTATGTTTTTCTACTATCTGATCCATCAGCTTGTTTCTCCCTTGACTAGCTAACATTCTCAGTTGGATAGATTGTAAACAGAAATTAACAGGGGTTGCATAGGAGCTGCCCTGTTCCTGATTTATAGGTTCTTAGTTCGTGGCGGGGTGGTGGTTATCTGTAACTTGTATTGGGGGTAGGAATTATCCCGCTCCAGGACACAGTGAATGGATGAATGATTTCTGCTCTTAAAGATATTAACCAGATCCTTTCCCAAATAAAGACTAATAACTCAGATTTTTAAACAATCTTCATGACAGATGGGGGCATAGAGAAGAGTGCATCAGCACTAATTAACAATGTTGAGTGTATATTCTTCTTAACAGTGATTGATTCTTCTTGGAGTACTATCTGTGCCCAGGAAGTGATGTTTTACACTGCCAGGTTCAAAGGTTATATTTTAATGTACCGTGTAAGTTGTGGTCTCTGAACTCAGTGGAAATGTATTAGTAAAACAAGTAAATTTCAAGTTGAAAATTTTACTGATGCTGTCAATAAATTATCACAAACCTTTTAAAAGGCTCTTTATGCTCCATAATAGAGTAGTACAAGAGATGGTCATACATCCAGCTTGAGAAACTTCATAGGAATTTACATGAAATATAAATTGCCTATATTGTGACTCTTTTGAGTCTTCAAAAATTCTTATTTTATCAAGAGAGTAGAAATGTAAAACTATGAAGTAGGTAACATTTACTTGGATTCCTATTTTGAAGGATTCATATTAACTTCTGTAAGATCTATAATCTATAATATTATAACAAAGTGAACAAGTGAGTCATTATTATCAGCTTGCTTAAGAGAGTTCATAATTTATAAGGCATAAAAAACTTTTGAGGATTTGAAAATTTCATTTTGTTTATACGTTTTAAATATTATAAAACATTCTGCCCCCTTGCCCATTTGTTGTAATATTCTAGTTCTTTTTGTTCTGGGAATGGTAATCTCAAAATATTAGCTCCAAGTGTCTTTTTCAGATGGATTTAATGTTTCTGTTTTGATTGCTTCATTTTTCTTTTTGCATTTTCCTCTCTTTACCTGTAAATTTGTCAAGTAGAGCTATGATTATTTACTTACTGGAAGATGCTCATGGCATCTTATTGTGATACTGACAGCATCAGTATTCTGGATAGTAAGTTAAAGAGTATTTTAATATATACACTTAAAACTGTTCTCTTACATGGTAACTTCACACTCCTGCTATACTTCAGAACATTTTAATAGTATTTCAAGTTTAATTGGTTGAGTAGGTTCTGCAAATTAAATGCATAAGCTTGCATTCAGACTGGTGTTGTGACTGATAATTATTGGGGAAGAAAATGTCAAATTAGTGTTTTATTATTATACTAATCAAAAGCAATTTTTCACCTGACAGTTGCTTGCAGTGATGTAATTATGTAATTTCATAGTTACCCTTTCTTAGATAAGTCTACTTCAAACCATTTTGACAGTATTACACTTTACTTAGTCTGAGAAATATTAAGGTTTCTGTGGTTTGGTTTTGTTTGTTTTGGGGAATTGTGTAAGTGTTCTAGTCATCATAATCTTTTATAAGATTTCTGCCTATCTTGTTTTCATAATAGAGAAAGTTTATTAAATGTTAAAGAAAGCATAATCTACCTTAGTGTTTCTGTTATGATAAATCTCTGATGTTAAATTTTAGAAGAAATTAATTTTTAAGTATTAAATTAATATTAAATAAAATAATAAAAGAACACAGCTATAAAAGCATTTCTTTTTGAAAAGGAGATTTGAAATTTTCGTTAATGTAATCTAAGCCCCTTTAATAATTATATTTGTAGTGGTTGTGGAATAAATACAATATACATTAAAGGAACTCTAGAGTGGGAAATCAGAAAACTTCATCTTCTGTCCTTGTGCTGTCATTTTTTCTAGCTATGTGACCTTGGGCAATTTATTTAATCATTTTGGATCATCCTCGCATATAAAATGAGGGGATTGTACTGGGTAATCATAAGTACCTTCTGTTTCTAAAATATGATTACTCAAACTATGCTTAATTGTACAAAGGCTGTCTGGAAAAAATTCAGCCATAATGCCTCTATTTTTCATATTACATGGCTGGACACTTTCCAGACAGCCCTCATAAGTCTGCTTAACTGAACATATTTATTGCAATACAATTTAAAGAGAGTTTAATTTTAACTTCATATGTAGTTTATACCCTGTTTTAAGTGGATGAACTTTACATAGGAGTGAATATGAAAAAGAAGAGGTCCAAAGATTAATCTGTGGGTTACAGCTATGTTTTAAAGTTTGGGGAAGTGAAGAGAGATCAGTAATGGAATTGAAATGTGGTCAGTGGAGGTAGGAGAAAAATCATTAGAGTGATGTGTCCTGGAAGCCAAATGTAATGGTGTTTTAAGGAGAAGAGAGCGATCAACAGATGAGGACTGAGAGTGGTTATTAAAGAATTGATGGTGAACTTGGCAAGCAGGTTCATTTGTGTGTTGGGGGGAGGGGGGTGAAAGGTGAATAGAGTTGAGTTCAAGAGAAAAGGGAAGGAAATGAATTGTTGACAGTGAATAGAGGCAATATCTATATGTAATGCCTCTGGACAGGGAGTTGACAAATGTGGTAGTTGCTGGCGGGAATATGGGTCAGAACTCTCCTGGTGTTGTTTATAAGAATGGGTGGTTTTACAGCATGTTTTATGTTCATGGAAAGAGAGAGACGTGGTGGGGGTGGGGTGGGGGGAGTGTGTGTGTGCTTGTGCAAACACCTGGTGGTATAAAATGCATGTTTTTCTAAATCTTTGAACTTGTTTCATTTTAGATGTAGTTTTGAATGAGTCATCTCCATTCTTTACCCTTCAATTTATTGCTCTGATTCTGATTAAGTGAAAAGGTAGAACATGGGGTGTCTGAGAACTTTCCCAATTCCTAAACTCTTTATAGAAGGTTGAGGGCCATGAACAAATAAAAGAGGACTAGGACAGATTACTAGATAGTTTCTCATTTGATTTTAAAATTATTATTTATTTTCTGTGTGATTCTTCTAAAAAAATCACCTTTTTTTAAAGCAATTATTTTCCCTTAGGAATTATGCAGGTGTTCTGTAACTAAAGCTCCATGACAGTGGAGATGGTCTATCTTGTTCATAGCTGTCTCTCTACTGTCCAACTCTCTGGCACACAGAAGGTGCTCAATAAATGCTTGTCATTAACGACTAGACAGTTTTCTCACTCAGTAAAAAGTGGAATTGCAGGTCTTTGGAGATAATAAAGACCCCCCGCCCCCAGCTTCAGTAAAACTCCTAGCCCAGGTTCTTGTCTGGAAGAGAAGTTTCGCAACGGCCTCCCTTGGTGCTTGTGAGCTCCCACCACATAAGGTCACGTAACAAGCTGGCTTACATTATACCCACAGTGCTTTTGAAAACTCAACTCTTAGCCCTAATTTAGTATCTTAATTTTCATTCAAAATTTTAATTTTAAAAACTTGAGAAATTGTATTTTTCCTAATGGATATTTATTTTATAGTGTGTCCTAGCACTCTGAAATCTGTAATAGAGACAGTATGAGCACGGACTTCTCATTAAGACCACTTAGGTTCAGATAGGGGCTCACTTATTAATTGTGTGACTGTGGTAAGGTACTTATCCTCTTTGTAACTCATCTGTCAAGTGGGAATAATAACAGCACCTCCCTGAGAGGGAGGTTGTAAGAATGAAGTACATACAAAGCTCCTAGAACAATGCCTCGTGTGTAATAGGTGCTGTACGTGTTAGTTATTGTTGCTGTGTTTTCCACTCCTCAAATCCTGTCTTCTAGTTATGGGGAATGGGAGGAGGTATTGCTAAGTATATATATTTTAATTTAAGGATTTAAAAATAAAAATTAAAAAATTTTTGAAATGTCTTTGAAATACATAAATATTCATTAAAATTTTGATAATAATTAATGTTTGGAGGCCAGCCTTCATTTAACTTACAGTTTAAAAGCATATTTTTTTGAAAAATTATTTAAATTCAATTGAAGGAGGTGATACAGTTTTTATATCCAATCTGAATGGTGAAATCTGGTGTACAGTTGCTATGGATTTTTATCTCAAGTTTATTTTGCTATGTAGACATGTGTCTAATAAAAAAAAAGATGCTGCATAAACCATCGTTTGAGTTTGAATGTGCTTCTGTTTTTGGTTGAGGTATAAATGTTATTTCTGGCTGTGTCCTTCACACTTAGCTCTTCTTACAACAAATGGAAAGGCCTTAATTGTACCTGAGGGAATAGTTAATCCACAGTGGACATATGGTGGACAAAAGCCGAGTCTAGTAAATGAAATAAAATTATAAATGGTAAACGTGAATGCTTACAAAGTCTGGCAGCTATGAAAGATAGAGTATTGTTTGAGATTAGTAAATTTTGTGTGCAGCATAATAATAATTCTTTTCTTGGCATGTTTGTGTTGAATATGTATATATAAACTTGACTAAAAGACTTGCTCTCAACTTATGTATAAAGCATATTTGTCTTTTTTTATTGTTCACTAAGCTTTGTTATGTGACTTTGTTGTCAACAATGGAGGCTGATGAGCTCATGTTTTTGGAAAGTTACTGTTTTTTTTTGATTGGGAACAGCTAATTAGCATTAACCCAGAACAGCTCTTGGGCTTTATGGATTCGATGGTTATATGTGGTTGCACTGCTCCAGCAAAAGGTTAAGTATTAATGGAAAATGGTCACAGCCCTTTTACTTAAAGAAAACATGTTACTTGTAAGTTTTCTTTTGATTTTACTTTTACAGTTACATTGAATGTCTTCATTCATTTAGCCATCCATAAAGCAAATATTGTTGCACATGCAGTGGATAATAAGTCTTTTTAGGACTACTTGTGTGGTATGTCACAGATCATTAACTGCAAGTAACCACCTGACTTGAGGGAAGCCTGGAAGCATCATTATAGTGAAATAAGCTTTTATTTAGGTATCACTGTAACACATTGATTTATTGAAATGTCACCAATTGCTATTATGAAAATATATTCTCATTATCATTCAGGGAATGGCAAGATTAACTACTATATACTATAAAAGAGATATTGCTAACAATGGGACAAAATAAGGATAAATATTGTTGTGGTCTATATTTTATATAACAAGTAGTTTTAAAGACTTAATTAGGTGATTGATTAGATTAAATTAGGTGATTCTTTAGGATTCTTTCATATCTGTCTGTGATTCTATGTATGTGTTAAATTAAAGGCATGTTGTGAGTTCTCCCTAATTTGAAATAACCTTGAAATTAAGCAGCATAGAGAGGTAATAGCAAATATAATAAAACTATTAAACATAGTCAATCCATACAGTAGTAAGTTCTTTCTGTGAGCACATGGCTGCTTCCTAGGGACATAATATCATGAATCCAGCCTTTAGGAAACTTGTCTTGTTGTAAAGGTAAGACTAACATAATGGACAAAAAGTACAAGAGTAAGACAACACATAATTTAGTACTGTTGTATCAATAGGAGGGAAAAATTATCAGATGAGGATTAACAGGAATAAGGAATGCAGGCATAGTCTTTGAAAATTAGTAAGGTTTGGCTACATAAATGGAAGGCCTAAATTTCAGGCAAAATGTAACATGTTAAGATAAAGTATATTTAGAGAGAGGTTGACAAATCTTGAATCCTTAAGTTTTGGATTCATTAAGTAGAGCTTATGCCAGTTATTTACTATTTTTAAAAGCAATATAAGCTGTCATGTTAATTTTGATTTTATTTGGGTTTTATTATATAAATTATATTATAGTAAAAATCAGATAATAGCACTTGGGCACACTGGTGCTATTTTTTCCTCCCAGAGATAGCTTGCTGTCCCTTTGGGGCCAGTGCTGAGTTCTTTTAAATATGATGATGAAATGATGTCCCCTTTAATAAAGCGTTTGCTATGTGCCGGACATCATGCTGTTATCTCCCATTGCAAGACTGAGGAACGGAGTCTAGAGAAACTTGCCTGTTAAATAGCTGGTAGGAGATGCAGCTATGATGTTGAACCCAGCTCTTTGCTTCCAAAGCACCTCCACTTCTGTCTTATTATAAATAGATCTTGAGCTAATTGAAGGGTGCCTCTCATTCGGAATTTAACTTTTCTTTTGCAATTAAAAACATACTCATGTATATACATATACCATAACAACACAGAAAGCTAGTAGGAAGTTAATTTTTGGTTTTGGAATGTGGAATTTACTATTCCTAAAGTCCTCCTATTGGAAAGAAGGTCCAGAGCCTTTTTACACATTTTTATCTCCTAAGAACTCATCGTAGAGTTTTTTGAAATATTAGTTCCCCTTCTGTATTTTGGTGTTTGTGTTCATGCTAAGAGAATCTAAATAACTGGAAAGTATTATTGCATTTGTTAGTTTGCCAGGGCTGTCATAACAATGTAGTTCAGACTGGGTTGTTTAAACAAGAAAAATTTATTTCCTCACAGTCCTGGAGGCTAGAAGTCTGAGATCCAGGTATCTGCAGAGTTGGTTTGTAGATAGCTGTCTACCCGCTTTGCCTTGATAAGATCTTTTATTCGTGCATGTCTGTGTCCTAATCTCCTCTTATAAAGACACCAGTCATATTGGATTATGACCTTGATCTTACCTTAATCACTTCTTTAAAGCCCCTATCTCCAAATGCAGTCACGTTTTTGTGGACTAGGGGTTAGAATTTCAACCTAAGTATTTTTTGGAGGGATTGAGGGTGATGCAATTCAGCTCATAATAGAACCATTATGGTTTAATATGTTAGAAGTAAATCTCAAAGAATCATTTAAATTGAAACTAGAAGAACCTAGGAATCTAATTTTATTATTTTATTTACTAATGAAGCCAAAATTAGAGCTCTTTTGAAAACACTATGATTTAAATTTATAGACCACCTTTAAATATTTGGTATAAAAAATGTGAATAATTGTATGTGATTAGTCAGATTATTTGAATAACTTTTTGGGGGGTATTAAGAGACTCAATTGCACATACTATTCAAATTAAGGAAAATGTTTCTAAAAGTAAATGGTGCCTTTCCCCTCTCTCTTTTTTTTTTTTTTCTGTTCCAATACTTTAAAATTAAAATGGAAGCCAAAGGAAGGATGAAAGTGAGTTGATTTACAGAAATACAGTGTTATATATGACTTTTAGAAGCATATTTACATTCAAGGGAACTCTTTTTTTTTTTACTGATGATAGTAGGTTTAATTCCAAAATCTAGGTTATTTTACCTCTTTTTGAACTGATGTTTTTCTGTTGACTTTTCTTAAATTTGATAAATATGATGCATATGAAATTATCAACCTTAATTTTTCGAAGGTGATGATGTACAAATGAACTATGTGAAAATTCATTGAGCATATATAAAAAGTAACTTTTTAAATGAGGACCTCTATTTAGTATTGTTACAATCTGTCAGTCTCTGCATCATCAAAGATTTTGATATTGATACCTTTTTTTTCAAGTGGAATGTCACAAAAAATTTTCAGATGCAACAAAGCATGTATGTCACACTTTATGTGATCAGTTGTGCTCTTGATTACAAATAATAAGGAGATATAATGTGATATATATATACACACATATATATGTTACCTTATATTTTTATATCTTTTCTAAAGAGAGAGAGAAATGGGTGGAGATACAGTTATATAGTTAATGCTTTAGGAATTGTACATACATAATTGTGTTTGAGGGCATTGTTCATTGTGTGTTGTATTGGGGAAAAAATTGAGTATTAAGAGAGGATCTAGGCATTTTGTATGCATGATCTAAAGTTGTTGTCCATGTATTAATTCAGATTGGTAAACTAGAATCAAAACATTTTCTATTCTCACAAGAGACTTTTGAACATCTTATACTTTAAAATTTTTATGATGTTATAGTTACAGGGTTTTGAAAATGAGATGTAATTCATACACTATAAAATTAACTATTTTAAAGTATACACTTTTTAGTATATTCACTAGGTTGTGCAGCCATCACCATTATCTAATTTGAGAACATTTTCATTATCCCTATTAGCAGTCACGGCCCTTTTCCGTTCTTCTCCTCACTCCCCGCCACCCCCCATTCTCTGGCAAGTACTAATCTATGGTCTTTCTCTATGGGTTTGCTCATTCTGGGCATTTTATATAAATGAAATTGTGAAATATGTGGCCTTTTGTGTCTGGCTTCTTTACTTACAGTAATGTTTTCAAGGTTCATCCATGTTATAACGTATCATATCAGTCCTTCATTTACTTTTTTGGCTGAATGATATTCCATTGTATGAATATACCTTATCACATTTTGTTTATTCACTCATCAGTTATGGACCTTTGAGTTGTTTTCAAAGGGCTGTTATGAATAGTGCTGTTATGAACATTCGTGTGCAAGTTTTTGAGTGGTTATAGGTTTTTATTTCTATTGGGAAGATAATTAGGACAGGACTTGCTGGGTCATATGGTAAGTGACCGTTAGAGGAACTGCCAAGCTGTTTCCAGAGCAGCTGCACCAGTTCTTGTTTCTACCAGCACCGTGAGAGGGCTGCAGTTTCTCTACACCCTCACCAGCACTTACGGTACATTTTAAAACTTATGTCTATCCTAGTGTATGTGAGGTGGTATCTCATTGTGGATTTGATTTTCATTTCCCTAACAATTAATGATGTTGAATATCTTTTCATGTGTATTTGATTATTTCTTTGGAGAAATATATGTTCATATAATTTGTCTATTTTTAAATTGGGTTGTCTTTTTATTGTTGAGTTATGTGTTTATAGGATATTATACCCTTATCAGATATATGATTTGTAAATGTTTTCTTTGGTTCTGCAGGTGCCTTTCCATTTTCTTGGTAGTAATTTCATTTGATACATGAAAGTTTTTAACTTTGATGGAATCCAACTTGTCTATTTTTTTTCTTTGGTTGCTTGTTAGATGTTATATCTAAGTAACTATTGCCTTACCCAATGTCATGAAGATTTATACCTGTGTTTTAAAATTTTTATGGTTTTAGTCTTACATTTAGGTCTTCAGTTTATTTTGAGTAAACTTTTTATATGGTGTAAGAGTTGAAATTCATTTTTTGCATGTGGATATCCTGTTGGTCCCCTACAATTTGTAAAAAGACTATTCTTTTCCCATTGAATAGTCTTGGCATTCTTGTCAAAAATCAATTGACTGTAGATGGGTGGCTTTACTTCTGGACTCTCACTTACATTTCTTTGATCTGTATGTTTATCTTTATGCTAGTACCACATTGTCTCATTACTGTAGCTTTATAGTAAATTTTGAAATCAGGAAGTAAGAATACTGCTTTGTTCTTTTTGCAGATTATTTTGACTATTCTGTATCCCTTGCATTTGCATGTGAATTTTAGAATCAGCTTGTTATTTCTGCAACAAAGTCAGCTGGGAATTTGATAGGTATTGTGTTGAATCTGTAGATCATCAATTTGGAGAACATTGCCATATTAACAATACTAAGTTTTTCACTCCGTGAACATGAGGAGTTTTTCCATTGACTTTGTTTTACTTTTATTCCTTTTAGCAATGTTTTGTAGCTTTCCCAGAATAAAATTTGTACTTTTGTTAAATTTATTCGTATATTTATCCTTTTTGATGTAGTTATACTACTCTAAATGAAAATGGTTTTTTTTAGATTTCATGAAGTTAATTGGGGTGACATTGCTTAGTAAAAATATGTAAGTTTCAAGCATACAATTCTGTAATACATCATCTATATATTGCATTTTGTGTTCACCACCTAAAGTCTGTTCTTCCATCATCTTATATTTGACATCCTTTACCCTCTTCTACCACTCTCCCTCCCCCTTTAGGCTCTAATAACCCCTAAATTGTTGTCTGTGTCTGTGAGTTTTTGTTTGTTTGTTTGTCTTGCTCATTTGTTTCTTTCAGTTTTATATGCCATATATGAGTGAAGTCATATGCTTCTTGACTTTGCTGTTTGACTTACTTTGCTTAGCATGATAATCTCAGGATCCATCCATGTTGTTGCAAATGATAGTATTTTTTTCATCTTTTCTTATAGCTGAGTAGTATCCTATAATATGTATGTACCACATCTTCTTTATCCAATCATTGATCAAAGGACACTTTGGTTGTTGCCATGTCTTGACCTCTGTGAATAATGCTGCAATGAACATAGGGGTAGTACATATATCTTTACAGATAAATGTTTTCCCATTTTTGAGGTAGATACTCAGAAGAGGGATTGTTGGATTATATGGTAATTTTATTCTTAATTTTTGAGGAACCTCCATACTGTTTTTCATAGTACCTATACCAATTCACATTTCCACCAGCAGTGTATAAGGGTTCATTTTTCTCCACGACCTCTTGCAACACTTGTTATTTACTTGTCTTATTGATAATAGCCATTCTAGCAGGAGTGAAGTGGTATCTCATTGTGTTTTTGATTTGTATTTCCCTAATAGCTAGTGAAGTTGAGACTTTTTTATTTTTAATCTGTTGGCTGTCTGTATGTCTTCTTGGGAGAAGTGTCTCTTCAGGTTTTCTGTCCATTTTTAAATTAGATTATCTGTTTTATTTTGTTGTTGAGTTTTATGAGTTCTTTATATGTTAGATTATATGAGGGCTGTCCAGAAAAATTTCAGCCATTGTCAATATAATGAGAATGGTTACATGGCTGGATATTTTCTGGACAGCCCCCATACATCATGATCAAGTGGGGTTCATTCCAGGGGTGCAAGGATGGTTCAACATTATCAAATCAATCAATGTGATATATACCAGATAAAATAAAGGATAAAAAAAAACACATGATTGGTAATTACAAAATAGTAATGGGAATGCAAAGCAAAGCATATAGAATATAGTTAGTAATATGGTGATAGCTATGCCTAGTGCCAGGTGGTACTAGACTAGTTGGGGGAATCACTTCTTAAATTATATAAATGTTTAACCACTATACTGGATACCTGACATTACTATAAAATAATATTTAATGTCAAAATAAATAAAATGTAAAAAATCATATGAATAGATGCAGAAAAAACATTTGACAAGCTATAACATCCATTTATGATGAAATCATTCAATAAAATGGGTATAGAAGGAAAGTACCTCAACATGATAAAGGTCATATATGACAGACAGATAATATCATACTTAGTGGTGAAAAACTCAAAGCTTTTCTTCTAAGATTAGGAACATGACAAAGATTCCCCCCTCTCACTATGGTTATTCAACATAGTATTGAAAGTCCTAACCAGAACAATCAGGCAAGAGAAAGAAATGCTTCCAAATTGAGAATGAAGAAGTCAAATTGTCACTTTTTTGCAGATGAAATATTTCTTTATATAGAAACACTGTAAAGATGCCACCAAAAAAAAAGAGAAAACTGTTAGAAACAATAAATAAATACAGTAAAGTTGCAGGATACAAAATCAATGTACAAATATGCATTGAGTTTCTATCTACTAACAATGAAATGTCAAGAGAAAAATGAAAAAAAAAAAAAAAAAAAAAACACCACCACAAACCCCAAAACACTTCTTTTTGCAGTTGCAACCAAAAGAAGAAAATACCTAGGAATAAGCTTAACAAAGGATTTGAAGGATCTATACACTGAAAACTGTAAGACATTATTAAAAGAAATGGAAGACGACACAAACAAATGGAAAGATATTCTGTGTTCATGGATGGAAAGAATCAATAAAATGTCCATCTTACCCAAAGCAATATACAGATTTATGCAATCCCCATAAAAATCCCAAATGGCATTTTTTAAAGAAATAGAACAAAAATGATTAGATTTATAGGAATCACAAAAGACCCTGAACAGCCAAAGCGTCCTGAGAAAAAAGAGTAAGGCCAGAGGCATCACACCCACTGACTTCAGTTTATACTACAAAGTGACAGTAATCGAAACAGCATGGCATTGGCAGAAAAACAGACGCATAGACCAATGGAATAGACTTGAGAACCCCAAAATAAACCTATATAATATTTTTGACAAAGGAGCCAACAACACCATCAAGAAAAGACAGCCTCTTTAATAAATGGAACTGGGAAAATTGGAAAACCACATGCAAAAGAATGAAACTAGAATACTAACTGTCATCACATAGCAAAATGAGCTCAAAATGGATCAAAGACCTAAATATAAGACCTGAAACAACAAATTGCATAGAAGAAAGCATATGTATGGACCTTGGGTTTAGAGAAGATTTTATGAATTGGACCTCAAAGGCAAGGGAAGCAAAAGCAAGAATAAATGAACAGGACTGTATCAAACTAAACAGCTTCTGCACAGCAAAAGAAATCATCAACAAAGCAAGAGGCAACCAACTAAATGTCAGAAGATATTTACAAACAGCACCTCCAATAAGGAACTAATGGAAATGTGTTCTTAATTTCACTTTTGGATTGTTCATTGCTAGTATATAGAAATGCAAATGATTTTTGTGCATTGATTCTCCAACCTTGCTGAACTAGTAGATTAGCTCTAATAGTCTTTTGTTGAATAGCTTGAAGTTAAATCTAAGCTTAACCTAAGCTTTAATTTCTTTTTCTTTTATATTTCACTGCTGTAATATAAGCAGGTGTTGGGAGGGAATGGGAGGGGAGAGTTGGGCCTCCAAGTGATAATCCTATGAGGATAATCACTTGTGTATTATTCAGAATTAATGCAGCTCCAGAATGTGACTACTGTACTGTCTGATTTTTCTTGCCATAGAACTCTGTACACATGTGTTAAATTAAAAAAAAAAAAAAAAAAAAGAAAAGAAAGAAAACACCCCCTCCCCCCCAAACTGCCAGGACTTATAAATCTTTGCCAGAGGTTAAGTTTCTGTTCATCCTCCTGTAATGCCAAATTCATCAAGATCTTGAAAAAATGTATATGGACCAAAAATTGGCTTTCTCTAAGAATTTCTTCTAGTCAATTGTATATATACATGCCACTTTCATGTAGGATCTTGAATGCTTTTCATGAACTAGTGATTGAATTTGCTAATGTTGGAGTTTCTGAAATAGAAAGACCTACATTAAATTACTGTGAAGGATTTCAGGAAAAACAGCCTTTATTGACATAGTTTATATGGCCTTCGGTCCATTTTTTTAGTAATATTTAAGGGATCTTAAATTCCTTAATCAATTGCCTGCTTGCTGATAATCTTTTTTTCAAAATAAGTATTTTTTTTTTTACCGGTTTAGAACTTTTAATTTGTCCCAAAGTTGCTGAAGCAAAATCATGATAAAACATTCTGCTTTCCTTTACAACCCCCCCCAATGCAGAAAAAAATTTTGTAGGAAAAAAATGGTTTTGTACATGGGAAAAAAACAATATAAATTCAAAACTTACAGAAAGGGTTAGCTGTATCACTCATCTCTTTAAAAAGTTTATATGAACATCCAGTCAAAACCAACAGGGTATCTCCATTGAAATGTTATCTATACGGATTTCCAAGTAAACCACAGGACTGTACTGTCTTGGAGTGTCCTTTAAATTTAAAGACTCTGTCACTGATCAGGTAACAGTAAAAACTCCAGAGTCCTTTCTTTCAAATGGAAGAGGGAAAGAAGGATAGAAGAAACTATTCAAACTTCGTCTTTCCTTGTGGCTTGTGGTCTCCTCCTCCTCTAAAATAAGTATTTTTTATTTAAAACTGAACACCACAAATGGTTGTATGATTTTTTTCATTTTTATCCCAACATTCCCCCCAGCACTGCCCTTAAAATCCAGTTATAATTTGCTATGCTCATATGTTGAAACATAAACTGAATTTGTCAGTAAAGATGAATGTTTTCTAGGTTTGCAGTTAAGCTCCATCTTTCTTTATGTCATTTTTAATAAGCATTAAAGATTATTGATCAAAATATCTTTGTTACTGATATCTGGTTTAATTCCATTGTTGTCAGAATATTTTTGATTCTTTTAAATTTGTTAAGGTTTTTTTTATAGGCCAGAATATGGTCTTTTTCCATATACTAGAAAGCAAGCTGTATTCTGCTATTGTCACATGGAATGTTCTATAATGTCAAATCCAGCTAGTTGATGTGTTCGTGTCTTCTATAACATTCACTGAGTATTTGTCTACATTCCCTAACAGTACTGAGAGGAGTATTGAGTCTCAGCTCCAATGGTAGATTTGTCTGTTTCTCTTGAGACCCTAGTTATTGTAAAGCAGTAAGAAAAAGATATGTAAGACATACAGATTAAAAAGGAAGACATAAAAGTACCAGATTTTCAGGGGGATATGATTTAGTGACATTGAAAATTCCTATGTTAAGAAGATTTTACAATTCTCAATCAGGCATAAATACAAAATCCAATATAAGACCCAAATAAAAGAAGACACATATACCTTGTTCAAGGACACCAACACTTAATATTATAAACATGTCAGTTCTTCTCATATTGACGTATTGATTCAGCATACTTTCAGTAAAAGCCCAGTGGTATTTGTGTGTGTGCTGCTTAAGCAAACTGAACCTAGAGTGTGTGTGGCAGGGTTAGAGGGCCAAGCACAGTCTGTGCTTCTGGATGACTGGTGAGAAGCATTTGCCATGCCAGTGATCAAGACTTTAGATAAACAGCTTGTAATAAAGAAAACGTGGAATTCACTCAAGAAAACAGAATAGAAATGCTGGAAACAAACCCTTACATAAATGGAACTTTGATGTTACAATAAAAATGATATTGAAAATCTTTGAGAAAGAAGAGAATGGTTAATAATCATGGAGAAAAAGAAAATGGATTCCAAAATACCCCCTTACACAAAAATTGGTTCCAAATGGATTAAGGGCTGAAATGTTACACACTTTTTAGAAGAAAATAGAATATCTTGCTTGCCTTGTGTGTGGAAGGACTTTTTTTACACAAAATGCAGTTGCTAAATTTAAATGTTGAGTGTATCCAACACCTAAGCTAAACATGTTGGTTTCTATCAAGTGACACATTAAAGAATTCAGAGAGAAGTTACATGTAACATGACTAACTGAAAACGATTAGTATATTTTTACAAATCTGTAAGAAAAAGACAACTTACTAGAAAAAATGAACATTAAATTTAAATAGGCATTTCATAGGAGAAGGGCAAAAATGGCCCGAAGAAATGAAAGGAAGGGAATCTCATCACTAATCAAGGAAATAATTGAAGAGAAAATCTACAGCATTCATAACATGTATATATAGGTAGGTCAAAAGAGTATGATTTGGTAATTAAAGGATTAATAGAGATCCTTGGAAATAATTATGAAAACCATGAATATTTTGGTAACAGTGACTGATCATATGAGAAAACTTAGGTTTGAAGAGAAGACTGTCAAATTATTATTATAATTTTAATAAGACTTTTAAATATACTGAGATCTACATACAGAAAGGTATATAAAATAAAATATGTGTATGGTTTAAGGAATAGCTATTCTTGAATCAAAAAATTGAGCATTGCCAAGTGTACCAGAGGCCTGCCAAGAGCCCTTCCCAGTCTTCCCTCCACCTTCTGAGGTGACTGATGTTTTCCTTGCTTTTCTTTTTTAGTTTCATCATCTGTGTATGCTTCATTAAATAATACTTAATTTGTCATGTTAAAATTTATGTGTATTCCTTTGTGTCTCGCATTTTTTGCTCAACATTGGTGATATTCTTACTGTGGTATGTGAGACTAGTTCATTAATTTTCAGTCCTTTATTGCATTCCTGTAAAGTGAAGGACTTCATATTATTTTAGGCACAGTTGATATTTTTTATCTTTTCTATGAACCTGAAAGTATTTTTTCTTTATTCAGCAAATACTTTGTAAGTGGCTGTTGCAGTATGTGCTTTTTGTTTTCCTGTTTTTGTTTTTAGCTGCATGTGACAAAAGAACCAAATAAGCAAAGCTTAAACAATAATGAGCTTGTATCTCAGTGTATTAGATTTTGTAAAATCTGTGTCTCTAAAGCATCATGAAATATTTAAAAGGCAAATCCTATCCTGGGGGAATATTCAGAACAAATATGGCAAATATCCTTATTATAGAAAGCACTAATGTTAACATAAACACTTAAAACAATAGAAATGGGAAAAGGAAGGAAGAGACATTTCACAAAGAAATATAAAAACTAGCATGCAGGAAAAATGTTAAACTGAATAGCTATTTTAAAATTTGCACTAGATTTAAAGTGGTTTCTTTGATGATACCTTTTTTTCCCTCTGTGGCACCCAGTGATTTCCAGGCAGTTACATTTTGTAAGAAGGTTGGTTTAAGAATCTACACAAAGTCAAGTTCTGGTAATTTTTTATTTTCTTACATTAGCAATTCTTCTAATACAGTATGATTTACTATGTCATCATAGAAAGACAGCATTAGAGTGTACATGGCAGTGTAAAATTAAACACCTGCTCACAATCAAATTAATGTATTTCATCTGTCTTCAACTAATAACAATCTGTCATGTTATCTATCTGAGTAGGGGCATAAACAGTTTATTTTGTGTTTGGAGTAACTTCCTGGAGGTAGTTAATGTGACAAGTAGTTTGTTTGAATTGAGTATAACCAGATCAACACTCTAGATGTTTCCTTGATAACCTAAAAATTACTGTGAAAATATGTACAAGAGCTATATTTGCATTTTGCTTTTACTTAAGTTAGATAGTGACATATTTTACAGTGATTTTAGTGACTATTCTGTTTTGACATCATATATGGACTGAGCAAAAATAGTTCATACTTTATTGTTTTGGTTTTTTTCCATTGACAGAATAAACAGTAATATAGTTAATTAGCATCATGTAATACTTTCCTTTTTTTAAAAAAATGAATGCATTCTGGTATGAAAAAAGTCATACTTGCTATAGATAGGTTCTTATTGCATATTGTGAAATGAACTTAGGAAGATAGGAATATTGTAAAGTCTCAGGCCAATATAAAAAATAATATAGATATATTATAATGTCTTTCAGAATTTTAAAAATTTACATCAGCCTGATTAGTAGCCTTAATTATTACACATTCTAGTTTTTGAGCTATTTATCCCAATTGGTACTATATCTTTGAACACTGTTTTGTTTCTTAGATCAGTCATCCTGTAGATGGATGCAGTGGAGAGCCTGGGTAAGGATGCCTGAATGCCAGAGACAAATAGGACTTAAAAAAGAGAAAAGGTTGTAGACTTGCCTTATTAGCCCCAATGTGTGTCTTTTAGAAGTCAAAATATATACATAATTTTAGGCACATGTAAATCAAGTTTAATAAATTATTAAGGCTATTTTACTTGTCATGTTTGGGCTAATCATGATGGATCATTTTAAATATGTAATTTCACAATTTGTACAGCTGCAAGTACTTTGTTAAGGACTTTATAGATTCAAGTGTTAAGGTAAAGGGTATCTTATTTTATAATGCTTATGGGCTCAGTTTCATGATTTATTTTTCTTAATGAATACTTTTAAAGTACTAATAACTAATAACCAGGTATATAATTCCCTTTTTTATAATAAGCATTTAAAAAGTATAACCTAATTCTTCTATAATAATTAAAATTCTTAGGTCTCTCATGGCTATCCTATAGAAGTGTCATAATTGCTGTCCTGGTTCCTGTCACTCTGTTCTCTATCTGCTCACCTTCTCCCCAATTTCCGATTATAATTGTTATATTGCCTGCATTTACTTGTGTATATTCTTTATCCCTCACTTACGTAAGAGTAAGGATGGTGTTTGTTTTCTATAATTTATTACTTGTGTTTAGTGCAGTATGTGCCTTGGAAGAGGTGCTTAGATTTATTTAATACATGAATTTTAAGGTATTATTGTACCTCGTTTATTTTATTCATTCATTCATTTATTTATTTATTTATTTTTTAATTCATTTTCATTGTTAGACTTATGTACCTCGTTTAAAGAAGCGATGAACTACCCCTCTTCCTTTTTGGTAACCTGTGATTTTTGCAGCTACAGTATAGTCTCCACTTTTCTGTGGTTTCATTCTCCCCAGTCTGTTGTCCATCGTTAACCATGGTCTGAAAATATTAAATGGGAGATTCCAGGATTAAACAATTCATAAGTTTTAAGTTACTCACTGTTCTGAGTAGCATAATGAAATTTCATGCTGCCCTGCTCTGGACATGAATTATGCCTTTATGCAATGTCTTGATGCTGCGTACACTGCCTGCCTGCTAGTCACTTAGTAGCCGTCTTAGTTATCAGATCGACTATCTGGGTATCACAGTGCTTGTGATAGTCATCCTTATTTTACTGAATAATGGCCCCAAAATAAGAGTAGTGATGCTGGCAATTTGGATATAGCACAGGGAAGCCAATACATGCTTCCGTTAAGTGAAAAGGTGAGTATAGTGCAATAGACATTTTGAGAGAGAGAGACAGAGACAGGGAGACAGAGAGACAGAGAGACAGAGACAGGGAGACAGAGACAGGGAGACAGACAGAGACAGGGAGACAAAGAGACAGAGACAGGGAGACAGAGACAGGGACCATATTCACATAAATTTTGTTACAGTATATTGTTACGGTTTTTATAAAAATTGTTTTATTATTTATTGTTCATTTATAAATTGTACCTAATTTATAAATTTAACTTTATTGTAGATATGTATATATAGGAGAAAACATGGTAGATATAGAGTTCTGTATTATCTACCACTTCAAATATCCACAGGGGGTCTTGGAATGTATCCCCCACAGATAGGAGTGTACTATGGTGCATAGTTAATCTGAATTCTCTTTAAATTGATTAATGTGTAGGATTGTAATGACTTTTGGGATGAAGAATAATTAGCTGCATATGTATAAAAGTTGCCATCTTCAATTTTTAAAGTTGTGGTGTAGAGATGATGGTAACTATTTATATGTACGAGATGGCTGAACAGAAAACAATGCCACTTTCATGAAATCTCTAGGAATGCAGCATTTTTTATCATTTGTAACTTTTTGAATAGGCTTTAAATTTAGAAACAGAGAGCTGTCTCTGTGTACTGAATGAAAGTGCTTTGAATCCAACAGGGGAAGATTGAAAGTTTTCTAATATATGTCACCTATAAGCACCTTTCTGTGCTCATATTTTTGCTCGGGCCGCTGGAATGTATGAGGTAAGATGGGGGTAAGCGTCACTGTGTGTGGGTTACCTATGCACACATAAGCTTGTTAGTGTCCCATACCAGACCCTCCTGCCCCAGCTCTGCTGATAAATAATGTACATCCTCTCTACTTCCACGTATGTCTGCCTGATTTTTCCTTACTTATCAGGAGTTAGTCTCACCTTGTCTGTGAGAGCTTTCCTGTCTGCCTAAGTAGTTTTACGAATTTACTTTCTCGATACTTAAATTGCACCTTTTCCAATACAGACCACTCTTTCCTTGTTTTCAGAATTTCATTGTATAGTATCATTCTTCATGTGTTTCTCATAACCTTCCCAGCACTTACAGATGACTGGATAAATAGTTCATGAGTAAATGAATGGGTAGATGAACCACAATAACACTAGCTAATACTTAACTGAGTATGTGCCAGTCATTGCTCTGTGTGATTTATGTGTATTTACTTATTTTATCGATTACAATAACATTTAGAGGTAGGTACTAATATTGTCCCCATTTCATTGACAAGAAAAACTGAGGCAAGAGAGATTAGGCAATTTGCTTAAGGTCCAATAAACATAACAGAGAATCAAATCCAGGGACTTTGGCTCTTTATTATCATGTCCTAATTCCTCTCCAACTGAATCAGTGAATAATTGAAGAATCATAGTTTCTTCTGCATTTGGGACTTTGGCTCTTTATTATCATGTCCTAATTCCTCTCCAACTGAATCAGTGAATAATTGAAGAATCATAGTTTCTTCTGCATTTGCCTTAATGCAAACAATTGAGAAGTTCAGAAGAGTTATTTCTTATATGAGACTGATTCTTGTATATAATCCATCATTCTAGCTAGATCAGTAAAGTAGTAACAAAGATCATCTATTGGGTTATGAAAAAATTTTGCAATGATGACACTTTTTTAATGATATTTGATGTAATGTGATTTTTATTGAAAGTGTTTGTTGTTTATTGTACTTGCTGTTACTTATCAAAAGCTGTCTCTGTATGTTAATATACAGGCCACTATATCCTGGAAGTTATCCAAGTGGCTAAGTTCTGAAACATCACATAAATTTAGGGAGGTTATGACCTCTTGGAATCAGTAGGGCTAAATGAAGGATAAAAGGGACAACTGTAAGATTCAGATTTCTAATTTGTTGCTTTGAAATAAAATCTGTGAGCCTCAGTAAAATAAAAAGAAATATTTTAATGTATTGTAGTGTTGTGTACCTGGAACTTAGGTAATTTTTGCTGTCACCCCAATAAATTTAACAATAAAAAATTTTTTTAAATACATGATACTAAATTATTGATGGATAAAATGATATAAAATGTGTTTAATTTGCTTTAAAATAATTGTGAATGGGGATATGGATGAAACAAGATTGGTCATGATTTGATAATTATTGAGGCATCTTCCCCTGTATCTTCCAGCAAAATGTATTGACATGGGAAAATGCATTTTTGTTTTCATACTGTTTTCCATGCATTATTTGAGCCTTTTAATGGCAGAAGAAGGAGCATTTCTACACTATAATGATAACTTACAATATTTTTTCTCAAGTAAAATTACAAAAGAGTCTTCTCAATTTATAATTAAGTGACTGTTTGAGTATGGTGTAACCCAAATCAGCGACAACTATAATGCTTAGATTTTTATTATCTTGCTATTTAATAATTACAACTTCATTATTATTAGTTAATAACTCAGGTCCTGTTATATTCATATACACAGGGAGAGGTAGGTTCATATTATAGTTAACAAGAGTGGATGTAGATGTATATTTTAACTAGTTTTCCTATTAGTTAAGATAATGCTAGATGCCGAACATTCTCTGAAATTTTAATATCTTAGTAGGATAGAAATTTCTGTATTGTTTAACATAAAGACCAAAACTAGGTGATGCTTATCAGTAGTAGTTCATCTCTCTTTCAGGGACTCAAACTTCTTTCATTTTCTGGAATTGTCATTTTCAGTAGGTGACTTCACAGGTCACCATGAAAGAGAAAAGAGCAAGGACCATTATACATGGAAGGTTGTTATGGGTCAAGCCTAGTAGTGATGCATATTAGTCTTGTCTTCATTGCATTGGTCAGAAGTTTGTTTCATGGCTATGCTTGACTACAAGCCAATCTGGGAAATGTAATGTAGCTAGCCAGTCTGCCCACCTTATCATTGTGTGTCTCTTTTACTCTTCTTATTAAGACCATTGAAGAATCTTCGATTTTACCCTCCTTGAAGATAACAAGTTAGCCTTCCACCACCATGGATACTGGCGGAAGGTATGAGACTCTTGGGTCAGAGATAAAGGACTTTAGTACTTATAGCAAGCAGGATGAGCTCCATGTTTTTACTGGTTCTCCTTGCCTCCCACATCACCAATGCAGTGTGAGACTACTTAGGTGATGTGCATGCAGTGATTTGTATCCCATCTGAGGAACACTGAGCTTAGGGAACCTACTTCTTTTATAATGGGCTACAAGTAAATTGCCCTTGCTCTGGAAGGAGGTATTATCCCTATTATACCAGATAGTAAAAAAACTTAAGAGTTTGTTTGTGAGGGAGATGCTGTATGTAGGCGGCTTGCTATATAAACGTCTTCGAAAGGGTAGTTCAAAATAAAAGTTACCATTTACAAATTTTACTTTTCCCAATTTTAATTTTTAAAAATTTATTTAAATATTCTAGTATATTTTCCTATAATTTATGCACATAGTCAGAAGGTGCCGAAAAATGTATGCACCGTTTAAGAAAGGAAAAAACTATTAAAACTGTAATATTCAGTATATACCAATAACAAAAGATGAATACAAGTCATGTTTGACTTCTGCAATTACAAGAGGTGCTCAAAGTGGTCATCATCAGTATTTATGTAATACCTAACATCTCTTGAATTGTGTATACATTTTTTTGGCACCCCTGGTATAATATGTTTACGAAGTCTGTATTTTACTGTATGTATAATTTTGTACTCATAAATTTAACATCCTGTACTATTGTGTATTTTACCTAATGGTCTTTTTCCAGCTTTATTGAGATGTAATTGACATAATATTGTTTAAAGTACACAAGATGTTGATTTGATACACTTATGTATTATAAAATGATTACCTCATAGTGTAAGCTAACATATGCATCATGCCATGATATTATCAGTTCTTTCTCTAGAACTCATTTGTCTTATAGTTGGAAGTTAGTACCCTTTAACCAACATCTTTTTCCCCTCCCCTCCCCCGCTCCACCACCCACTGGTAACCACCATTTTAGTCTTTATTTCTATGAGCTCAGCTTTTTCAGATTCCAAATGTAGGTGTGATCATGTAATATTTGTTTTCTCTGACTTTTTTCACTTAGTATAATGCCCTCAAGTTCCATCCTTATTGTTGCAAACAGCAGGATGTCCTTTTTCAGCACCGAGTAATGTTTGTGTGTGTGTGTGTGTGTGTGTAACGTCTTCTTTATGCGTTCATCCATCCTGTTTTCATTTTCTTTGGATATATACTCAGAAGTGGGATGGCTGGGTCATACAGTAGTTGCACCAATTTACATTTCCACCAGCGGTGGCAAAAGACTCCTTTTCTCCACATCCTCACCAAGACTTGTTATTTCTTGTCTTTTGATAATAGACATTCTAACAGGCATGTGGTAGTATCTTACTGTGGTTTTGATTTGCATTTCTCTGATGGTCAGTGATGTTGAGCACCTTTCCATGTATTCTTGGCTATTTATGTCTTCTTTGGAAGAATGTCTATTCAGTTCCTCTACCCATTTTTAAGTTAGAGTATATGTTTGACTTTTGTTTGTTTTTTGTATATTTTTGCTATAGAGTCATATGAATTCTCTATATATTTTGGAAGTTAACCTCTTAGCAGATATGTGGTTTGCAAATATTTTCTCTCATTGCATCTGTTGCCTTTTCATTTTGTTGCTTCCTTTGCTGTGCTGTAGCTTTTTAGTTTGATGTGGTCCCACTTGTTTGTATTTTTGTTGCCTTTGCTTTTGGTGTTAAATCCAAAAAATCGGTACCAAGACTTCACTTGATAGTCTTTATGTTCGTGATTTTTAATGGCCAGAGAGTATGGTATTATGTAGTTGTATTATGATATTTAACAGTATCTCAATTTTGGGACATTTATATTGCTGCCAATATTTTTTATTATTATAAATAATTCTTTGGTGAATATTTTAATTTATAATTCTTATTCTACATCCCTGATGTTTTTCTCAAGATAAATTCTTCCAAGCTGTGTGACTTGGTTATAGGGTAAAAATGTTTGTAAGGCTCAATACATATTTCTAAATTGCTTTTCTGAATGTCAGTAGTACCAGTTCTTATCAACACTGGGTGTTCTTATGTGGTTTTTTTGTTTTTGTTTTTAGGTTTTTTTTTTTCTCTTTTTTGCCAGTTTGAAAGGTAAACATCAGTACTTCATTTATTTAGTTGCATTTCTTTGTATACTAGTGAGAGTAAACAATGTTCTCACAGGTTTATATGCAACATTTAAAAAGGCTTTAAAGTGGCTTAACATTCTTTAAAAAATAATGATCAGTTACATTTGCGAGGAAAATGTCACTTACTGGATTTTTAATATTCCATGAATGCCTGAAATGTGCTTTTGTTGGTATGTCTTCCTTGCTGTAAACCTAAAGCATAAAATGTGAAATATTGTAACTTGTATTTTTAAAATTCATTACATTAAAAGTTTACTTATTCATCTTTCAGTTTTCTAAGTTCTATCAGTATTATTCTTGTTAACTAAAATTGAATTCTCTTAAGACTTCTATTTTATGTACTATGTGATTTTAAGAACACAGCAGATTGACTTAGCTTCTTGACTGTTATTTTCTTTGCATTGTAATATCCATGTCAGGTAACAGTATGAGTGAGCCACATGATTTTTTTACAGTTTGTTTGTTTTTTTTTTTTTTTTTTTTTTTCCTTTTTGGTATGTGGGTAGTTCCCTGGCTGGGAATCGAACCCAGGCCGCAGCGCTGACAGCGCCAGCGCCGAAGCCTTAAGCCACTACACCATCAGGGAACTCCCTTACAGTTTGTTTTGACAGTAAAAAATTTTTGATTTTCTTGCTCTTTCTAATGTAGTCTTAGAATTTTTTATCTTCACTTTTAAAATTTAAATTTATTTTCATTTTTTATTAACTTTATTGGGATGACATTGGTTAGTAAAATTACATAGTTCAAAACACCAATTTGAAAAAAAATACATGTACCCCTATGTTTATCTTCATGTCTTTTATGCCTGTTTATGTTTGCTGCTCAGGAGAGCCCAGGAGATGGACATCTTTGGTTTCTCTCCTGCATTCTTATCCAATAGAGTTCTGCCCTTCCCTTTTCAGGCCCCAACTGCTATTCCCTTTTAACTTCAAAGACCCTTCCACTGGGCCTTCAGGAGTTTATAAATAAGATAGCAACACAATTCCTATATTCTCAACTTGTTTCTTGAACAAAAGTTTTTAAACTTCTTGTTTTATCCGTTGGCTCTCCCATAAGGACCATGCTGTGCTGCCTTCTCCTGAAAACCCTTTGAAGTGTTGATTTTTCTTATCACTAGGACTGGAGGTGGGGTAGATGACCTTGTTCTATATTGCTCTTTCCAGATCATTCTCCTTTATCTTCTCTAGAAAACTTTAGATTTGAATATCCTGTCGCTTAATATTTGTTGGAGTTGTCAGCCAACACCTTTGCCATTGCCTTGAATTTCTTGGAAGATTCTGGCTCCTTGGTCACAGGCACTCAATTACTATGCTGTCATGACTCTTTGTAATGTAGTATTCATGTAATATAGATTATCCGTCTGATACCTTGGTCCTTCAGTTCCTTGAATTCCTCATCTCCAGTCATCTTGCCACCACCCCCACCCCACTACACTAACATAGCTATTCTGAAGACCTAGTCAGTGTCAGTTTCTGTACCTCATTCATGCTATCTATTTCATGTATCTCAATCTGTTACCTCCTGTCTTTCCAGCTCACTTCCTTTAGTAACCCAACTTCAGTAATTTTTAAACCCATGCAGATCCTTAAAATAAGTTGATTTACCAACTATTTTCCTCAGCCCTCTTTCTTAATCAGTTTAGATTCTGTGCTCCATAAATATAATCATTACATTGCATTTACTATCTTCACCTAACCTGCCCTTCTTTTCAGTTATTGTACATGGTTGGCAAAACCTCAGCTCTACTTAAATGCAAATCTCTCTCTACACATACAGCTAAATGAATGTGACTAGAATGGAAGCTACAAATACACTGTGTCTCCTTTTAGATCCATATTAACTATCTTCAAGTGACTTCTCTGTGTATTTCACATCCCATGTCAAATCATTAGCATATCCTATTCACTTCTTAGTCCTAAAATACGTTGAGAGTCTGCCCCAATTTTACTCTCTCTTTTGCTACCACTCTTGTCCAAACTACCATCCTCTCCCAGATTATATAGCCTTTTCAATGGCTTCTCTGCTTTACATTTGACCCTCTGTAGTTTATTCTCAATAAAGCAGCCCAAATGAACCTTTTAAAATGTGAGTTAGATTATATAGCTTTTTTTTTCCTCACAACCATCCAGTAACTTCCCATCTCTCTTAGAGTGGCCTACACACTCTGTGATCTGGTCCCTGACGTTTTAAACCTCACTTCCCACTGTTGGCCTCTCTTGCCACCTCATTTTGGCACTCTGGCCTTCTGGCTTTTATCTGAGTCTGCTGGCACAATCTTCTTTTAGGCCTTTGCACTTGCAGTTAGTTCCCTCTGCTTGGAAGGCTTTTCCCCAGATTACCTTGTTCCTTAGCCTCCTTATGGTTTTTTACTAACCTGTTTAAAATAGTATTGCCCCTCATGTACCCTTCATTTCACTCCATAAGATTTATCAGCAATTGCAATACTATATATTTTACTTGTTAGTCCTTTTCCCTTCATTAAAATATAGGGTCATCGTTATATCTACAGCATCCAGTACTGTGCCTGGTACTCACATATTTGTTGAATGAATGACCAATAAAGTGGTTATCCATTGAAATTGTTAAGCATGTGGTTAAGCAGGGTGTAGTATGGTTGAGGTAAAAAAAAAATGCATCTATACAATATTGATGGCTTGTCTTTCAATTACTTAGATATTGGAAGGCTATACACTGAAATGTCAACAGTAGTTGTCTTTAGTTAATGGAATTTTTTATTTTGCTTTCATTATTTTTCTGAATGTTTGGGAAATAAGCATGTATTACTATTACTAGGAAATTTTAATTCATTTAAAAAAATATAAGACCTGGAAAAATGATGTGGTTCACTGAAAGACATAAAGGAAATTAATTCCTTATAGCAGTAAGAGTAGATACTGGAGAATAATTTTAAGGATGCTCTTAAAAATAGAAGAAAAAGGTTTTACAAGTGTCTCACTTTGTCTTCAGAACTTACATTTCTGGATTGTTTAGACAGAATGAAGTACACTAGTGACTGAGCCCTCTTAAATGTTGCTTACCAAATTCTAACACCACTGAAGAAAACTTTATAGTGATGTTCTGTGAGGACCTTTTTTTTATATCTGTCTCGTTTGTCAGAATCTCAGTTATTTAAAATAACTTTTATATCCTTAATGCTTTTTTTAATGTTCATAATACTGGTGGTGACTTTTGGAGGACCTGGATTGTATCTTTTTCATCTTTGGGTTCTCACTGCCTACCTCAGTATTTAGTATATAATAGGTACTCAGTAAATTTTTGTTGAATAAATGCTTTTTTAAAAATTGATCAGGGATACACTCGTCTCTCATTGCTGTCTTTATTAGGAAAACACATTTGCTTGGGTAGTAAATCCCCCAATGCTATATATATATAGATAAACTTATATGGTGGTTAGGGAGTTGTTGGAAGGAGGGAGGGAGAAAGAAAAAAAAGAAGAAAATCTGAACAATCATAGATTGTTCCATTAGAAAAAGACAAATACACATTAAATGACAAACTTCATTTTTAAAAAATTGGATAGTAATTTCATTGGGGATTTTTCCTAGGGACATGATTTGTTCTTATTCTTGTTGAATTAGGAAAGTATTTTAACTTCAATATTATGATAAACTAGATGTATAAATGTCAGCGCTAATAGCTTAGTATTTTAGTCTTCTACGAATTGATGCTTGTGGTATCTGCACATTTTTTTTGGCCTGTTCTTGTAAGTAAGTTCTCAGTGATGTTTAAGGAATAGCAACTTGTAGCCAGAAAAGAAGAAAAGCTCCATATTACCCACGCTGAGCAATATAAATGGGACTCAGGAATCACACTAAATCAAAAGTCTGGAGAAAGATCTTGTGAGCCTGCAAACTAAAGACCTTCAATATCGTTTTAAATAGAATGAGAGCATTTTTGTAGTTGATAATCAATTGACACTATTATGTAGGCTTACTAGATTTGCACATTTGCAGCTTTTTACAAGTCAGTTGGGTCCCTTCCTCAGGAAATCAGTTTAACTTTTCCCCCTTATGTTGACTCAAAGAGCCTAGTTGTCCTTAAATCCTGCGAATAAATTTGCCTTATAATTTGACGACATTGAGTCAACACCCTTATAGGGTCTCTAGTGTTGTAAAGAGAAAAACTGTTCAATAAAGGACCACGTTTGAAAAAGTAGACTGTTCCAGATAAAACTAGTATTGGGTAAGAGTCTGTGCTTTGCATTAAAGGACCTACAACTATTCAGGGAAATAAATGCTTGCCGTTACTTTCAAAACACATACTTTAGGTTTGGAAAGCAGCTGAGCTGTGTCTTTGTGAAATTCAACTGTGGCTATAAATATATTAAAGTAAATAAACTATGAAATACTGATATCTTTTAGCAGAAAATTAATTATCTATTTGTGTTAACATTAATCTTTCTAAAGCTTATGGAACTATTTTAATTATTAAAGTACACTTTCAATCAAATATGCTTGGGTAGGTGTATCTTTCAATTAATCACTATTTTTAAACACATTATACTAAGTAAATCTTTTTTTGAGTATCATTGTGCCTGAAGCTCTATAGAAAACATGAGGTCTGACAGTTAAATTCACGAACTTATTACTGTGCACTTACGTTGGCTGCACTGTACAAACAACCCAGTAAGATGTCATAACCTTGGTATATCTGTGTCTCACAGCTGTGTTCATGTCAATATGTGGCAGTGTCTTGCTGAGTGGCCTTCACTATTGTGTATTTTTGTGTGCTGTTATGAGAATGTTGGAGCTTGAATTAGAGCAATGAACAAACATTAAATTTCTTGTTAAACTTGGCAAGAGTGGAAGTGAAATCAAGGACATGTTAGCCCAAGTTTATGGGGATAATGCCATGAAGAAAACGGCAGTGTACAAATGGATTAAATGTTTTTCTGAAGAGAGGGAAAGCATCACTGATGAATAGAGGTCAAGGCAGCCAGATGAAAACATTGCAAAAATTTGTCAAATTGTGTGTCAAAATCATCAGCTGACTGTGAGAAGCATAGCAGACCAAGTAAACATCATAGAGAAACAGTTAAAAAATCTTAACTGAAAATCTTGGCATGAGAAAGACGTGTGCAAAAAAAGGTCCTGAAGGAATTCACCAATGAAGAAAAGCAAAGGAGAGTTGAAGTTTTCCAAAACCTTTTAGATAGGCAAGATGACGTTTTGGGCCATGTTATCACTGGTGAAGAAACATGGGTGTACCAAAAGGACCCTGAAACAAAGTGTCAAAGTTTATAATGGAAGTCAGCCAATTCTCCAAAAATGCTCCATTGGTCCAAATTAAGAGTTGAAACATTGTTACTAACCTTTTTTGAATTTTTACCAACTGGACAGCCAACCAAGTTTACTCTTTGGAAGTGCTGAAAAGGTTGTGTAAAAAAGTTAGATGAAAACGGCCTGAACTTTTTGCCAACAACTCATGGCTCTTGCATCATGACAATGCATCAGCTCATATGACACTGTTTGTGAGGGAGCTTTCAGACAGTAAACAAATAACTGTATTAGAACACCATCCCTCCTTACCTGATCTGGCCCCCAATGACTTTTTTGCTTACCCAAAGACAAAGGAAATATTGAAAGGAAGACATTTTAATGGCATTCAGGACATCAAGGATAATACGATGACAGCTCTGATGGCTATTCTAGAAAAAGAGTTCCAAAATTGCTTTGAAGTGTGGACTAGGCTCTGGTATTGGTGCGTAGCTTCCCAGGGTAAGTACTTCCAAGGTGACCATAGTAATATTCAGCAGTGAGGTATGTAGCACTTTTTCTAGGATGAGTTCGTGAACTTACTTGTCACACCTCATAAGAATGATAGCTTTCATTTTTTGAGTACATACCATGTGCTGGTAATTGTGCACTATACATGGATTAATTCTCAAAGACTCTATATAAGATAGTTATATTTGTTAGTCTCAGTTTTTAGATTAAAATCTGAAGCCAAAAGAATTTAAGGAAATTGCCCAAGATTACACAACTGGTGTCTAAGCCGGGATGTAATATTGGAAAATAAGTCAAATCTGTTTAAAATATATCGATTGACTCTAATATTAAATGTTTTTCTGTTTTTGTTCACTTTTCTAGTTGATTTGGAGCATATGAGAACAGTAAAACCTGAGAAGCACTTACAGCTTTGCCAGGAAAATGGTTTTAGTAGCCACTTTGTCTCAGCAAAGACAGGAGACTCTGTAAGTAAAATAATGAATACTGAATATTATAAGTGAGGTTTTACTTCTATTTACTAATATTCATAGGAAACATACTTTCATAACTTAACTTTTGGAACAAATTAATGCTTATTAAAGACAAAATAGATATAACATGTTTATTGTGCTTATACTGCTTTTATAAGTCATTTAACATAATTTTATGGTTATTTTAGGGTATTTTAAAATATAAAATATAAAATTTAAAAAGAATATAAATCACCTATGTCAGCATCCAGAAATGACCATTTATAACTTCATGTGATTCCTTCCAGTCTTTCTTTTCGATGCTCACAGATATTAGTGCTGCTGCCAGCAGAGCGCATGTCCTGAAGTGCTTGCTTTGTGCCAGGCCTCAGACTACTCTGATTCTCTGTGTTATAGATGAGTGTTAGGGAGGTTGTGTAATGGGGGTCTCGGTTACACAGGCAATAGGTGGTGGAGAGGACATTTGTAAACCTGAGTAGTTACACTTCAGGGCTCACTTGTTAACCAAACTAAAAATTTATTTAAAAATGTCGAAGATCATACTATAGAAATAGTTTTGTGTTTTACTTCTTTATTTAATATATGTACCTGTAGAGAATTTTGGCATGTCATCTAATACTACTAAATAGATTTAATAATCTATTGGATTTAATAAATAATAATTCAAAAATTCATTCAATCAAGTCCCTATTGTTGGACACATAGGTTGTTTCCCAGTTTTGCCATAATATTTCATGTGGGGGTTCCCTGGTGGTGGTGTGGCTAGGCTTCGGTGCAGTCAACTCTGTGGCTTAGGTTCGATTCCTAGCCAGGGAATTAATGCCCCCTCTCCCCCAAAAAATACTTTCATGTGAAACTTTGTCCACAAACTTTGATGTTTTGATTATTTTCTTTGAAAAAGAAAAAAATGTTTTTCAATTACAGTTGACATTCAATATTATACTAGTTTTAGGTATACAGCATAGTGGTTAAACATTTATATAACTTATGAAGTGATTCCCCCTGATTATTTCCTACTAGAAAAGGAGTTGAAACCTATTGCCAGATTACCATCACAAAGGCATTATACCACCACCAGCATTGTGCAAGTGCCATACCACTGTATTCTTTTTTAACAGTTAGGATTTATTTATTTTTAAATCTTTGTCAATTTGGTAGGCAAAATAAAAAAAGTATTTTGCTATTTAAATTTGAAATTTTTTGATTGCTGTTAAGGTTAAAAATTAATGACCTATTTATTTTCTGCTTATCTGTTTTTAATATTCTATTGCTTTAAAAATTATGACCATTTTTATATCAGGGATAGCAGCCATTTTTCATAATTTTTGCAAATATTTTCCACTGCCCAGATTTTTGTTTATTAATTTTCTTGACGTTTCCAACCAAAGGAAGTTTGATATTTTTCCTGTGGTTTAATCTTTTTCATGTTTTTCCTGTATAATGTCCTTCATGGTTTTTATGCTTAGAATAAATATTAAATAATATAAAGGATGTTTAATCTTTTGGGAGGTCTGACTCATTTAACAATTTGACCTCTTCTAACCGTCAGGATATTGCAAACATGGGCACATACCCACACATGCCATTTAAAAAAAAAAATAGTATCAGTACCCCTCGAAAAGTCTATCCATGGATTGGGTTTCTGCCCTCACTAATCTTCGTTGGGGTCTTTGCCATTTTAGAATTATTTTAACTTTCAGTATTTTAGTTTGTGTTTAACTACTTAGCATTTTTTGTGTACTTATGTTGAAACACTATTAAAAATCCTTCTTGTTTTCTTTTTAAATGCAACTTTCCAATGGTTCGTTCTTGTGGGATCATTTTAAGACTGGCAGTTATGTCCATCTCCAGGTTACTTCCCTCATTGCTTGAATAGTTGAGCTCTTGGATCACTGTACTTTCTCTCATATTACCTTTGCTATAATCCTGAGTGATGTCAGTATCTTTTTCCTCACATCTATGCATTGTCATTACAGATCACTGTAATGCCCTTTTTGTTATCTCATATCTTTATATAAGGCATCCTGCTCTCTGACTTCCATCCTGTCTTTCCAGCTCATAAACTGAATGCCCTAACCCAATCAACCTGCAGTCCCAGACCTGAATTCTAACACCTTTTAGTGTCCCTAACCGCCCTACATGTCCTCATTCTCTCTTTCTAACTCAAATCTTATGGCCAGTCAAAATCATTGCCTTGCATATACCCTCCATTCTCTCTCTCTTTCATTTTATTGAACTCAGTAGACTAAACCTTAACTCTGGTTTAAATCAAGGCCTCACTTTTTTATGGCTGTGCCCCTGTATTTGAACGTGATCAGAGAAAAACACAGAGGCATGCTGGAGGTTTTATTTAAATTCAATCACTCATGTCAAGTGGGTCCCTAATGCTCCTTATTTCTAGGCCACTGTCTTCCCCCTCAACTAATGACTGTTCATTGCTTCTCTCTTCAAATCTCCAAAACTTCCTCACCCATTCTCTCAGCTGATGACCTTGTTTTCTATTTTATAGTGAATTTGAAACAAACAGGGGACAACTTTCACATGCTCCTTCTACCACATTTACCCACACTTCCCCTATGTCTGTTCCCACATGTTCTATCTTCTCTGTCATAACTGTGGGATGGCTGTCTGTACTCCTGCTGTATGACTAGCTCTTTGTCTCGTAATGGACATTGCAAAGTCATTCTCTCTCCTTCCTTTCTGCATCCTCATTTTTAAAAATCTTTTCTGGATTATTCTAATAGCATACAAAACTATTATGACTTACCTTAACAAGAAAACTCTTGCTCCCACATCTTTCTCTTACTATTGACTTCTTTCCCCTACTTTCTAATGGAATGTTTTCTAAGAGTTACCTCTAGTTTTCTCCTCTGAGTTTCTTTTGAATAGTTCTAGTCAGACTTTTGCCCCTAATATTTCACCCAAACTGCTGTTATCAAGGTTACCAGTGACCTTTTTTGCTAAATCCAATGGTCAGTTTTTAGTCCTCATTTTACTTGACTTTGTTGCAGTATGTAAAATATTTGATCACTCTCTTTTCTTTGAAATACTTCCTTCACTTAGCTTCCAAGATACAGTTAATATGCCTCCTGGTTTCCTCCTGCCTTGCTCTAAGTACTCTTCCTCAGTGCCCCTTGCTGATTCCTTCTTCTCTTTCCAGCTTGTAAATATTGGAGCCTTGGGCTCAGCCCTTGGATATTTCTTTTTCTTAACTTAGTCATTTACTGTCCTCATCTAGTGTCATGGCTTTGACCAGATCTCTTCCCTGAACTCTAGACTCAGTATTCAACTGCCCACCCAGCAACTCTGCTTAGATGTCTAATAGGCAATCCCAGTTTAATTCAGGTTCAGAACTGAGCTCTTGATATTTCCTCCTCAAATCTCTTACAGTCTCCTCATTTCAATAAATGATAGTTCTTCTACCAACTGCTAAGACCAAGATTGTATCAGAGTTACCCTTGACTCCTTTTTTTCTTTTATTTCCACATGTATGTATCACCAAGTCCTGTTGGCTCTACTTTCCAAATATGCCCACTTTGTTTCAAGCTCCCATTATCTCTAACATTAGTGTCTTTGCTGGCTTTTGTTTTTGTACCCTTGATCTTCTGTAGAATACTCAACACAACAGCCAGACTGAGGCTGTTAAAGTAGAAGTCACATCAAGCCACCCTCCCATGGCTTCCATTTCACTCAGAGTAAAAGCCAGAGTCCTACCAGATCTTACGTGATTTGTACCTCTTTAATCTCTTGACTCATTTTCTTTTTATTCTACTATATTATCTTTCTTTTTTTTTTTTTTTTTGTAAACATTGACCATCACTGAACTGTAATATATAATGCTTTTTGGGGTACAAATGATATAAGCCTTTCAGAGTTTGTATCCTTTTGATTAGAAATCAAATTAATTCGATTCCTAGCTAGGGAACTACCCTCCCCCCTCCCCCAAAAAAAGGAACAAAAAGAAATCAAATTAAATTAATAAAATTGTGATAAATATTCAGTTAAGTAATCATGAGATAAGTAGGGATAAGAAAATGGTAGTACACTTTGAAGCAAAGGCAGTTTTACATTACAGGTAGTGTCTGGGTTGGAGCTCTAGGGATCATAGAATACTCAGCATAAGCTGACCATGTATGAAAAGGCTGTTTATAGAGAAGTGTTCTTCGAGTTTTGTTTAATGGTGACAGGAGTATACTGCTTCCTTAACTCTGCACTGTAAGATACAGTAGAGACTACTGAGTCATTTTGCTCAAAACATACAGAGAATGTATTGAATTGTTGAGAGCTGCAAAGATTATTAAAGGGTTGGAAAATGAGACCTTTTAGGATAGGCTAAAGCCAGATCAAACGACCAATATAGACTTGGCAGTGAAAAACCCAGGTAATAAAGTATAGACTAATGTATGCTTATTTTCTTTAGGAATTATAAGAGTTTGTTTTGTTGTTATTTTTTAATGTGGTGGCTGTAATTAATCATCTTTGTTAGATCTTGAAAAAATGTAAGTTTTTAGGAATAAATGTGTATGTTTAGAGTTTAGACCAATTCATTGAATTGCATGCATTTTCAAATTATGGGTTTAATCATTTAAAAAAATTTTGCACTTAAAATTTTGCTGTATTTGACAAATAAAGCTATTTTTGGAGTAACATATTCTTGTAATTCTTGCTGTTTATCATTGTTTAGAAAGTTTGGTTTATTTGAAGGTAACTTAAGCATGCCTGTTTTAAATCATTTAAACCTATTTTTGTTATTAGGTCTTCCTGTGTTTTCAGAAAGTTGCTGCTGAAATCCTTGGAATCAAGTTAAACAAGGCAGAAATAGAACAGTCACAGGTGATTATATTGAACTTTATATTTTAAAAAGTAATTTATTCCTTAAAAGACATTAATTTTCACCCTGAATCCTTTCACATTTGTGCCTTTATGTACATATCCCTGAAAGCCTTAGGAAAAGATCTGAGTATGAATCTGTGTTGAATGGAGAATACAGAGGATGTTAAGGATGCCAAATTATGATATCCTTGAAACTTCAGTTTGTCCTTTTTGTTGGAAAAATGAGATTAATATAATATAAATTTCACCAATGGTTAAGTAATGGGTTAAGGTGCTGACTGTATTGTTTTATAATTATTTAAGTTCTTCCAGGATTACTGCACAATATTTTAAAAATATTTCATACAAAATCCTAACTATTTATCAAAGTTTAGTTTTAGAGTTTATTCCATTTAGTATCCTCCATGTTTGCATTGGTGAAACACTAATTTTATAATTTTTGTTAGGTGTGTGCTCTCTATTCTTCTCTAAAACACTCTCCACTATAATGATATAATTACCGATGTTGTTTTATTGTTAATTGAACAATAGTGTTAATTATTGAGAATTTCTGAATTCTTTCACTAGTGTTAGACAGTTCTCTTAGACTAAGAAATAAAAATGAATACCATCAATCAAGCAGTGAAAAATATCACTATAATAGCACACCAATTCACATGCCTGATAGAATGAAAATCAGAGCAAGAAACTGGAGTTTGAAGTTAAGCTTCAGAAGTGGTTGGCTTAGAAGCAACAAATGAATTACATTTTCCCTGAATCCCCTCTATAATCATCTTTTCCCATCCTCAATTAAATTTTCTTTAATTCTTTTCGAGTTAGGTCAGTGTCTTATTTTCATGGCCACTGTGTGTGTGTTTGTGCCCGCATGTGCTTGTATGTTTTAAAACGATTAGGGCAAATAGTCATTGAAAATGGTTACGCTGATACGGCTGTTTCTAGGACTTGATGAAAACACTTGGAATTCTGTAAATCTGCTACTTTTATTTCTCCTTATTCAAAAGTCATTTACTTTAGCACTTACTATGGCCAGATGCAGTGTTAAGATGTTTTGTGCCATGTAAATTGCTCCCTGACATGTAAATACAGTTACTTGTTTTTGGTTGAGGAGGTAGAACATAAGAAAGAAATCACCATGATGTGCCTGATACACAGAACTTGGCAGATCCCAGAGGTCAAGTGCATCCTCTGCTTTTTAGCTTTTCTACATGATGTTTGAAAAATGATGTCTAGTTAACTAGAAAGTCCATGAATGATTATTATATAATCATAAATGACTTATTGATCCCATATTATATAATGTATAGTGGTGAGTCTAACCATGATTTTTTTTTTTTTTTTTTTTTTTTTTTTTTTTTTTTTGCTTTTTGGTATGTGGGTAGCTCCCTGGCTGGGAATCGAACCCAGGCCGCAGCGCTGACATTGCCAGCGCCGAAGCCTTAAGCCACTACACCATCAGGGAACTCCCAAACCATGATTTAAAAGAGTTTAAGATGTCATCCCTGCCTTTGTTGAATAAAATTAATATTATGTGTCAGGCACTGTTATCTCATTTAATCCTCATAATAGCTCTGTGGGACAGGTAGCATTCATTATTTTATGGGCAGGAAACTGTGGAGAGGTTAAGTAACTTGACCCACTAACCTGTGGAGAGGCAGTGGTGGAGTCAGGATTTTAACTCAGGCCTGATTGCAGTGCCCCTAGAATTTCCACTCTTCCATATTTGAGGGAAGATTGAGCAGTTTGGAGTCGGGGCTAAGGAAATGGCTGAAAGAGAAGCTGGCATAAACAAGTTGAAAAGCTTAAGTTGTAGTTTGGAAAAAGAAGAAGAGTTAGGTTAAAATAAACGATCATTTGTGTTGGAGTGTGAGTGAATTTGAGGAAAGATTATACGATTTACTAATGCCACGGTGATGAGTTTTATCTAACATATTGACAGTGGGAAATAATTTTTAAGCAGGGGAATAAATGAAAGTAGTTTTCTGATAGGATTAACCCAATTGGATGTTTTTGAGTGTGGGCAAATTGGAAAGAGATTGAAACAAGGAGAGTAGGTTACTACCCTCAATGTGATAAGGACCAGAATCAGGATGGGAGGGAAAGAATGGATGTAAGAGACGTTTCAGAGAAGAATCAAAAGGGCTTATGGAATGACTGGATAAAAGAGAGAAGTTGTTCAAGATCACTTTGGGATTTCTCACTCAGAGGAATGGAGAAGGGGGAAACCCAGTGATTGATGGGCCCTCTTTACAGGAAAAAGTGTACTGGTGCCTGAGCTCAGGTTAAGTGATAACTCAGAAGTAGCAGGTGGGACACTTTGAAAGGCAGAATTTTAGGGAAACTTTATGAATGTCCCCAGTTCACTCTTCGTCAGACTTAACATCTAGGCATATTTTACTAAAGAGGTATCAGCTGTGTGAACTGCGCAGCTCTCTGACCTCCGTACGCCTCACCTTGTTTGTTATACAGTGAGGTTTAATTCCAGCTTCAGTTTGTTGATGGCATTTACTTTGCGTCCATTCATTTGAAGATGAATTCAAGCTACTAGAACCTTCCTCTGCTGTGTTTATCAGAATCTTTTGTGTAGAAAGCCCCAGTCTGCTTTGCTGAACCTGATGAATTTGGTGTCTTTGCCAGTTAAATTATTGATTTCACAATTAACATTTCTCAGTGGGAACATTTTTGACAGTTCATTTCTTTAAAAGATGTCTCTAAAAATATACTTGCAAGCTGCATGGAACATAGTGTCCTCTCCTCAATTGAAATAAATTTGACATGCAACATGTAAATTTTAGGTATAAACATGTTAATTTGATATTTATATATTGTAATGTGATTGTCATTGCAGTGATAATTAGCACCTCTGTAACGTTACATAATTATCCTTTCTTTTTAGTAGTTGGAATAATTAAGTTGTAGCCTTTTAGCATGTTTGATGATTTATAATACAATATTGTTGTCTGTATTCACTGTACTGTCTGTTATATCTCTAGGGCTTACTTACTGCTTATGGTAAGTTCGCACCTCAGACATCTGTCCTGTCTTCCCACCCCCCATTTCCTGGTAACCAACATTTTAGTCACTGTTTTTACAAGTTTGGCTTTTTAAAATTCCATATATACGTGATATCGTACAGCACTTCTCTTTGTCTTGTGTGACTTATCTCACTTAGCATAATGTGGTCAAAATCCATCCATGTTGTCACAAAGGCAGGATGTCCTCCTTTCCCATGCTGAGTAATATTTCATTTGTGTGTGTGTGTGTGTGTGTGTGTGAGAGAGAGAGAGAGAGAGAGAGAGAGAGAGAGAGAGAGAGAGGGAGAGAGAGAGAGAGAGAGAGACATTTTCTTTATCCATTCATCTGTTGTTGGGCACTTAGTTTGTTTTCGTATTTTGGCTATTGTAAATAATGCTGCAGTGAACATACACATGCATGTACCTTTTCAAATTAGTGTTTTCATTTCCTTTGGATAAATACCCAGAAGTGGAATTGTTGGATCATATGGTAGTTCTTTATTTAATTTTTTGAGAACCTCCATACTGTTTTCCATGGTGGCTGTGCTATTTTACATTTCAACCAACAGTGCACAAAGGTTCCGTTTTTTTCCACATTCTCATCATCATGTGTTTGGCATTCTTGATGGTAGTCATTCTAATAGGTATGAAGTGATAGCTCATTATTATGTTAATTGCATTTCCTTGATGATCAATGATTTCAATGTCTAGGACCAGGCAAAAAAAGGGACAAAGAAATTCAGATTGTATATTTTTTTGTATATACTGGCGGTTGCAAAAAAAAAAAAATGCATACACATTTTAAGAGATGTTATCTATGTGTTACTTTTCAAAGTTGAATTGAATTACAGTAGCAATGTGTAGTATGAAGTTTGCTTAAAAGATCGCATTAATCAAATGAATGCTAGTGTCACTAGGCGACAGAGAAAATGGCAGAGGCATAGTTATCATTTGAGGAGTGCAAAACCATTTTGAAGTGGTATTGAAAGTTGAGTTTCCTTCATGTTTTCCTGACTTAATATCCCTTGACATCTACCTATGGAGGGCCTTAAAGGATGTGGTGTACCATAGAAAATCAGCTACACTATTGGTAAGAAATTGAAGACATTTGGGAAGAAATTGAAACAGCATGTGCAGCGATACAAGTGGACACTATTGTCAATGTTGTTCAGTCAGTAGTTGGCCATAACCAATAGTTTCTGGATGCCGATGATAACCACTGTGAGCACCTCTTCTAATTACAGAAGTCAAATGCGACTTGTATTCATCTTTTGTTATCGGTATATCTTGAGTGTTACAATTTTAATACAGTTTTTTTTTTTTCTTAAAATGTGTATTTATTTTTTTGGCACCCTCTGTATATACAAGGTATATTATTAAAACAAAAAACTATATATGGGGAGGAGGAAAGATGGGAGATGAGAAAGAGGAAGAAAGGGGAAGGGAAGGGAAGGCAGGCAGGCAGGCAGGTAGGTGAGGAAGGGAGGGAGACGGACGCTCATGCCTGGTTACTGTGAGTTTTATGCCATTTGAAAGATTCCTGAGGGAATTTGGTATAATGTTTGAAATGTTTTATTTTGATTTATTTTATAGTGGAGCAGCTAGATGGTAGACTCACCAGTCATGTGGAAATTGATGCTACAGTAATTTAGTTTGTGACAAAAATACTTATAATAAGGCTTTAGTCTTAGTTCTGTTCACTGATTATTTAAAGAGATTCTGTTATTTTACTTCTAACCAGATCGTTCCTGTTGGGAGTCATATAAAATGAGTTATCAACACATCTTGCAAGTTTTCTAAGGAAGAGAAAGGGGGAGAGGGAGAAGAGAAAAGGAATGCAGTTTATGAATAGAGCAAACATTTTTTTGAGGGTCTAATTTGTGCCAGGGACCACACTGGAATCTGGGGATGCAGAGATGAGTGAGTTAAAGTCTATGTCCTGACAGTCTCAGAATAAATAGGGCAAATACTAAAACACTTAAATACACTCTAGTTGCATTTCTCACAATTCCCAGTTTAGTTCATAGTTTTATTTTCTTTGTTTATCTGTCTCTCCTCTTTTCTCTCCCCCCCCCCGCCCCCCCAACAATTCTCCTCTAAAATAGTGTAAACGTTGGGAATTGTTGCCAACAAATGTCCTAGTTACCCAGATTGTTCAGATTTTTTCTTTGTTTTTTTACAAAGTAGTCAGACCTTTAGGAGAAAAAGTAAATTTACAATTGCTGTTCTCTAGGAGTCCAGCATTCAGCTCTGTAATAATCTAAACAGAAAATGCATGTTCTTGTATCTTATCTCATTCAATCTGAATTGCAAGGAGATTTTGCTATATATATTTGGACTTGAGAATTCTTAATACATTTTTAAGCCTTGATATTTTCACTTGCTAGTTAATAAACTATGAATTTCTGTTTGGTTTGCACAAAGTATGCATTAGTTTCTTCAAAACAAAAATTTCTTTCATGTTTGAGATACTAAACTTGCTAAAATATATATTCTATATGTGACCTTTGAATATTTTCATACTCTATGTGAAAGTGTCTAACATAGGGCATGTCATGGGAATGCTCACAATTTTAATTGTGTCTTAACACAAACGACAGCATAGAACCCATTCCACCCCTAGTCCTAGGGGTCTTCTGTTCTTCTCTGCTTTTTCCAAATACGGCCTTCCTTAAGGAGCGGTAAGGAACCTAGATTCTTCTGCCCTAATCTTTTCATCATTATCTCCAGTGTGATTACAGAGATTGCGCTGGGATTCATTTTTGTTTTTTTTTTTTTTATCTTAAACATCACTTGTCTTCCTTACAGAACATATTTACCTACTTTGGGTTCATTAACTGGATTTCCATAGGATCTCTCCTCTTTTTCTTTTTCTATCCATGCCTTTTAAATTTATTTTTTTCATATAGCTTCAAAACTAGATGGGACCTTAGAGACCATGTAGACAAACCTTGTTTTTTATAGATTATTTAGGAGCTTGTGAAGACCAAAGAAGTGAAGTAACTGGCCTGAAGTTACGAATGTTATTGGCAGCATGTAGTGGCATGTTGTATGGGAAGAGAAGAGTAGCTTTCTTTAAGCTCCTACTGCATGCATAGTACCGTGGTTTTAAAGATGCCATATCCATGCTTTAAATGGTAATGTGTAATCTTGTTACATTTTGAATGTATAATCATCTTTAATAGTTTATATGTTTTTTCCATCCTGCATACTTAACGCATCTCAAAAACAGAGCTTATGTATTTATCTGAATGTCTTCAATACCTAGAATAGTAATTAGCTTTGAAAGAATGATAGTGCAAGAGTTTTAACATGTAAGAGATGTTTATTTTATATCCTGAGCATGACAAACTGTGACTTTGGCAATGATAAATGTTACTATCTGGATTAAGGCACAGTTGTAGAATAGCAATTGCAAATTTCTCGTAAGTGTCTTCCCCGGAGTCCATCTTTACTCCTATCCCTTACTACCCCAACTCCTGCTTTCTTGCTTACCCTCTGCATAGCTACCACTTCCGTTTCAAGTATCTGCTTGCAGTTATTCTCTGACATAGGCTTCTTTCCTCTGAGGGTCACTCCATTATTTTCACTTAATTGATTAGCAGCAGAGAACAATAGAGCGTACTTTGTGGCCCTGAAAAGAAAAGTTGGTGCTTTGTAGGTAACATTTTCTCTGAAAACATTAGTCAGGGAATGGCTAAACAAGCCAACTACTGTGAAACCACCTACCATGAAGTTTATGGCATGGAAATTCTGTTTTTCTACTCAGAGAAAGCCAAGTTTTGATTCTGCAGAGCCTTGGTTCTGGCTTCCAGTTTAGAAACTTTGTACAAAGCTTTATGTCCAACATTCAAGGTCCCCAAGAAAGAAGTTGCCTCTTTAGTTCATTAATTTGATGAAAATTAATGGTGAATATCCAAGTCATTTATGTTAGTCAGCACTTTGACCAAAATGTCTTGACCAGAGGTCAGTAACCTGGTTGTATTTATAAGATAGGGTTTAAACCAACATCTTGGAGGATTAATGAGTTGCTTACTGATTTTGAAAATCCCTTCTCTTTATTGTAACCCACAGTTTGTCATGAAACAATTAGGTTTGGGGAGAGTAGATAATTGTGTTCAATGTATCGCTGAGGTACCCACCTCCTTCTTACTCCATGTGGCAGTTGGTAAAGCTGTTGATAGCATCATGCCGAGTGCCCAGTAAATAGGAGACTTGTCCCAAGTTAATACTGCTTGCTAGAGAACTGGAGCAGAGCCCCCCCCCAAAGGCTAATACATCATTGATTGCATTTGCTCTCAGTTGTTTATTCAGTCTTTATAAATGTTATCACCAAAACCAGCCTATATTAACATACTTTTCTATCTGTGCTAGTTCTGAAGGAAGATACTTGAAATTGTAAAAAAAAAAAAGTGAGGCTAGTTTCAAGTGTAAAAAACTTGGAGAGTATGTTATCGCTGTCATACTTAATTGTTATATGTGGTCTTTTCATCCTAAGGGTTATAGCAAACAAAAAACTAACAAAGTAGTTTCGATTCTTTATTTAGCAAAACTCGAAGATACTCAAAATGGCAGCTGTTGTGCCTCACTGTTATACGTCAGGATTTTTTTTTAATGACAGAAGAGTGCACTTTGAACTTGCTTTCATATGAAATTTGGAAGCATAGACGTTAAGGTTGGGAGGAATAGGGCAGTGAGCATCAAAAAGAAGTCCTGGACTGAAAATTGTTAAATGAAAAATTGTAAATGACACGTGGCTTCCTCGGATGTTTGTGTCCTCTCCCCACTATCAAAGAAAACAAATTACTCCTTCCTCTGTTACCACGGCACAGGCCCACTAGTAAAGCCTGTGTCTTGTCTGACAAGGTGGTGGAGCTGTGTACGTGTTTGCTTCCTGTTGTGTCCACAGTGGCATGTGAGCAGATCCTGTGTCCTCACCTGTGTGTGTTCAGTGCAGGCAGACGGGCACGCAGTTAGATGCTCAATAATGTTTGTTAAAGGAAATGGAATTAATACTTTTACTCTGCTTAGCTTTGAAAAGCCCCATGATTCTTGGTTGTTCCCCGAAATTTTGTGTAATCGTGATACTAAAACTAGAACTCACAATTTGTCTAGTAGGTTCAGTAGACATGTCTATTTGAATAATTAAATATATCATAAAGAATAATGTTTCTCGGATCTTCATTTATTTTCTTTCCTTTTATGTGCATATATTCTGCTGTTTCTTTTATGATGTATTTAAATTTATGTGTATATTTCTTTTTTTACTGTATTGTTCCCTTCTATTTTCAGTCATTGAACATACTTCCAATTTTTTCTTTCTCTTTTTTTCTTCCTCCTTCATCTTGTCTATGTTGTACGGAATTGACAGCATATTGTCAGGGCAGAAATAATGAAGTACCCGGAAGAAGATAATCAACATACTAACTCTGCTCAGAGTAGAATCTGTTCAGTACAGTAGTACAGGTATTAACGGATAAATTATTGCAATTTTGGGGTGGAGGGTGGTGAGAACTAGTGAATGCTATCTTGTTCTTTTTTCCTTCTGAATAGAGGAGTTCAAATGATTATTGTACGTTACTGGCATTAGTATCGCATACACCGTGCTTTAGAACTTTGAAAAACTGATCTTTTGCCAGGAGTCTTATGAATTAAATAAGGATTTGGGAACAAATTAACATTTCAGTTACTTTCACACATATTTGTCTTTATGGTTGTGTTTATTACATGTGCAGTGAAGTGGAGAATTGAGGCAGTTATTTCATTATTCATTCCTTACCATTTTTCCTGAAATAGCCTGGTAATTGAAAGAGTATTTTTAAAATTTTCCTTGAATTAATTACCCTTTTTTGTCCGCTTATATGTGCAGACTTAGTAAAAGAGTTGAAAACAGTAAAGAACTTATTTTAATTTAAATACTTAGAGATAAGTATTAGGGCATATTGCTAAATTTATCATTTAAGATAATTCTTGAATGTGGGTTAGAGAGAAGGAAGGAGGAGTTAAAAGTATCTTTTGGTTTAAATTATTAAAAAACATGATTATGAGGTAATTTTCTAAATTTCTCATTATTCTATATTCTGTTAGAATCATTGCTCATAACCCACTAGTGAGCCATTTGGATGTAAGTTAGGGATTTGTGAGGAAAGTTTTAAAATTGGCTAAGTTTTTAAGTACTATGGGATTGTTCAAAACCTTTTTCCTTTATACTCATAGTGACTCTTAACATTTGCACCTCTTCTCACAAACTCACCAATTACTGTAAACATCCTAAAAGAAGTTGTGGCTGGGTGTAGTGGTTTATGAAAATATTAATAAGTAATGACATATTTTACTTTGAAATAACAAGGTCTTCTCTATCAATGAAAATTTGTAAGTGATTAATTTTAATTCCTTTAAGTTATAATCAGTGTTTAATATTTCATATGAGCTAGTTTTTTGGTTGGACTTATGATAACCTCAAGTTTCTGTCATACAACCAGGGAAACTCCATAAAGGAATTGCTATTAGATACTTAGAAAAGTAACAACAACAGCAGCCCCCTCCCTGCCAATCCGTGCTCTGCGTTATTGGTGGGTCCTGGTTGATTCTTCTCGTATCAGCTCCGGCTTCATTTATGACGTCTGTCATTAGGAGTTCACCAGAGTTCAGAAAATACAAACGTACTTTAAGGAGCTCTTTGTAAATGTTCTGATGTCCTGATAATAACTCTGTTTTCTTTTATGACAGAGGGTGGTGAAGGCAGATATTGTAAACTACAGCCAGGAGCAGCCTGTGTCAAGAACTGCTAACCCTTCTAGAAGCGCGCTCTGTGCAGTGCAGTGAGCGCTTTCCTTTGTGCGACAGTCCTGGCCGCCCTTGGCCTCTGTGTGGGCCCAGGGGCTCTAGGAACCCTTTTATCAGTGACCATCTCTGTAGCTCAGTTAACACTTCCCTCCCCTCTCCTGCATCACAGACCAGGCAGCTCCTCGACTGGAAGGGATTCAGCTCTGGGACCACACACTTTGAATTCAAATGGAAAGCCCATTCTCTGGAGTTAGACTGCTTCCTTGGAAAAGAATAATGTTGGTTCTCCTTGTGTCCTCACGTATTTTTTCCCAGATGTCAGTTTTTTAAAACAAATATGAAAACTGTCCAAGCCTTGGTCATCAGCCAGCATTTGCCACAGCCCAGCTTCATTCCCTCATCGGAGCTCACACTCGGGCCAGCGTGCTGCGGAGCGCGGCGTTTGCATCAGTCAGATAGCCAACCCGCAGCCACGTAAGGAGGCAGTAGTTTGCTTTCTGGCGGGAGGGAAAATATATAAAGCTGTATCTAACTGAAAATAAAGCCGTTATAGAAATACTTCTTTCATTTTTTATAAAAGACCTAAGTTGTTGATATTGTAGCTGTAGCTCACGAAGTAGTATTTGCTGTCGTGTTTTTGTCACTGTGTCATGGTTGTTACATGTTATGTGATGCTCAGGTTAGAAGGCTTCATGCAATCTGATGACCTGAAGCCCCACGCGGACCTCCTCCTGCGGACCGCGCACGAGCGCTCCCAGAATGCGCTGTGACCCTTGTGGGTCGGACTGTACCTGAGGCTCAGATGTTTTTCTCTCGCAAATAAATTTAAGTTATTCTTCTGGGGGATTTTCTTTCAGCTACCTTCTAGTTGCAGAAACAACTTGTATTTGGATCCCACATCAGTGATCATGTGAAGTTGAAAGGGCATTCAGTCGCTCAGAGCAGTGAGGGTACCTCGTGGGACCGAAGGAAGCCTGGCCTTTCAGGAGCTCCATGTCAGCTGCGTCCTCCCTCCCTGTCTTCTCATTGTCCCTCCGCTGCCCACTGCGTACCTCCACGCAGAGGGAACCACGGACTGGCTGCTGTGTGCTTTCTGATGCTCGGCCTTCTGGTCTTTGCTGTCTGGAATTCCTCCCCCTCCACATGTCCACCTTCTGCCAGCGAGCCTTTAAGGCAGGGCAGGGCTCTGTCTTGGTCATGGGTGTGTTGTGTTTTCTGAGCTAAGGCACAGTGCCTAGCATGGTGGCTGCTTCGTATCTGACAAGAACGAGCTCCACCCCTCCGCCAGAGGCTGTCCCACCGCAGAGGCGGTCCCTCCGCAGAGGCTGTCCCTCCTCAGAGCCGTCCTCATCTCCGTCCGCAGCTCCAAGTTCCTCTTGAGTACTTGCAGATGGCCTTTCCCGCCCCCTGCCCGGAATCACAGTCGTGCCGGCCTGTGTTTTGTGGGTGGGCGCTCCCAGCCTGCTCCACCTTAGGTCCCTCACGAGCGCCTAGCAGTGTGCCTTTCTCTCCTGGACACTTGCCACAAGTGTGCAGAAATTTTGGACACCTCATTTTACAGCTGTAAAGGGATTTGAGAAAACTTGATATTTCACACCCTGTGTGGCTAAGGAAATGGAAGTTTGGAGAAAAAAACAATCTTGCCAGAGGTCATGGAATCACAAAGCCAGACCCCATACGGAAACTTCCGTCTCAAGACCAGGGTGACACTTGTCAAGAGTGATCTGAAATTTAAGAAAGTTTAAAAATTGTGACTGCTGTATTCATTAGGCAGTGAGTCCAGTCTTTGTCTACTTTGAGTTTTATAGTTTTTCACTTTTTGCAATTAAACATCCTTTTAATAAGCCTTTCAAGGTGATACACCCTTCAAAGTAGTTCACTTTTACCCTTTTTAACATCTTCCTAGCATATGCTGGTCAGTCTGTTAGGGAGATCACATCTCTGTATCCTTTGGGAGAATAAAAAGTTGAATAAAGAGATCTCAACCCTCAAGGACCTTACAGTCTAGTAGGAGTGATGCTTATTTTTGTTGCTGCTATTTTAAAAGCGGTGGCTGATTGAAGTCTACTATTAAACTAAACTTGCCCAAGACTTTACTTTCAGTAAGAGATGAGGCTCTGCTCCTCTAGTCATTTTGTGCTGTTTTTACATGGGTTTGAAAACTTAGGGTTTTCATTTTTCAGTCCAATTATTGCAGCATTTCAAAGGTATGCCAACACATATATATGATTGTACAAGCTAAGTCAGGGGTGTCCAATCTTTTGGCTTCCCTGGGCCACATTGGAAGAAGAAGAATTGTCTTGGGCCACACATAAAATGCACTAACACTAATGATAGCTGATGTTGCATGTAGCCCGCTGGCCGTGGGTTGGACAATCTTGAGCTAAATGCTACAGGCATCCTAGAGGAGGCAGAAAGAACTTATGAAAGTCTATGATCAGACCAAAATACCCCAGTTTCATATGTGTAGAGTTAGAGCACTGAATAGGACTGAATGGGGCTGGGGAGGAGGATGACATTTGTAGGATTGCTCCATCCTGGACATCTCCACACACTTGTTATATGAGCTCGCTCTTTTCCTCTCATCCCAGTCTATGGCAGGGGTATCATTGTCCTCATTCTACACATGAGGACATCAAAGGTGAGAGAGTGGTTGTACCAAATCCCTCCTCGAGTCAGTGGGAGGAGGGCCAGGATCCACACAAACCATTTCTGAGATGGGAGGGATGAGCCTGGGGACCAGTTAGGCTGCCTTCCATGTGTGAGGATCATACAACTGACCTCCTTCCTGGGAGGTGGCCAGGCCAGGGTGTTGAGTTCAGTTTCTGAGAAGTGGTGATCCACCTTGTCCCACTGACCACCTAAACCAGCAGTGTGTCTGTAAAGAGGCTGGTGATGGTGGTTAGGTTTGCCATCTGATCATGGAGGTGAGGACAGAAGATTGTCCCCCCGCCCCCGCCCCCGGCCGTTTTTGGCCTCATTGGCTTTATGTCTCTCCCAGCTGAACTTGACCACTCATTGAGAGCCTTTTGGCCTGAGGACAGCAGGCACAGTGAACATGCAATATAGCATATGGCCAAAGCAGATTTCTGAATTCCATATTACAATTTTCCCCATACCTCGGGTTTTATTTTTGAAACAAAAACGTAGGATTCATGCTTATTTTACTTTGTTACCTCTCCTGTCTACAGTTTTTAATTTAAAAAATTACAAGTCTTTCCATCTAGTTTTAGGCACTTTGTCTCCTGAAGACGCATGCTATAAAGTTTCAGACTCATTGTGGTCACTTCTGCTGCTTATTGAACTTTTGAAAAACACAAAAGTTTTCAGCCAGAACTGGTCATTGGACCTTGCCTTTCCAGTGCACCCTCTATTATGTGTGGCAAACCGCTGTGGAGTGGTTTTTGGAGTGGCCCAAAGAACTCCTATGACTGCTTTATTATTCCAGGAGGAGGTAAGCCAGGGCCTTTTAAAGTCGATCGCTGAAACAATGTGATGGAGCATAATAATTTGTGTGTCATTTAAAAATAGAAAAGTTTTCTGGCCATAACCCATGCTAGTGATTGCTGTAATGTGGGACATCCTGAAAAAACAGTTGCAAGAGTCAAAGGAAATGCAAATGCAGACCCGTTGGGTGTTGCGGTAGACATTTGTTCGTTGCCTCCCCAGCATCCAGGTCACCACTTCTAACAGCAGTGTCTTGATTTCCTGATGGAGCCCGCCCTCCTTCCTTTCCAGCCACTCACAGCTCTAGGAATGGATCCCCATTGGCTTAAACTCATTAGGATATTAATCCCTCCCAGCTGCACTGATTGGCTCAGAAATGAGCCAATGACTACATTTAGAGCTAATGAACCTGGAGGGGAAGTTGGCTGAGGTTTCTGTAAAAGAAAAGAAGACAAAAATAGCTTTCATCTTACGTTTCCGGATGACTCTTTGCCCACTGGAATTGATCGAGAAAGACATAGCCTTGGGCAGCCATCTTGAGGACACAAAGTGGGAGTGTGCCCCCATTTGGAGCTGAGCCGAGGGGAGGAGTGGACACGATCCTGGTCCCCGACATTGAGCCCCAGATTGTTTAACAGCACGATTAAATTATTATTTTTTAATCATTTCGGCTGGTCTTATTTTTTTGTTAACTTCTTACGTAAGACTTATGTACCAGGCAGGGTTTTGCTTGGCACCAAAGACAGAGATGAACAAAATCTGTATTTTGTCCTCAAGAGTTTAGTCCAGGCACATGTATAACTCATTAAAACACAATCAGACTCTTAAATGCTTCAGTAAAACTCATGTAGGAAGATGGGGCTTAGCAGTGAGTGTGAGAAAACATGGATTTGAAATGACAGGAAGCAGGGTCAACAGTGTAACAGAATTGCCTTCAGAAACTAATGTAATCTTAGGCTACATTAGTGTGGAAGAGCCTGTTCTCTGAGTTGCTTTGTGCGTACAAGACACCTGGAGAATCTTGATTCTGTTTCTGGTGGGGATTGAGGTTCTGCATATATAACAAATATCTGGCGGATCCCAATGCTGCGGGCTTTTGGATCACACCTAGAAGTGCAGGGGAGTATAGAACGCCTGCGGTGTTTCCCCCTTAAGAGGGTAGTAGTGCCTTCTGATTATGGTGGGAGTATCCAGTGCCACATGGGACCACTGAAGGAAGACTGTGCTAACGTGGAAAACAGAAAGCATCAGAGAGACTCTGGTGGTGGTCTCCAAATAGGTTAAAGACCGTGCTTGAGAAAAAGATTAAATTTCTACCAATAGAACCTTTAGGACCCCAGAAATAGGTGGGTAGGTAGAAGCTGTCCTATAGAAAGACAATTCCAATTCAGCCCAAGAAAGAACCTTACAAACACCTTCCAAAAGAAGGACAAGGTCGCTTTATGCCGTGTTATGTCATGTTGCGGGGTGGCAAATATTACGTGGCATCAGGCTCAGTAGGTAACCAAGAAGCAGTTAAGAGTAGAAGACAGTAGGAGTGGGTGTCCTGTCTGAAGCCATTCCAGCCCAGTTTTTAAAGTTACATTGGCCCAGTAAAACCTCTGACTAGGGCCACTGCCATCCATGTAGAACCACTATACCAATTAGGAAAAATAATTACTTCTCAAGTCACTTTACTCCCCTGGTTTAGAAGATTATCACACTGTTTTGTTAGAATAAGGCACTTTATTCTCTTAGAAAATGCGTGATAAATCTATAATGTATAATACCTGGGATGTGAATGACAGCCCAATTAATGGTGGAATTCTACCCTTTGGTGGCCAGATTGCATCGCTTGTAACTGTAAACCTTAGTGTCTGGATGTAAAGTTGATGAAATTAGGAGAGAAAATTATTTGTCAGACTTTCAGAGAACAAAATCATTGTGTTCAAGCCAGGCCCTAGGGACACGTGATGCCTAGGGTTAGCAGGGCATCCTGGGTGTCAGAGAACCCACCCTGGTACCTGGTGCGTGGGCCTCCGAGAGCAGGTCACTCCTGCCCAGATGGGGCTGAGGTGGGTAGTCAGATTTGACAGGGACGTTAGGGTTGGACTGACTGCCTTGAGCGAGACAGTCCTCCCTCCCAACACCTTCCCCATGGGAAGTGAACCTTTTAGTAGAGCAGGGCCTTTGGGCTGAGCTCCGAACCGCACACATTCCTTTTGGTCTGGCCCTTCATCACGTCAGTTTTCCACACTGGAGAGCTGGAAACGAGGAAAGGCAGACTATTTGTTTTAAAGTTCTGCTTCCAAGTCCTACTGAATGTTCTTAGGCCTCCCACGCTATAGGTTGAAGTAGACTTGGGGCTGGAGGTCCGGCTGAGGGAGGCAAATGTCACTGGCACTGCAGGTACCAGCTCAGCCAGCCATTCTGGCCTACGCCTGGTGACCTGGCCTCCAAATCCTTAATTGCCCTGAGTCCACGTGTTGCCCATATATAGGACTCGTAGCCACTGAATCTCCCAGGCCCCTTCAGGTCACTTCTTTGAGAGACATCCACAATCTGTTGAACACAGCTGTGGGAATGAACTTGACCCATGGATTTCAATTAAGTCACTCTTGTTCCAAACCCCTCCATGGCTGCTCATGGCCTCTTCCAACAAAGGAAAATGACTTCCTCAAACTGACACTGAGAATCCTCTTACTGCTTCTATGTCCTTCTGAGACATCTGTTCCTCTTCAACTTGGGTGACTACTTTGTTCTAGCAAGTGGTCCCTCACCTGTCTCTACTGGGATTTCCTCTAGGGAAGGAGAGACCCAAAGAGGCAGTTAGAGAGCATGCTTCTGCTCTTGACTCAAAAACCAATTGGCCCGCTGACTCGTCACACCACTTACTGTCCCTGGGCTGTTTCCATGGAGTGGAGCTTCAGCATACCATGGCTCATTAAGGATGCAGTATAGAACACTGAGCTTGCTGTGGCACCGTCATACTCGGCATATATTGTAGTCAGTGTTTAAGATGGTCCCTGTGAACCTTGCCTCCGTGTTACCCTCTCTCGCACTGAGATATGGCTACATACCATGTGACCCATAGAGTACTGCAGACAAGATGGTGTGTAATTTCCAAGGTGAGGTCATGAGAGGCATTGCAGCTTGCATGCTGGTCCCTCAATTTCTCCTCCTGAGGGCATCCAGACACCAGGCCATGAAAAGTCTCAAACAGCAATGTGGAGAGGCCATCTGAAGAGCAAATCCTACCAAGAGCAACAGCATGCCAGCCCTTTGGCACAGCTGGCTTGGAAGTGAAGCCCTCGGGTTTTTACCTTACCCGAGACCTTGAGCTGTGCCATGCTCAGCTGGAAGCACCCAGCTGACGTGTCCCCAAATCCCTGCTCCACCGAAACACTGAGAGGTAATAAATTGTTGTTTAAGCCACTAAATCTTGGGGTAATTTGCTTCATAACAATAGATGACTAATATAATGGGTATTTGTATTATCTCTGACACATGGGGAAACTGAGTCTCAGGGCAGTTTAATGACCCATCCAGTGTTGTGCAATTGGGAATGATGGAATGGGGCTCTAAATCCAGATCTGTCTGGCTCACTGCAGGGGCACTGACCTGTGTAGTCCCCTACGCAGAACTGGTGTGGACTGATTTTCAACAACAGCCGTGAGCAAAGGAAGATGTGATCTCAGTACGTAGTGAAGACTTGTGCCTACAGGGCCATTTTTCTGGTGCCTCTATTTTGGTTTTAACATATTTTAGTAATGTCATATTGTTTCTTAGACACCCAGTAAGTAGCCTTAGAAACCTTTCATTCAAAATCATTTATGCTAACTTGAGTTATAAAAAGTCACAGCACACACATGGCTTACTAAATCAAAGTAACCACCTTTCCCTATAAGGAGGCTTTGTTTTCCTTATTTCTCTCTTCCTTCCTCTGAAGCCTGAGTCCTCCCCACCCCGGATGCCTTCCCTCCTGGGTGGAAGTTCCTGAGCCCTCTTGTGCCCTTTGCTTGTATACAGGAGTGAATCCTCCCGTGAAGCACCCCACCAGGCTCTCAGTGTCGCCGTGCCTCCCTGCAGCCAGGCGGCTACGTGTCCTAGTCCCCTCGGACTGTGAGCTCTGCATGGCCAAGAACCCTGTTGTTTTTAGCTGTCCCTCTGGTGCCCGGCACCAAAGAGGCACCCAATAGAAGTTTATTGAACGAGTGAAACCTATGTATGTTGTAAGTTGTCACGAATAACTAAACAGCCTGGGAGCTGCAGAGAGTTCTGTCCTGAAGACTGTCGACCAAGGCGCTGACTTGGTCTGAGCACTAACAAGCCGTGTGACTTTGGGCCCGTTCTTCGGCCTCTGCTGGGCTCTGTTTCTTTGTCGGCAGTGCGTCTATTAGGTGCTATCGGTGGTTCCCAAACCTGGTTATCATCAGAACCACCTGTGAAGCTTAACAAAGTACTGATTCTGATGCTCTGTCCCGGGTGCAGGGGCCTGGGTTCTGTTTGGGAACCGCAACTCCTCTCTCTCTGTGTATCTGCCTTCTGTGACCAGGAGTGTATCGTGAGTTTTGAAGCTTCAGTTTGCACATCTGTAAAATGCAGATGAGATAACCATGGTGACTGCCCTGAGAACTTCCCGGGCTAAGATGAGACTAGTCACGGGGTGTGGGGAAGGACCTCAAACACTGCTAACCATTCCAAACAGGCACGTGAACAATTGGTCTTTTCTGTCTGCTGTTCTGAGGGTGGCTTGCAGTTGGATTTTGGCTAACTGACCCTAACAGAGCACTTGATGGAGCCCCCTTCACCCCTCCCGTTGTTATGGGTGGGTGACCCCCACTGAACCCTGTCTTTTGCTTCTGGCACTGGCAGTCCAGATACCCTTGAAGTCCTCTCCTCTGTCTCTAGCTTGGGGGTGGGGCATTGTTTCTTTTCAGCTTCCCCCCTACCCTCGGCTCTGGAGCCAACTCCACCATTTCCTCTCCCCCCCACCTCCACACTCTGTCCCTTTTTCCAACCCTCTGACACTTTCTGAAATTTGTCTTCCACATTGGCAAGCGGTCCACTAACAGACTGGCTAGCTGCCCTGTGTGTGGGGCCGGGGATGATGCTGTGAAAAGCTGACAGAAAGCCGAGTGAACTGAGATGTGGGTGCTGCCCCATTACTCCCACAAGCGAGGGCAGAGGGGACCTAGTCCAGTTTGTTTCCGTGCTCTCTTGGTTGATAAGGAAAGGGGAGGGAAGATAGGTGGAGGGCATCAGGGATTTCCTGAGCAGCCGCTTTGCGCCAGGTACCGTGCCGGGCGCTCAGTGCGTATTGTTTTGTAACCGCCAAGCTTTATAGCACACCTACTGTACCGTGCAGTTACACAGGCCACCTGCTTTAATCTTCATCCCCGGCCTCATGCGGACTTGTGGTTCTCATTGTCCAGATCAGGAAGCTGAGAGTTGGAGGAGCAAAACATGGTGTCCAATGTCACACCATCAGCACACTGGAGAACCAGGATTTGAACCCTGTCATACTGACCCCAGAGTCTGCCCCGCCCGTCGGAGAGAGCATTTATACACAGTCCGTGTTGGGCATTGCAATTTCCAGGGACATGCTTGAACCTAGAATGGGGTTTCTTTTAAGCTTTTGGAGCCAAAGTTATTTAAATTTTATGGCTAGGAAAAATGTAAACTTACATTTTCAGCAGACCAGAGATGATAAAGTATGCATTTGTCAAATAAAATTCTTCACTGTGATAAAGTAAATCATTTCTTGGCCTTGTAAAAAATTAGGCCTCACTTGAACTGTTTTCACTTCAGCCTTTGCTAATATTTCTGTTATCTCCATCAGGGATTACAATGATGGATGCCTTTTATTCGCATCGTTAAGCACTTCAGTGAATGTGTGAACATGTAGAGCGTCATAAGTCATAGGGAAATGAAACAACGTGGTCTGGAAAGAAGAAAAATCTTGAGGGTGTCTGACAGATTGGGGTGAGCATGCCATCTCTGCCACTCTCCAGCTATGCAGACTTGGTCAGATTCCTAAGCTTCTCGGGGGTCTCAGTTTCCCAATGTGTGAAACACAGATGATAATACTTATCTCACTGGGTAATTTTAAGGATGGAATGAGATGACATACTTATAGCACTTTGTCCTGTTTCTGGCATCGAGTGAGTGCATAATAAATGTCACGGTGATTATGGGAGTAGCTATCATGGTAACTAATTATGTAATGACATGCCCAGGGCTCACATTAGTTATTAATCCTTTGGGCAGCATGACTGGGTGTGGGCCTGATTGTCTGGTGGACCCCACTTCTGCCCCTGTTAGAAAGAGATCAGGTGGTGGGCCGGAGAAGCTCATTAGTGGGTGTAGCTGTTGAGATCCTTTTAGCTACAAGTAATAGAATATCTAACTTAAGGTGTCTTAAACAGTTAAGAATATCGATCACATCTTACTCTCATTCTTACTCTTATTCTCAGGGTAAGGTGATTTTAGTTTGTTTAGCTAAGGTGCTCAAAGATGCCACCAAGTTCTCTGATTCTTTCCTTTCTTTTGCCGTCTTCATCCTGGTGGCTGTTAGGCTGTCTCCCGTATGGTTCCAAGACGGCTGTAATGACTCCAGGTACCACAAAATCCAAAGGTCAGAAAGAGGAAAGGGCTTCTCTCATTCTCATGTCTGTCTCCTTGACAGAAAGAAGAACAATTTCCCCCAAACTCCACTTCCCAGAAGACTGCTCAGCTCTTTTGTTAGCCAGAATTTTATCAGATGCTCACCCAGGCCAGTGGTAAGGGGAATGAATGGTTAGGGCCGGTGATTCTCAACTCTGGCTGAGAATGAACTGGGAAGTCTTTAAAATATGTGTCTAGGTTCTGCCCTTAGAGATCGATTTAAGGGAGCTCAGAGGAGACCTTGTGCAGGCACACGTGTGTGTATACACTCCACAAAACTCTGATGAGCACCTGGGGTTGAGCATCATTGGTTTAGATTCTCCAAGTCTCACCCCCTGGGATGGGGAGCATCTTGGTGTTCACTGAAGCCCACACCATAGGATATCTGAGCCAATGGGGTTCTGTAAAGGGGAGTATAGCTATTGGATAGACATCCAAAAGAATCTGCCCACACAGATATAGTAGCTAGGATATCTGGACTAGGCCACGTGATACTGTGAAAAGAACATATTAAAAATGGATGGATCTGAGTGAGAACTCCAAGTCTAGCACATGGAAATGGTATCAGTTTGGTTAAATTAATGTCCCTGAGCCTCAGTTTTCTTATCCATACAATGAACTGGGTACTACCTGCTTCTTAGGGTCGTTTTGAGGGTAAGTGAGATCAAGGAAATGGGAACAGCTGACATGGTCCATGCCAGTTAATGTCCTTGGAGATCAGATTTCCCTATTCTAGATCAGAAAATATCATCGGACTTGCCCTGGGGTCCTTTGGGCCTGTCTGACGTGGTTGTGACCTGAATACTTGACCAAAGCAACAATAGCAGAGTTCCTCTGAGTTGTTTGGACAGGAGCCTCAGCACAGAGTTGGTCAGAAAGAGGCCCTGGGCAGGAGTGGGTGGAAGGTTTTCGATGACCATGTAGGAAAGAGTGAGGTGTGAGTTCTGGCTGGTTTTCTAGGATGTATCAGAGCCTGCAGAGCCCATGCTTAATGGCTTAATGGAAGCTCTGGTCATGGCCAGCCTCCTCCCTGTCAACCCGATGGCCTCTTTATCTGCCTACTGTCCAGAAAGAGAGTTCAGTATAAACTAACAGTTCATGGAAATGGGTTGTCAGGTCACTGAACCAATATGTTACAGTTAATCTGTTAAAAACGGCAGGGCTCCCATTTGTAAATGTCTCCTCGAAAGCTCTTTAGAGCATATACAACCCGGGAAAATGAAGGCACCGTACTAGCTGCCCCCATATCCTGCCCCCCGTGCTTGTCCAGATGACCTCTCACTTCGGCTCAGTCCAGCCCAAGCCGGCTCACATGGATCCACCTGAGCAGAGCTCTGTGCTGCTTCTGGGCTGGGATGCAGGAATTTCCCAGGAGGAGCAGGTGGGAACCGTCACCCTGGAGAGGCTCAGGGCGTGAGGGATGAAGTAACTCCTGGAGACGACAGGTGGCACAGAGGTGCGGTCGTGGACTGGAAAGTCAGGCAACCCTGGGCTTGGATTCGGCTTCTCTGTGTGACTTTGGAAAGTTAATGAGTCGCATCCTATACGTGTTTCACTTTCTTAGATTTAGCTCTACAGACTTGGCAAAAGTGCATGGGAAGAGGGGAAACGAGCCTGGCTGGTCTCGCTGGCAGCCGGTCAGTGCGCACACACTCCAGCGAGGTGGGAGAGGCGCGTCTGTGGTCCAGGTCAGCTGGGGTTCCGCTCGTCTCCGTGCTAGGACTATCTTGCTGGACTGAGTGAGGTTCAAGCATTTAGGGCAATCGTAGACCCTTTTTGCCCTGCTTGCTGACTTCAGAATCTAAGTCTTGTGTCGTAAAGTGTGATTCCATTCTGCCTACCCAGCATGGTGGTGGCACCACCCAGACCGCATTATGTCATTTTCTTTTCCAGAGTGGGAGGCCATTTGAGGGAGGGATGTGGTTCTTCTCCAGCAACCCCTCTCTCCAAGAACCTCCCATAGAGCCCTACGCTTAATTAATAGTAAAGTGACCACCTCCTCCTGAAATGGGAGCAGAGGCAGGAACACTCCATGGTGACTCACCCTCTCCACCCAAGCTGGCCAGCTCAGCAGTGAGTTCCTGACCCAGACGGACCAGTGAGCTCCTTCTCTAGGACTACTGAATTTAGGAATGGGACAATGGCTTAGAAATAAAAGATGGAGACAGTTTTGGAGACAGAGTTTCAAACCCCTGATTGTAATATGCCCTGGAGTCTAAATACTGTCTGTCCTTGAGTGAGACTCAGCATCCTTTATAAGAAATTCACCTGTTTACCTAAGCCGGTTCAAGGTAGGTTTCAGTCCCTTGCAGCTGGAAGTAATCCTAAGCAACATAATTTCCATTCGAAAATGACCCCATGTTACTTGGATCAATAGTTCAAGATAGGCTCTTTGGCAGAGATTCTCACAGGCAATCCTGCCTTAAGAATGAGCCCTGCTGAAAGATATTGGAGTGGCCACAGAGCTGAAGCAATTAATTGATCTTCATAGGCCTGTGCCATCATGGCCTGAGCCAAACCAGATATAAATGTACATACATATTATAGATATGTATCTTTCAGGCCGACCGGTTAGGATGCGCCGATTGTGTCCTCAGACAGAACTAGGGAATCAGACAAAACGTAGACACCAGTGGCTTTGCCTTTTCCAGGATGACTCTTTCATCAAAGAATTGCACTTTAGGGAAATGGCTCAGCTTCAATGCCTTGGTTCGTTCTAACCTAGGGCATAGTGCTCCCATTGTACTGCTTTTGGTAAAACCCTAACACACTATTTTGGGAGGCAGTGTGGGCCCGAGAGTTAGGTGGCCTGAATTCTAGTCTGCTATGTGATTCTGAACAATTTGTTTCATTGACTGGTTTGTAAAATGAGAGTGCTAAATCAGGAATGGAACAGAGAGGTTGTCTTGCCACCTTCCTCCCCTCTTGTCAGCTAACTCTACTTCTACATTCTCACCCAAATCACTGTGCAAGACTCTGTGCCCAAACTCAGGAGCGCAAGAGATACGTACACCCTGACTTTTTGACAGTAAACTTAATTTTGATCTCAGTTCCCATTTACACCTTGGTGGTCTGTCCTGTCTTTCTCTAGGGTCATGTACAAGTTCAGGAAGCTTTTCAGAGGCTGCTCCATTTGGCCTCACAGCCATCTCTCCCCACCAGCATCCACCGAGTCGTAGCCCTGTTTTCCTCTCTCATCCTCAGTCGTGGGTAGCTGACTAAATTGCTCAAGGTCTCTCACACAGTTTGCAGATGACCACGTTCAAATGCAAACCCAAGCAGTGAAATTCTAACGTCAATGTAGATGTAAATATAGATACATACAGATAGTCTTACATAGATATAATAAGATATATACGTAGACATGCACATATGTGATGAGTTTTTTGTAATTCTCAAAAGTCAGCAAAGTAAGTGTCATTACCCCCATTTCACAAACTTGGAGACTGAAGCCTCATTTCCATAATTGTCTTGCCCTAACACGGAGGAGGAGGCTTGGAGATTCTAACCCGGTTCTCCTTTCAACCTCTGGTTTTCCCCTTAAGATCGCTGTTTAATTACGTTTTCAGAATTAGGAGAGACCTTGGGCAAAGTGTCAGGCGGAACACATGGCTAGTTCAGGGCTGGCTGGCACCTCGGCCACCTGCCCTATGGTGAGGACAGAAGCTGTCCTGTGGGTTGGAAGCCGTTCTTTGAACATTTCAACTGAAAGCTGGTATTCATGCCAGTGGCAGCCTTCAGATTCTTCAGGGAAAGGGCTGTGGAGCCGAAGGTAAGGAGGAAATTACCAGGCAGATGGGGTGGTCCCATCATGTGTGACTTGAAGGATGGGAGCTTTCTAGCAGTGGCAAATGCTGTCTGGAGCTCTGATTCTTGTATACATTAATGAAGAAGAATGAGAATCATTGCCTATGGGAAAAGTTGGCTATCAACAATAATTCTTACTTTAACTTTTTAAAAAAATTTTTCAAAATAAATTCAACAAACTCATAGAAAATCAAAGACAAAGTCCTGAGAAACACCCACAGAATCTACATACCTGAACACAAGACAGTTGGTGTCAATGTTCTAATACCTTTTCTTAAGTTTCTCTTAAAAAGAATTGTAACTCTTGAAAAGTACCCACCCATCCTTTTCATTTAGCATCATTTTATAACTACTGTTTTCATATGGCGACATAGTTTTATAAAGTATTTCACTGGATAGAATTGTAAGAACATTTCATTGTACATCATAATTATACAACCATCTATCTACTTTTGGATATAGAGTGCTTCCCCAACTTTTTATCTACCGTAAATGATTCACTATCTAATCTCTGCACTTATGAAGGAACCTCCACGCCTAGCCTGTATCTTCTCATAGTCTCAGATTGAAACTACAGCTCCCATTCCCTCCACTCTTACTGCCAGTCTCCTGCCGGGACACCTGTGGGGCTTTAGGGAGTGGGTGATCCCAGCTTTCTCCTATATTTTTAACTCTTTAGCAAACACTTCCAGCCACATATAAGGCTCTTCTGTCCTAAAACATCACCCCTTTTGTCTTGAGTCCCCCTATGACCCTACCTGGTGTCCCCCTCCTGACCCTCATGGTACATCTCAGGGTATCCAGGCCTCTGTCTCTTCCATTCCAGTAGAATCACTCTTGCAAAGACCCCAGATAGTGCCTGCAGACCTTCCTCGGGGTGTATCTCTGGGACCCCACTTCCCCATCCGACGTCCTTGGCCTCCATGGCGTTGCTGTCTTAGTCTCCCTCCAAACTCCCTGTGCCCTCGTCTCCAACTTCTTGCAGTGGTCCACCTTGCCCACTCCTTGTGTGTGGGTACTGCCAAGGGTCGTGGTTTGGGTCCTGGAGTTTCATTCATTCTTAGTTTTTACCACTCTCAGTAAGTTGCCAGCCACCCCCCAGCCAACCAAACTTACATTTCTCCTTGGAACCCTTCTGCTGAGCTTTACCCAGCCTCCCACCCTTCCTCACGAACACATGCCAAGACTTCATGCGTGCCGGGAACCGCTCTAGATTGCATTCAGTGATGAATAAAGCATGCCCTTGTCTGAAGACTCACATGTCCCTTCTCTGTGGGACACCCCCGCTGGGATGACACCCATGCAACTTACACTGCACTCACTCTGTAACTCGTCTGCCACCCAGACCTGCTCCTGTGCCTGTGCTTAGTTAATGGGATCCCCATCCAGCTAGCTGCCCAATCCTAGATGACCTCTGACCTCAATCTCTACGTCATAGATGACTGTCCCAGTGACTGTTTCTGAACCTGTATGCTGACCCTCTCCCTTCCCACCACAGCTCCATCCTTGTCCCTCATCTCCTACCTGTCCTTTTGTAATGGCCTTTTCCTGGATCTTGGGGCTGTTAGGATGGCTTGTAAACACAAACATGGCTATGTTATCCTCTGGTTAAAACTTCTGATGGCCTCCCGTTGCATAGGGGAGAAACTCCAGGTACTCTACTTCTCGTGTCACCTGGGTCTTGCTTACCCTTCTAGCTATTTTTCTGCTATTCTCTGTCTTACACTCTATGCCAAGCTTGTCCAACTCACACTGTGGCCCTGTGGGCCACATGAGGCCCTGGACGCTTTGAATGCAGCCCAACACAAATTTGTAAACTTTCTTAAAGCATTATGGGGTTTTTTTTGCAAAATTTGTTGTTATTGTTGTTTTTTAGCTCATCAGCTATTTTTAGTATGAATGTATTTTAGGTGTGGCCCAAGACAATTCTTCTTCTTCCAATGTGGCCCAGGTAAGCCAGAGGATTGGTTACCACTGCTCTATGCTTTATTGCACTAAACTTCTTGTAGTTTAACCATCTTAATACTTAGTAGGTGCATTAGTCCCTTTATCTGTAATCCCCTACCCTAGTTTTTCACTTATTCAGTTTCATTTTTTTCCCCTTTAAACCTAAGCATCCCCATCGCAGAAAGCCTGGCCTGATTGTTCTCTCTCTACCTCACTGGGCTTAGCTACCCTGGGTTCTGTGCAATCCCAGCATCCTGTACATGTCTTTTTCACCGTGTAGAGAAACACCACATTGTTTATCTGTTCATATGTCTGTCTTCCTTCGGAATTCAAATAAATGTTCAATAATTTAATTTTTAGAATTCCATGTAAGTGCCTAGCAATTCTAGGTAAGTTACTGATCATTGTAGTTTAGAATTATTTGTGGGGGTTCTCCTTATAAAACCAGGGGAGAAATGTGTCCATGGGATTGTCCAAAGTTCCCCAACTGGGCCAAGAATTGGGATTTCACCTTTGACCTCCCATCCCGGGCACTGACATTGAGACCACAGCAAAGCTCCCAGAATTTCAGGGCACTGGACAAACTCTCTGCCCAACAGATTAATTTTAGAGTCATTGAAATTCTGCCAGCTCTGGGGGAAGTGATTGGGAGCCAGGCTGACAACCAGCAAAGGAGGAAATTACTCTGTGTCTATTTCAAGATGAGAGAGTTGTAACCACGGTCCCTCCCCCAGTGATGCTATTCGAAAAAACATAAATTTAATACTTTCGTGAAACTCAATCTCCTAACCATAAGTGTTTCAGGGCTCTCTTTGATGTTCAGGAAAAGTAGCCTGTTGCCAACGTCCCCTGCACATATGGTGTGAAAGCCGCCCTGCACATGAGCCCGGCATCTTGGGTCCCCAGCTATCTAGAAGGAAGAGTTAGTACTTATTTCGATGGCTCAGCCAATATTTATGCAGTGCCCGCTATGTTCAAACACATGGTGTTGCTGGGGAATAACGCAGATTCCTGGGCCAGACAGAAGGGTTCAAATCCTATCTTGAACCCCAACTGGTCTCAGATCTTTGTCAAACCTCTTCTTCCCCTGAGCTTTGCTTTCCTTGTGTGTGAAATGGGGCTATCCCATTTACCATTCAGGGGTCCGGGAGGGATTATGTGAGGTAGAATAAAAAAGAGCTCTCTTAGCACAGTGCCTGGTACCCAAATCTTTATCTGAAAAAGAAACCAGGAAAATCCAGTTCCTGACCAATATAATTTGAGTTGGCAGTTGTGACTCTTGTCTTACTACAAGTAGCATTAAGGACCATTAAGGATGCATCAGTTAGAAATGTGTTTGGCTGCAGAAACACAAAACCAGCATCAGGTCAATAAATGATTAACAATTGATTCTTTGGGGAAAAATAAGACCCTGATTTAAGGTGCTTGCAGATTTCCATGGTGGAGATGTTCTCCCCATGGCTGACTTCAAGCTATTCGTGTGATGGAACTGAATGAGAAGTTGGGGAGATAGATAATATCTCATATAGTGTAGACTGTGGTACACAGTATGGACTTGGGAGATGCATGGTGTATCATCACCATTCAGATTCAACAGACATATAAGGCCTCAAGAGCACAGATAGTAGTAACATTTGTAAAGTATTTAGGAATTGATGGGTTTTGAGTATTTATTAGCTTTATTTTTAACATGATCGATTGTGAGATTATATAACTTCATTTTGAATAACGTTCGTGTTTAACAGCTGGCCCACAACATTTCTGTAACTCTAACAGTGCCCTCTCACGGGGATTCAGCTTGCTGCATTTCATTTGTATCATGTGACAAAATGTTCAGGGATGGGCAGCCCAGGACTGGTGGCTTGGTGGAGCCATCAGGGCCTCAGTGCTGTCCTGACTAAGGGTCCTTCACTGTCACAGATGTTGCCGCATGATCACAAGGCGGCTGCTGTCCCTCCCGATGCCTCATTCACGTCTCCTGCAACAAGAAGGGGAAGGAGAAAAAGGATGACGTGCGTTTATTTGGGAAGAGGCGCCGCATTAGTTTCCGACTGCTGCTGTAACAAATGAGCATAACTGTAACACAAAACAACAGTGACTGAAAACACAGGTTTGCTGTCTCTCAGTTCTGGAGGCCGTAAGCCTGATGTGATTCCCACTGGGCTAACGCCGAGGTGTCAGCAGAGCTGCGCTCCTTTGTGCAGGCCTCCAGGCGGCGCCATGCCCTGCCTCCCCCAGCCTCTAGGCCCGCCCGCCCTCCTCAGCTTGTGAGCGCCCGCGCAGCTCCCCGGCCCGTTTCCAATCGCTCACACGTGGTGGGGAGGGTGCGGGGGCGAGGGCCACAGTCGCAGGCACCTCTCGTGGTGCCACGGGGGACCTAGGAGGGTTACTGATGGGGAAGGACGCGAGGTCAGGCTGACGAGCGGCTCCTCCATGGCTTCGTCGTGGTGCCTGTGTTTCTGCACAGGACAGGAAATGCGGCCCAGAACTGCTCCACAGTGGAAGGCTGCGTGCTCCCCAACTTGGCCACTGCGCAGGGCACAGAACCCACGGGAAAACGGCCTGTCGTGTGACTCGGCTAAATCTCCAGCAGGTGAGCAGTGCGTGTTAGGACGTGACAAAGCCCCACGTCATTTTTCGTATTCCATAAAGATGTTGGCATCACACTACGTCACTTAACATCCCTTTCAGAAGGGGAAAACGTCAGAGTTCAGTACTCTCGAGGCTTTGTTTCCCTCAGAAACTTCTGGGCGTCTTCATTTTGGCCAGGACGGCTGGTGTGACAGCGCTCTGCTGCAGCCACCGCGCTGAGCTTTTCAGTTGAAGTGTTCTGCTCCTCGGCGCTGTTACTTCTGTTTTGCTAACCTTCCTGCATGGATGTGCCTCACCGATCCTTGGAACAAATGAGGGGAAGTAGAAATAAATGTGAAAATTAAAAGAATGGGCGGCAGGAGGACAGCCAGAGGGGCAGCAGTGGGCGTCCGGGGGGAGCCAGGACAGTCAGGGGGCGAGGGGACGCGGAGGCCACACGCAGAAGGGGGCTGGGCCACAGAAAGCAGGGGGCCGTTTGGGTAAACACTCGGTGTCTCCATATAGCGCTGAGGTTGGAGGAGGCCCGGAAGGAACTTCAGGGCAGAGCTATTACAGACGGAGGACTTCCTTTCTGAGCCTCTCTAAACAAGGGCTCCGTAGGCAGATGGCGTGCTGTGGTTTTTTTGCTGCTGCTACTCCTTCTTGTAACCACACGGGCGGCATAAATGAAGCCAGCGTCTCCGGGAGCCTTGCAGGCCAGGACGCCGGTTGACAAAACACAGCCCCCCTGGAGCCGGCCCTGCACCCCCGATGGCTCCTTCAGCTGCCCGAGGTGGCAGGGGCTTAACATTTTGATGCTGAGGTTCCATTTTTCTTTGCCCCCTCCTGTTCTCTGCCACATGGTGGTAGCCTGGGTTGCACAGAATCTTGTCAATCCACTTAGTTACGACTGCAGATGGGGCCCCCCCGAGTGTAAACTGTATCTACTAGGGTGATTGAAGCCATGTCTTGGTGACGGCATCCATCTTAGCAAAGGGTGCGGGGCCAGCAAAAACCAGAGACTCAGCCTGGACGCGTGACCGTTGTTCAAAAACACGTTGAAGTGTGGGGAGGACGGGTTGTTCTTAAAGAAAACGGTGGTAAAGCGTACGGAACGTAAGATCCATTTACCTTGGTACCTCATCTAAGTGGAATTACACAGTGTTTGACCTTTTGTGTTTGGTTATTTCATTTAATGTAATGTCTAAGGTCCGTCCATGTGGTAGTACATGTCAGAATTGCATTCCTTTTTATGGCCAAACGATATTCCATTGTATGTATTATATGTAACCTTGTGTTTATCCAGCCATCGGTTGTGCGGTCGTATCTTACTGAGGTTTTCATTGGCATTTCTCTAATGATCAGTGATCTTTTCACATGCTTATTGGCCATTTGTACCAGCTGGAAGAAATGTCAATTGATGTCCTTTGCCCTCCCTTTAAACCAGGCTTTTTTTTTTTTTTTTTAAATCTTTGCTGTTGTGTTGTATATGGGACAGATTCTTGGAAAACAAGCCAGGTCATAGTGACAACTATGGCATTTAGAGTAAGCAATCACTAACAGATAACTTGCTCAGCCTCTCCTCATTTCAGCTCTAAGATTCTTAATGTATCATTTACATTGATTTGCATCTAGAATACTCCAATCCGGTTTCATCACCTTTCAGTTAAAAGGTTTCCAGGGAAACGCATAGCTTGTTACAGAAATAGGAAATCCAGAGAGAGGGGAGCTGGACATCCGGCAGCTGGTCTCAGGGTGAACCTACAGTGTCGACTTGGGCAGAGGGGACGAAATAGTAGAACCCAACCCAAGTTCCCCTGTTCTAATTATCTTCTGGCCACTGCTGGGCAAAGCTTCACGTGGCCTACCATACTGGCACTTCTGCCCAGGTTGTCCCATCTTGGGGGAGAAAATAGAGTGGCTCTCTGCATAAAAGGTCATAAAATTCTTTATATATATATGCCACTCTACCTTACTGCAGCACGGGGAAGTGGGGAGACATTGCAACCTTTACACACCCCTCAAAGTCTTCCAAATGGTTCCGAGAACCCCAAGAAGTAGGGCCATCTTGTGTCCTCTAGGAACCTGCCCTTTGGAGGTGTGTGGCTTCAGCTTTGTTCCTCTACCATTCCCGGTTTCTGCAGCAGGACGCCTGCAAAGCTCTCACCAGAGCTGCTGCCACTCCTGCTGCTTCCTCAAGGCGCCGGCCGGAAACCTACCCTGGCCAGCTGCTGCTTCGGCTGCTGGCTGCAAGGTTGTGGGCGGACCTGGCACTTAACTCGTCCCATTTGTCTAATTGACATTTGCTCGTTTATGGCAGCCCCCTTACGACAGGTCAGGCCATAGCCCTGGGTAAGGGACTGAAGGGCTGTCTGACTGACAGCATGGGCTGTACCCAGACCCCCCACTGATGCAAACGTTTGCTCTCCCATCCAACTTGTATAAAGAAACTCACTCTCTTTAGGGTGAGCTTACCCCTCACACTGCAAGATCTAAATTTTATTCATCCAATGCGAATATTCCCACGTATTTTGGCATTTTATCATATATGTAGATGAATGAACACATTCATTTCCCAATCCTTCCAGGGAGATTTAATTAAATTTGGAGTCTTCCTGGAATTCAAGGATAATGTATGCATTTATTATTTTGCTGGGCCCCTCTGCAGAGTATCCCGGTAAACAGCTCTGTGGGGAAGAGCCCGTGACACTGGGACTCCCAGATGGCGAGGGCGAAGTGCTGGGCTCTCTGAGGAAGTATGTGGACTTGGCTTTAAACGGTATTATAATCGAAAATGGAAGAAGCACTTGTGGTTCATTTAACAGATCTCTTAGTGAAAGGACCTTTGGATACATGTTCAAACTTTTTAGTATATAAATAGAGAAGCTGCTCAGATGGGGAAAATGACTTGCTTGAACCGAAATCATACCAGCCAAATGTCACTTGTCCATCACCTGTGGGCAAATAATTCTTTGCAAGTAGTTCTGCATCGTAGTCACCATCCTCAGACCGTTTGCTAAATGATTGTTACTGACTAGCAATGGCTCATGGTATTGACCTTTCCAGTGTCGAACACTTTAACACGTAACAGAAACTTGATGCACAGGAAGATGAAGGTTTTGAGGGTAAAATCACCTTCACTCTAAGACCAGCTAGAAAACCGGTTGGGTACTTAGGGTCTGCGGCAGGACTCCAGCCTCCGATCATGTAGGCAGCAAACCTTTGACGTCACGGGCACTGCTTTAGGCACGCGCGGGCACGCATGTTTTCTTTCGGGGGTGGATCTGTTTATCCTGGACTCTGTGGGTTGGATAAGACAGAAACCTTGAGCATAAAGGTAATTTATCGGCTTATTTTCCATGGGCTCGTACCCAGGACGCTAATCCCTTCCAGCGCGGCTGAGTATGGCTGCTCTGTGTCTCGTTTTTCCATCGCTCAGCTCAGCTTGCCTCTGTCTTCATTTTGATTTGGGATTCTTTCTGCTTGGTGGACAAGGAGGCCGCCAGGGACGAGCTGCACACTCACACTTCCTCGCCTAGTACCACCAGGCGGTAAGAGTGCCCTGTGTGGTTCACACGAACGTGCCTTCACCATTCACTGGGACTAGAGCACTGAGCTCTGGTTGACCAACCTGGATCACGTCTGCACCCCATCCCCACACATTGATACTGACAGCCTGACAAGGCCACAGGGGTGCGGGGGAGGAGTCCCACACAGGCACCAGAGGGAGATGGGGGAACAGGGGGGCTGTGGCCAACATGGGCCACCAGTCACCAGATTCTCAGAGGGCCTGTGGTCAAAGCGGTTCAGAACCTTAGGCGCTCTTAGGGGCAAGGGCCAGGATGTGGGTCCCCTACTGGATCCCATCAGATACCCCCCTGACCTAACTTAAGAAGATAGAACATTTGGTTTCTATACAGGCACACATTTTTTGCTTCATCCATGCAAGTGTGCTTTGAGTACTCCCTCTGCAGCATACATGTGTTTGTGATTTCAGTTTTTTATTAGGAGACATATTGTGTTTGGGTTCACTTCATCTGCACAGTCGACTAATGGGGTCACTGTCAATGTACTTGAAACAAATGAAGATAATTCTGTTCTTCGTGAAATGTGATTTGCACACCACATGATTTTATCCCAGCCTGCCCATCTGTCATGGTGCATCCCGGAAGGACTGCTCTGATTTCTGTCAATCAGAACTCAGGAGTCCTAATCCAGGGGGATCTCAAATGTGCAACCGTTGTTCATGTTAGTCTCTGGGCCTGGGAACCCTACTGTAGTGCATGGACCAGGGACTCAGAACTTTTACAAAGTTACGTGAATGCTCAACTTGTTTCGTCTTCCTTTTTGGAATTAAAAGGAGTGCTATTTTGGATTATTCGAAAGGAGGGCATAATCTTCCCTGGGATTGACAGAAAACACCTTCCCAGGAGGATGGAAGCTAGTTTGGTTAGACCAGGCCATCAAGGAGAAAGGAATGAGCTGTCATTGCTATTACTTAGGGATTTTATTTTAATGCTCCATTGAGACCCTTTCTGATGGCATCACAGGGTCTATTGGGAGTGATAGTAAACGTCAGGATTTTCTGTGTGGGAGATCAAGTGGGATGAAATGGGGTGATGGAGGTGCAAGGCCAAGGAGAAAAGGAAGGAGAGAACCTGAGTGTCAGGTGTCCTGTTTCTAACTGTGGTCACCTCTCTTGTCTAAGAGAGAATAGCGTTGGATCAATAGCCAACCAGCTGATTACTCCCCCAGAGAGCTCATTTCCGCCACTGGGAAAGTTCTACCTGCTACTGTCCTTCAGGACAGTGGTAAGGCTCAGGAAACCTGGTAGGTAGAAGAGTGTTCTTGGGACGCTACATTGAGCCTAAGCTGGATGGAGCGGGAGGGATACTGCTATCACATGCGTAACATTTGTCACTGGAAACAGCTGACTGTGCAGGGGAGTCTGTTGTCAGCATTGGCATCATAATAACTCATCTAGGGTGAGGCATCCACGCTCCTCCCCAAATCTTGGGGGCGGGAGCCTGGGACATTTCCCAGAATTCTTTGCAGGAAGTTCCAGGTTAGATTTCATCAATGGCTACAGGCACTAAGGTGTGATTTAAGAGGTGAACGAAGGTAAAGTTGGTATTATTGCTCCTCCGGCAGTGGTGGGCAGATGTGTGGGGTTTGGCCAGTCGGAGGCTTTGCAGGGCATCCAGGTTAGATGAGTTCCTCATCTCTTTGCTGCCTGCAGTTATTATTAGTGGTAATTCTGTGATTCCTTCAACTTTCGGATCCTCTAAAAGCTACTAGTGAATCTGAGAGCTGGTGGGGGCCCGCCTGAGCTCCCTCCTTCAGCTCTTCCAAGGGCTTTGTTGGACTCTCTTTATTTCCTTTCCATTTTGAAAAACCTACAGTGTCTTTTTCTGATTGATCCTTGACTACCCCTATTAAACATTATATATACATATATGCAAAACTGTCGATGAGTGAGAGAGAATGTGAAAAATCAGATTTTTCAAAAAAGCCCAAAGTAGGCTTTGGAAGAATACTACCTGCTGAAACAGTTGCTTTTCATAGGCAGTTATTTGGTGACAGAGAGTCTATCAGAATTTCTGGGCAGTGGCTCTTTCATTTGAAAGAGCATATTTCATAACAATCATGCTGGTGTCTGCAACAGTAAAAATATAGTAAAGACTGCACAGCACTGAAATGTCTCAAAGATGCCTTTACTGAGACAAAGCCGTGTAGATGGTAGATCTTTCTCTGCCTTGGCCTTCTTTAGGCTGGGAGGTGGACGAGATGTCACTCGACAAGGCCTGGCAAGAGAATACAAAATGGCAGGCCCTGTCCCCAGTCTGTGTTCTCAGGCACACAGGGGACACGCTGTGGAGACTTTCTGAATGGGCTGGGACGAATTAGGAGGCAGGAGAGCCCAATAACAATCCCATTTTCTCACTACGCTTGTGGTCTCCATTTTGCTGTTGACCTGAGAAGGCACAGATGATAGTCCGTGGCTTCCACTCCCGTTGCAGGCACCACGACAGCAGCCCCTACTGCTGTCACTCTCCTGGTCTCCACTTCACTAAAATACGAAATCTTTTAGTACCACGACTGCTGGGAATGTATCACACTAATTACGTTCTTAGTCTTTTAGCATGAGCCTTTGTCCAAGTGGTATTGTTTAGCTCTAATTCAGTGTAAAGACAGATCATACTTGGAGGTCTTAAATCTTATGTAAATAGTTGGTGAAATAACGACCTACTAGAACTCTCTGCACCATTCAATATGTAGCCAGAGCACTTGGAATGTGGCTGGTGCGATGGAAGAACTGAATTTTTAAATTCGTGTAATTTTTATGAATTTGAATTTTTAGCTTTAGTAGTCATGCAGGGTAGTACAGATCTAGAAGATGCCCATGTGCTTTTTTTTTTTTTTTTTGTAGACTGTCATCTAAAAGAAAACACAACATTTAAATGAAAATCTAATCTGGGGAGAACAGTGTCTGGGAGACAGCAGGATTCAGCCCTTCTGTACCTGCGCTTTCATTTCATCCATGATGTGATGATTTTGATGACTAATCTTTGATATTTAATAAGGATTCCAGGAAAGGGATAAACTTCTATCCACCTGTTGGCAGAAGGCTGGCCACCTGGTTGTGCAGGACCCGTTTCTGAATCTCAAAGATTGAGGACTAGACCTGGATAGTCAGATGTTCTCAAAGGACATAACCCCACTGAGGACCACCGACTGGCTGGTCAGCGTCTGCTGTCACCTCATCGTCATGGTCAATAGCAGGCATGTCCAACCTGCATCCCAGAACAGCTTTGAATGCGGCCCAGCACAAATTCTTAAAACATGAGATTTTTTGTGACCTTTTATTTTTTTTTTTAACTCATCAGCTATTATTAGTGTTTGCATATTTTATGTATGGCCCAAGACAGTTCTTCCTCCAGTGTGGCCCAGGGAAGGCAGAAGGTTGGACACTGCTGGTGGGTAACCTTCCTTTCAAAGGTCAGTGGTACTTAACCATAACTAAGAAGACAGCATGTTGAACTGTAACTGTGGGCCATATACTGCACTCGGTGTTTCAATGTGCGTCTTCACTTAATTCAGCTTTGCACAAGCAGTATTTTCACCCCGATTTTACACATGAATAGACTGAGCCGCTCTCTCTTAGCCACACATCTAGCATGGGGGCATTTGGCCTTGAACTCAGGGCTCTGGATCCCCAAAGACAGCGCTCTTCCTGCGTGCTGCCTTACCACCATAGCTCGAAGCCTGACGAAGGACAGGGCACGCGGCTCGGCCCACCTGGGCTGACGTGAAAAGGCCCTTCTGAAGCTGCACATGTGAATCAGGGAATTCGCCCAAGCATACGTCCTCTTGGGGGGTTTCCATTTTACAGGGCATTTATTTAAATGAAACCCCCTTCTGAGTCCTCTTGTTGAGCACCGCTGTCTTTCAGAGATTTGTCAAAAGACGCTTGTTTATACTGGGGTCTTGTCTGCGAAGGAAACTTTGTTGTTCACAGAGACTCCAGTCTCAGGACTGGGGAGCAACCAGGTCACGTTCTGGGCGACCTACGTGAGCAGGAGGGGTTCTCCCCACATAGGGGCGACAGTTGGTCTCAGCCTCTGCTCAGCTGGCAGAGTACCAGAGCAGTGATGGTGCTTTCTGCAGCTGTCCTGTAAAGAGACACAGGCCAACTATTTGGTTGGACGAGAGATCAGGGAACAGAGTGGCTGCCATTTCCCAGCAGTTCCACCCCGGGAATTGTGGGTAGGTTACTGTCAGTGAGCAGAGGGTGCTGTTGAGAAGAGGCATTTCCAGAGCATCACGTGCAGTGCCTTTGCTGTGAAGACATGCTCACGTGACCTTGGTCTTCAGCCTGGGGAGAAGCCGGGTGGGGGTGATCATGCCCCCTTGAGCTTCCTCTGCACAAGCTGTGGGCAGTGCCCTCGGAAGTGCCTCTGGCTCTGATGTCACCCAGCAGCACATGGCAGTGGAGTGGGATATGGTGGGGAGACTGGCCTTTGGAGTTGCCTGGACCTGGTGTCCATCTGTCACTGCCTCTGCTAAGCCATGTGGCCCTGGGGACCTCATTTCTGCATGGACCTTTGGGGGAGATATTTCCGGAGTCACCCATATCTGGTTCTTGGCTCATGGGAGGGCTGCCACTCTCTGTCCCCCTTGTCGTTAAGTGGGCCATGTGATCCATCGTGGCCAAAGGGCTGTAAGCACAGAGGAGGTATGTCACCTCCAGGTAGAAGCATTTAACAGCCAGTGCGAGATCCTCCTGTGCCCTGTGGAAGCACCTTGTGGAATGAGAGTTCCACAGGACGGAGGCAGGGCAAACCTCCGAGCCACCACGGGAGGCAGTGTGCCTGCAGTCCTTTAAAATCCACAGTGGGCTTCATGGGAAGACGAAAGAGCTCATGAGATGTGGGGCTTTTGTTACCAAGGATAACCGTGCCTATTTCAATGAATGCAATCCCATTTTTTCCTTTTTCTGTACAACGAGAATACTAAAACGGAGCCAGGTGTCATGTCCGACCGCGTGCCCAGGCTGGCACTGGGTTCTGGATGGACAAGAGCTCTTTTAGCTGCAGCATCACTTTGCAAGTAGTAGGCATTTTCACATGGAGGGGCTATTTTGTAGATGAAATCGGGTAATGGCATGCTAGGGATTCTTCACCTGGCATGGCCCACACCCCTGCCCAGGTGGAGGGGTGGCATCCTCAAAATCCTGGGGTAGGCCACTATAGTAGGAAGCAAAATTCAGACCACATTTGAGAACCAAAGTGTGTTCTGGTGGTTGAAACCCATATCTGCCTAAGGGCCTTTGCACAGGGCCTCCTCTCTGCCCGCTATCCTCTTCCCCCAGGTATTTCAGTGATGCACTCCCTCAGCACCTTCAAGTTTTTGCTACCTTTTTGGGGGTTTTCCCAAGGAGTTTATTTCAGCAAACCAGGGAACAGAGAGGTCCTGTGTCGAAAAGAAGGTGTTGGGCTTCTTGGTAGTGAAGCATGGCTCGTAATGGCACGAAGAACCCGGTGGGCCAGTGGGAGCTTGATCTTGGCGTCGTGGAATTGCTTTACTGCCGGTGGGCAGCACTTGCTGGCCGCCATCTCCTCCACCTTCGTGATCTGGGTGGCGTGGGAGTGGGTGCGGTGCCGGGCCCCCACGTGTCATCGCTGGGTGACGGCGCCAGCGGTGGTCAGGTCCTGGTTCTCCCGGTACTTGTGGGTGCCGCTGCGGGAGTCGTAGCTCAGCCAGATGCCAAAGTTCTTCCCCCGCAGGGGCGATTTCTCAAACACTTGCCCCCAGTAGACTATGGCCCCTGGAGACTTCTTCACCTTCTGCAACGGAGACACAAAGTACCAGAGTGAGACGTGGCAACAACATAGTTAGGTGCGAAGATGCGTGTGCGGGAGAGGGGCGGTGTGCCGCATGTGGGGGTGCGCAGGCAGCGCCCCACACCTTGTATCAGCGGGGCGTGCCCAGCGCGCCCGGGGCCTTCCTAGCGCCCTGTCCGCCCCCCATGAAAGGAACCTACCGCTCTTGTTTAAACCTATCCTGACCACCTCCTTTAAGTCGGGGTTACTGCCCCCTCCCACCACAGCCACTCACATTGTTCCTTACTCTGCTCAGTGTTTCACAGCAGTTATCACTTTTCAATATTATATTATTTACTTGTTTTCTAATGTTATATAATTTACTTATTTACTGTCTGACTCTCCCATTAAAACACGAGTTTCATGACGGGTTATGTGGTTCACAGATACATTTCCAGCACCTAGAACAATATCCAACAAGTAGGAGGTGCTCAACAAATATTTTTGGAAAGAATTAAAGAAAGGAGGGGAAGGGGGAGGGAGGGAGAGCGGGAGAGCGCCGTGCTTCGTGGGACCAGGCAGTCTGGGTCATTGCTGTCACGCCCGTGCTTAGAACAGTCCTGTGAGTGTCTTGGTGATTGACCGGCAACTGCAGGCTGTTCACGTGGCCAGAACACGCACTCACAGCCTCTCAGCAGTGATTCGCAGAGTGCTTGCTGGCCACACCTCCCGCCTCACTAGTGGCAGGACACACTAAAAGGGTTTCTGTGTGCTTGAAGTGTGTCTTTTGTATTTGCTTACTGATTTACTACCAAAGGGCGCATCCGTGGAAAGAGGGTGCCAGACTCCCGCAGATGCAAAGGGGGCCTGGTGGGGAGCCGGGAGCCCAGGCCCTGTGGGTTTTCTTCCTTCTCCTCCTTCCCACTCCCTCCTCCTTTCTCAGCAATCCGGTGAGGAGAGACCTGGAATGCGAGGGATTCAGGCCCTCTAGGGGCTAATGCCTTTGAAGGCTGATGGGTGAGACAAGCTGAGTCCGGGGGCGGACGACTCCCGTCTAGGTGAAGAAGGCGCGTGAGCAGTGTGGGAAGCAGCCTGGGCGGGGCACGCCGCAGTCCCCCCGGGGGCGGGGCGCGCTGGCACCTCCCAGGGGGGCGGGGCACGCCGCAGTCCTCCGGGGGGCGGGGCATGCCGAAGTCCGCCAGGGGGCGGGGCACGCTGGCATCTCCGCCCTCCCTGCTGCTGCGTCGCCCTCCGCCTCCTGGGCGCAGCTTTGTGCCAGCAGTCCGTGTCTGCCAGTGGCGGCAGGTGCGCAGTCTTATCGGTTGTTAGCAAGTAGCACGCAGTGGTAGGCAGTGACCGTGGCCTTGCCTTGCTCATTAGGTGCTAGGAATAATGACTCTTTGGGAAACAGCTTGTTTAAGTGCCAGAGTCTAAATTAGATGCTAACTTGGTTGGTCCTTAGATTTTTGACATTTATCTTGATTATTTCTGTATGCTCTTCCTCTAGAGTCATTCTTTTATTTCCCACCTAAATCCTCATCTTTGCATTAGTTTATTGATTTACTTCCTAAGTCATTCATTACAAACTAGATATGTGTGTTCACTATGGGGCAGAAGATGTGCTGGGCGCTGTGAGAGGTGCAATGACGACTTCATCCTTCATTCACAGAAGCACGCATCTAGAAGGGGGACAGATGAGACTTGAACCTGAAAAATGATACCAGACTGGCATTGCTGCCAGTGCCACAAGCACTGAATGACAGCTTACTTTGTGTCAGACTTTGGTGGAAAAACTTTACTATTGTACATTAATACATATCTAATGCTTACAATAATGTAACCAAGGAAATTCTGTTATCATCTCTGTTTTATAGATGAAGAATCTGAGCACAGACAGGTTAAGTGAATTGCTTAGTGTCACATAGCTAGTAAGAAGTGGACAAATTTCTAGCCAGGATGCAGAGTCTGCATGCTTAACTACTATCTTAGTCTGTCTAGGCTGCTGGGACAGAACCAGAGATTGTAGACTTAAACAACAAGCATTGGTTTCTCACCGTTTTAGAGACTGGGACATCCAAGATCAAGGTGCCGGTGGATTCAAGGTCTGGTAAGGGCTCGCTTCCTGACCTGCCATTGGCTGTCTTCTCACTATGTCCTCCCAAGGGACAGGGAGCTTTTGGGGCCTCTTTTATCAGGGCACTAACCCCTGATAAAAGATAACCTCCAATCTCAGGACCTAGTCATCTCCTAATGCAGCACCTCATTGGGGGGTGAGGATTTCCACACATGAATCTTTTTGTGGGAGCACACAAATGGTCATCTTACAGCAACTACCAGGAGTAGAAGAAAGACCCTGGAATTTCACCAAGTGGCTGTACGACTTACACACAGCAAGTCTGTGGCATTTAAGATGTGATGAGATGAGCTGGATTGGCCAAGTAGAGATGGGGAGAGAAGGGGACCTGAGACAAGGGCTCAGTAAAGACTTCCACAGTGTTGGAAATGTTCTGTATCCTGGCCAGCCATCATGGCGTAGTGAAGCAAATAAGGCTACGCTGCCCCAAATAATCAAAACTAGGACCCTAATTAATTATTTATGGATTATTTTCCCCTGATTTTATACAAGTCTTAAAAACTGATCCTGAAAATCTTCATATGGAATTCGGGTCAGAACAGCATTGCTAACTCCGGAGTGGTAAATGTAGTATTCTCACCACCGGGTACCCTAAAGGATTTAGGGCATCTCTGAAATGGCAGAGTGGTCGTTCCCACCCCCCAAGGCAATGAGAGGGTGAGGTACCATTCTGAGCTAACACTGGCGTGGCCTCCACTTTTGCCACACATCGATTTGAAAAGCTCTGCTTGCATTCACCACTATTACTGTATCACTAATTTTCAGCACCTTTTTAGCAAAGCGGTCAAGAACACGAGGCGTGATTATCAACACGTGGGATTCATTCCGACACTCCTTCAATTCTGTTGCACAAAAGAACCAATCGGCTCAGGCCTTACCGCGTTTTACCATTAAGTGCACCTGAACTTTTCCCTGCACCTGCAGAACCAGAAGACAGTCCTTACCCTGACCCAGGGCAATTGATGTCTCTAAGTCTGAAGCACGTGTTCCGGAAGGTGGGCCTAAGGGAACTAATGAGCTCAGCAGGAAAGGGCAGTGACCCCGCTGACCCGTCAGCCAATCTGCCTCCTTCTCTCCACCTTCCACGGGAGCCAGTCTGCCTTCGTCCATCTTCCAGGGGATTCTCATGTTTGTTTCATATGTAACGTCCAGCGCCCAGGGTTTGTAGCTGTGCTTAGAGGAGGAGAAGGAAGAAGTACACGCGCGCTGTCCTGAGACAATGCGTTGATCGGACGCGCTTGGTGCCAGGCCCCGCTGCGACGCCTGCGTTAGCGGACTCCTGCCAAGCGGGCTGTGCTGTGTTGTTAGTGATCGCTCAGGGGGAACTGCTTCCTCCTTTGATGATTGCTCGTTAAACCCGTGGGTCATCTAGAAATAACTTGCAAATATTTGGGGGGATTTTCTAGGTTTGTTTCATTATTTACTTCTAATTCAGTCCCAGTCTGGTCAGAGTACATACTCGGATTTCGTTGTTCTATCTCTTTTGCATGTTCGAGGCGTGTTTCATGGTCTACTATATGATCTGTTTCATGGTCCACTATATGATCTGTTTCATGGTCCATTATATGACCTGTTTCATGGTCCACTATATGATCTGTTTCATGGTCCACTATATGATCTGTTTTAGTCAATGTTCCCTTTGTACTTACAAGGGAAGTATATTCTGCAGTTACTGGATGTAAAAATGGCAATTAGGTCAACTCAGTTAACAGTTGAACCGATTGAACATTTAGATTGAATTCAAACCATAAGGGCAATGACGAGGGTTTTTACCCAGGAGAACTGGGCGACGCTGACTCAGAGGCAGTTGGCACGGTGCTTGAGGGGTTGCACGTCTCTTTAATGCCCTGCCCCTGCGTTGCCAGGAAGCCCTAAGCGGCCCCCACCGCCCAACACCCTTCCCGCACTCTCACCGACGACCTTCCGTCCCCTTTGCTGGCCCGTGTACCTCCCACGGGGCCGATTCCCCGGACACCTCCAGCCCTCGTAACCCCCCGCGCAGGCCCCGCTGTCCTGCTCTCAGTGCTTCTTCTGCGTCTCTCCCCCGGGCCTTTGCTCAGGCTGTCATGTTGGCCTGGAGGGACTCCCTCACCAGAGAGCCTCCGCCTTCAGAGCCTGCGGAGCAGAGAGACCGCTGCGATGCCCGCTGTGATTCTGTCTTCATGATGCCCTTGTACTTTGTAAACACCCCACTGCAGAACCTCAGTGGGTAAGCCAATAACGTCCCCACGGTGTGTGGAGTGCTGTGCCAAGTAAGGGAGAAGCGGAACAGCATTCTGGCTCCTCTCTTGGGGACGCTGCAGTCACACTGTCTCCCGCTGGGCCGAATGAGGACAGAGCCGCGTCTCCTACTTTTTGTGCTCCGCAGGCAGCTAGGGCCAGACACAACACATAACAGCGGCTTAAACACTTGAAAAATCAAGTTATGTGAAGAATAGGTCCTTCACCCTTGGGGCTGGTTACCGTTGGTGGACTTGGATTCCATGGATACCAGAGCATGGACTCATCACCACGGATATCATGGAATCCCAGCCACAATGTACCCTCAGGAATTAAAAGTGTTCTGGGGTTATACTTAGCGTCATACACTGTAGAAACTTTTCTCAGACATCAGTTAATTCATGCAGTATTTCCCGAAGCGTGCCTGATGGAATACAAGATGTCTTTTGGTGGTGGATGGGCGAATGTTTACATAGCGCTCTGTTTTGAATGTACATTAGAGAATATGCATAGCATACTCATGTATTATCGTTTAACAAGTGAGTAAGTAGAAAGGCAACTGTTAGACAACCGTGTTCTCGGTAACCGCGTAGGCCACACGGAGCCGTGGCGAGAACCACGAGGGCGGTGTGTGTGTAAGAACGGCTTGCTTATTTTGCAGAGACTAAACCAAGGCAAGGAAGCGGTTTGCTCATGGTCCCACAGCCTGAGAGTGGCCGAGCAGGAACGGAGTCCCTGAGCACCTTGGTCTCCAGTTGGGGAAATTTCTAGGTCATGTTCCTAGCTCTAGGTGTCTGCAGTGGAGAGCAGACAGGAGGGCAGGGATCTGGGCCGGGCACCAGGTGGCCCCTTTGGAGCCATGGAAGCATGTGGGAAAGGAGGAGGAAACCGGAGGGGACGGAGGGTTGCGGGTTGATAATGAGCCTTCAGTTCAGGCCGGGCCGCGCCAGTGGTGGGTGGCCTCGCCCTGCTCACCGCTCCCCTCCGCGGGGGGCAGGCTGGAAGCTTCTAGAGAGGCTGCTGCCCGTGGCTGCGTGTCCATGCCAGTGGACCCAGGTACCAGCAAAGGGCCAAGTAAGGGAATTTTTGAAATTCATCTACAGACAGTGTCTCTTTTTTATTTTGTTACACCATGAAGTACTCTTTGGTGCTTTTGGATGAGAGGGGTGTTTTCATCCCCCTGATGGAGCTTTTCTTCAGGAACTGGCGTGGAAACCTTGTCTGCCGGGGCACCTGCGAGCTCCCTGGGCGCTGAAGGTGGGGGCTCACCTTGGAGTGGGTGCTGTTTTGGGGTGCTTGGCTTCCTCTGAAGGATGTCTTCCTGACTGGTCGGATCTTTCAAGGCGGGGTTGGATGCAGGAAAGCCTGACCACCTTGCTCTTAGTAGAGAGCCTTTCTTTCTCTTCCCCAACAGATACGTAGTGGGCACCTACTGGGTGTCAGACGCTATCTTGGGGCTCAGGGAGAGGACGGAGGAAAACCAGGCCCTTCTCCTTTCCAGTAGGGAGACACCACACGTGCATGAAGGTGGGAGTCAGGTCTGGACGGGCTGTATGATCGGCACCGTGGAGGAGATGCTGGACGTGAGCTCGAGAATGACGGGGTCGGCCTGCTTTCGAGGGGCGGGCAGTGCAGACCCCTGGGAGGCAGTGCCTGTAGGCCGAGATGGAAGAGTGAGAAGGCAGCCACTGTGAGAAAAGCAGGGTGTGGGGGAGCCCTCTCGGCAGAGTGAGCGAGCGGAAGGGCTTGGAGGTGGGAGAAGGACGGTCACCTCGCCCCTCGGCCAGTGCGGCTGGTGTGGTGGTGCCGGGCGGGTGGCAAGGGGACGCCTGGCGTGTGGGCGGGGCCCTGAGGCCGCTGGGAGGGGGCGGGGCCCCCTGGGGCCGGCCGCGGGACGTCACTGAGCTGCAGTGGCCAGCGGCAGTGTCCGCGGAGGAGGAGGTGGCCGGGGCAGAAAGCTCAGGAAGAGGTCTGGAGGCGATGTCGCCCTGCCCTCTGTGTCCTGCCGGACTGGAGCAATACTTCCGTCCAAGAGGGAGGGATTCTCTAACCGCCTTGCAGACCTCATTACACGTCATGAATCTTGTTCAAGATACAAAGCTTTGTCTGAAATATCGCCAATGAGCAATTTCCTTTACAGTCCATTGCGAAGGGAAAATAAATACTGTCTTCTCAAGAGCAGTATGTGTGTTTCTTCTTTTCCTCTGACAGGAGGAATTGCAGAATCGCCTCTGCTCTCCCTGCTCCAGGACACTTAGGGCAAAACGTGTGGCCCTGCAATGGACTGACTGTAGCATTCATGACCTGATATTCTGATTTTATCTCTCATTCTTGGACTTGACTTTCACTTGAAAAAATATGGCCTTTCAGATCCTGACTTTTTCCAAATCCCTTCGGCATCAGAGGGTGTAACTTGAAGAATACTCACTTCTCTCAACTGCCCTCTTCACCCCCTGCCCCACCGCGGCCCAGACAGTGCCCCTGTGGTTCTCGGACTCCCCAGATTCTCCCAAGTTCTCCTCCGGTGAGGCCCGGGGCAGTGCCAGGTCCTCCCAGACCCCTCTGGCCGGTGACTTTCCTGCAAACTTCTGCAGCTCTTCCGGGGGAGTACTGCACTGTTTATTCTCAAGCTCTGACTCACATTTTTCTTGCATGTTAGTCTTCTCTTTCCAGTTAGATTGTATTGTTATAATAATTCCAGGGACCAGAGTTTAATAGAACGACCATTGACTGAGTGCCTATCTTCAGCTAGGTCTTTATAAAAGTTTGCCTCAAAACAAACCTCTGGGAGAGGATTGTTTCATGACAAGAGAACTGGGGCTGAGAAGATGCCTGGCAATGAGATCCGAGGGCAGGTGGGCGGCGCCAGGATTCACACCCTGCCTGGCTCCAAAGCCTGCTTCCTTGGGGCTCCCTGTGTTCCTGAGCTCACTGTGGGCTCCAGCAAGAGCTGCCTCTCATAACCATGAGGCCATGTCCACCTGCTCTCTGACGCTCGAAATTCATCCCGCAGACAGCAGGTTTCCACTTAGGGCAAGAAACCAGGTTTTAATGCAAATAACTTGCCCCAGGTCACATTCAACACTTCAACATAGAGTTAGCAGGGACTTCATCTCAGATGTCGGGAGGATACAGAGCTGTCGGACCCGTGGTGTCTGCCCCCAGCATGCCCACAGTCAAAGGCTCAGGTCCTTTCTGGTGCCTCTGCTCTGCTGTCGGGGCAGCACCTCCCCCTCGTGAAGGTGGCAGAGAGACTGGGCCCGGGAGTTCACGCTGCTCCAGACCCGGGCTGTCTTGAATTTATTCATTCAGGACAGACTTGTTGCATGCCTGCCATGTGCCTGGCACTGTCCCTGCCAGTGGGGAGTTGTGGGTCCCAGCAGGAGGGCTCAGGCTGGGGACAGGTGTCTGTATTAGGATCTGAGCACTGGCTGGCAGTTTGGAGATTCCCATCATTACCCTGAGCTCCACTTCCTCTTGCAGAATATGGACAAGCTAGCCTCCTCCACGGTGGAGGGGCTCAGAGAGGGAGAGGATCCACAGGTGCAAGTGTGCCTGAAACAGGGCGAGCCCTGCACAGATGCAGACGCCGCTGGCAGTTCCCCACCTGGCCGCTCAGCAGTGAGGCATGTGGGGCCAGTTCAAGGCTGTGCTGTTGGTGCGCCCCAGGTGCTTCCTCCAGCCGAGTCCCCTGCCATGAGAAATGCAGCTCCTGGGCCCGTGCAGAGCAGAGTTCCTAAAGGCAGGACTTAGGAGCTCGCGTTCTCCTTCTTCCCAGCTGATGCTCACGCACCTGAGAGCTGGAGGGTCCTAGATGCGGGAAACACCGAGCTGGGCACACTGTGGTAACATCATCAAGCGTTTACATTCTCTCGGAATCTGAGCGCACGTGGGTCAGGCAGGAGTCGCCCTGAGCAGACCAGGAGCAGGCGGAAGTGGTGGGTGGAGCACCCGTGACCCTGCCCAAGTCAGGAAATCCAAATTAGCACGAGGCTGGAGACTTCAGCGGCAGGTATCGGGGTGGAGCAAGAAAGCCCGGTCAGGAGCAGAGCGAGTGCGTCCAGAGAAGCTGAGAGAGCGGGTCGGGAGCGGGCCGGCTGCGGGTGCTGGGCTGGTCTCCCCGAACCAGGTGCATGTGGCAGGCCCGGCGGGTTTAGAGCTCGGAACGGAAGTGCCCTGAGGCCCAGGCCGTGTCTTCAGGGCTTTATCCCAGGGCGGTCACGACGCTAGAGGTTCAAGTCCGCTCCCTGCCAGGCTCGGGAAGGAGGCCCAGTGGCTGGGGCCTCCCCGGGTGAGATCAGCCTTTCTTTGTTCCCACCAGTGCCTGCCCGGCTTCTGAGTCCTCACCACCACGTAGGTGGCAATGGATCCCTAATGGACATGTTTTTATTAGAGTAATGGTACCACTTTCTGCAGAAAAGAGCAATGCAATTTTGTTAATGAAAGTCATGTGTCGAGACAAGGGTGGATGGGAACTTCTGGGTCTGGTTTGGCCCCGGCTCAAAACCTTCCGGGAAAACACAAACTTTCGGGGCCACACCCAGCAAGTCCCATTTACCTCTGTCAGGACCATCTGCTTTGCATTAGAGAAATAATAACAGTCCTCTCCCAGCGCCCTTTCATAAATATAAAAAGTGTAATAAAACGGTTATTAGAAGGTAATCAATGGTGCTTATGTTTTCCTTTGTGAGGATATTGATGGCGAATTTGCACACAATCCCGCGCCTGACCGCACGGGGTCCTTTCTGCATGACCGGCCACAGCCCATGCCGCTCCTTGGCCCTGGCAGGTCGCAGGGCGGGGCCCCTGAGAACTCCCCCCTCTGCCCGGGCAGCATTTCTGTGCCTCCTCCGTGGGGAGGAGGGGGAGACTGAGTCCAGCGTTCACCCCTGGTCGCTGTAAGCCTGGGCTCAAATGCGCTAGCACCGGTCAAGGCTCTTAACCGGATGGGCTTCCCCCGGCCAGGGCTCCACCCGCTCCCCTCATCGCCCGGGCTTGCCTCGTTGGAGGATTTCGGGGCAACCTGCGGAATATTAAGGAAAATACGGGTATTATTCAAGACAGTAAAACGTCTTCTCCCCTGAGGAAGCCCACGGAACTTGCCCTGTCTCTCCTGAGTGGTGGCCCCTCACGATTTAGAAGTTGATCCAGTAAGATGAGCTGTGCAACCTAGCGGGGCCTGACCTGTGAGTTACTTCATAAAGTCGTGTGAGATGCTGTTTTAAATTTATTAACTTTAACAAATAGCAATCTTTGTCTTTATCATCAGATTGCAAACGATCTTTTGATCCTAATTGAAAATGAGAACCATGATGTATCTCTTCCACTTCTGTCTTTTTCACTACCCAGCAGAGTACTGGGAGCTTATTAGAGATTAATGGAGTTTTTGTGTAGACAGTGATAGCAGTATCACACTGTCTAGTTGCTAATTTATATTTTTTTCTCATTTAACAAACCTTTATTGACAGGTACTCTGCTGGGTACAAGAGCCCAGGACAAACAAATATAATGAAAGTAACCAAATTCTCTTGAGAACCTACTCTGCTAGCACAAATCTCAGCACTTCATGCGTCTAACCCTTCCATCCTAGCACTGGCCTTGGAGCATCGCAGAATTATGGGCTACAGGATGAAGGCGGTCTGCCTGTGACACACGTGCTCGTGACCACTCACTGCAGCACAGCCGCCTGCCCAGGAAATGAGACCCAGTCCTGCTCACAGAGGGCATCCCGTCAAAGGTCAGGGCTGGGTGTGGGACAGATGAGCAGTAGATATGTGTCTCTAGAAGGAGGTTCCATGAGAGGGCAGCTGCAGGGGCAGGCAGGGGCCAGATGCTGAGGACTCAGAGTGCTCAGGGCAAGGTGGGGCCTGCGGCCTTCAGGGAATTCCGTAGGTGCAGCGCACACCTCCAGAAGCCTCATTATCGTCGTTTGCTAAGGCTGGGCCCTTCCTCCCCGCCTGGGGCCGGTCAGCACGGGGAGGGGCTGCCGCGTGCCTCACTGGGCAGACGCTCAGAGCAGCGTGCTGCTCGCTCTCTCTCCTGGGAGGAAGTGAAGCTTCTTCCAGCACCTTAAAGAGCAGTGAAATCTGGAATCGCAATGTCTCAGAGCTGAGAGGTTTTACAGCATGTAGCCCCGTGGATTTCCAGCTTTCTTTTAGAGCGGAAGCTGCAACTTCAGTCTTACCAGGACCCCTGCTTGGTGAGACAGTCCAAATGGCTAAGACCCATTTTTCAGGTTAGGGACCCTGGGATCACAGTCCCAGAGCACGTGAGTGGCAAGGACGACTGCGGGTCCCAGGCCTCTGCTCGGCCCGGTTCTGTGACTGCTCTGTGGGCGGTTCTGTGGGCGACTGTCGGCCAGCCCGGCGGCCTGAGATTAACCATCAGGTGCAGGAAGCAATTACGTGCTGCTCAGGCGCGATCCGCTCGTCCCATTCTCCCTCCCTGCAGGCTATGTCAAAACACGCGGGCAGGATCCTGCTTCTTCTCACATTTTAAAAACATACAGTGCACTTGTGTTTACAGTGCCGCGGAGGGGTGTGCCGCGCCGCCCCGGAGAGCCGCCCCGTCTCCGCGGAGGCGCGGGCCGTCCCAGACCACAAGCCCGAAACGCCCTCCCCCGGGCTCCAGTTCAGAGCGTCCTGCCGGGGGATGTCTCCGCGCCTCGGGTCTTGAACAGTGTTCCTCATTGTGCAAACAAACAGCACCAACAGTGATCTGACCTTGGACCTGAGCCACGTCTGTCTGGGCCACTCAGCCTGGGAGTCTTGCTGTGGGTGTGGAGGGAAAAAAGATGAGACGTCAGCCTTCCAGATCCGGACCCCGTGTTCCTGCTTCCGGGGGACCGTCGTGGGCTTTTGCGCCCTCTTGGCCTCAGCCTCCTCACGAAAGATGGCGGAAGCTGGTAGCTCTGAGCTCATCCTCTGGTTTTCATACTTTGTGTGTGAGTGTGTGTGCGTCGTAGTGACATTTCTTTTTAATGTGGAATCTTAAAGCCAAATCCAAACTATAAAATCGATGAAAGCCACGTCCTACTGGTTCAGGGAGGAAGAGCGGTCTCAGTCGCCACCATCTCCTTTCTCTGGGGGCCCTTGAGATATCTCTGTGTTCCCAGAATGCCGTTGGCTACCAATTGGCGAGATGATTTCTCAGGTCCATCCATTCACGTCAAACATTCTACCATCCCACAGACATAATTGTAAATGCTCCGTCATAGTTGTGACCGCAAAATTGTGTGTGTGTGTGTGTGTGTGTGTGTGTGTGAGAGAGAGAGAGAGAGAGAGAGAGAGAGATTATGGGCATTTTATTTTTTTTTAATTAAGACTTTATTTTTTGTTTAAAGCAGTTGAAATTTCACAGCAAAATTAAGGGGAAAGTACAGACATCTCCTAGAATTTCCCTCACAGGTATAGCCTCCCCCATTATCAACGCTCCTCACCAGACGAATATGATGGTGACAAATCCTAGTCACCCACTGCCCATAGATCCGTTACAGTTCACTCTTGGTGGTTTACATTCTGTGGGTTTGGACAACTGTGTGTTGACAGGTATCCTCGATTATGAATCACAGCCAATATTTTCACTGTCCTAGAAATCCTCTGTGCTCTGCCTGCTCATCCCTTCTGTTTCTCTCCAAGACATTGTAGTTTTTCACTTTTTTTTCTTGACTGGAAAAGGAAGGCGTGCTTATTCTTAGGAGTAAAATCACCATACAGTGAAGAATCATTTGCAACTCTGCTCCTCTGAATGGCAATTATACCGAAAGATGACGGTGTCACAGAACTTGAATGAGCGCAGTGTGGAAAGCACATGGTCAAGTCACTTGGCTTTGCGGGTTGGGAGAGGACTGCAGTCTGTCTAGTGTGTGCATCGCTTAACACTGAACACGTCACATCCACGTCTGTGACCCACTAGAACCTCAAACCACTGGGGAAAGGACCGTGGTAAGAGAAGTGTTTCTCAGAGAGGGAGAGGAGATGCCTAAGAAGGCATGACGAGGATGGGAGGGACCAGGCGTAGAGCCTCTCAAGGTGGCTTTAACATGAGAAAACGAACCCGTCGCTCAATGCCACTTTTCACCCCTTTTTCTTTTTCTTCCTTTCTCCTTTGCTTTTGCTGCAACACTGGCCAGGAGCTTTATGTCCTTACCTTGGCCTCTGATTGCTACTCCTCACCCAAAGTTATTTCTACACCAATTCCCTCTCTCCTTTTCAGTGTCCCAGCAGACATTTCAGACCCCCACAGTCCATGAGAACTACATTTCCCAGACTCCCCTGTAGCTAGAGTTGTGGATCCAGTTTAGGTTCAGCTAGTCAATGCACTTGCTTAACATTTAGAAGGTGAAAGTGAAGAAACAACTCCCTGTAGTTGATGGCAAATCAAATAAATAACAACTACTAAGCTGTGTACAACCTTTAAGGTTTGTGAACAAATTCCTTGCAGTCATTTCATTGAGCAGCCATCCTCTGCCATACACATACTGATTACTGTCTTTCTCTTTCTTTCTTTTTTTCATCCATCATCTATTTATTTTTCTATCATCTATTAGTTATCTGTCTGTCTATCATCTATCTATAATCTATCTAGTATATATGAGGGTTGACAATTAAGTTCGCGAATTCATCCTAGAAAAAGAGCTACACACCTCATTGCTGAGTATCAATACAATCACCTTCAAAGAACTCCTCTTGGAGAGTTATGCACTGATGCCAGCACCTAGTCCACCCTTCAAAGCAATTTTGGAACTTTTTTACTGGAATGGCCATCAGAGCTATCATCATATTATTATTAATATCATGAATGCCATCAAAATGTCTTCCTTTCAATATTCCCTTTATCTTTGGGTAAAGAAGAAAGTCACTGGGGGCCAGATCAGGTGAGTAGGGGACGGTGTTCCAGTACAGTTGTTTGTGTCCTGGCTAAAAGCTCCCTCACAGACAGCGCCGTGTGAGCTGGTGCCTTGTCGTGATGCAGGAGCCATAAGTTGTCGGCGAAAAGTTCAGGTTGTTTTAGTCTACCTCTTCCACACAGCCTTTTCAGCACTTCCAAATAATAAACTCAATTGACTGACTGTCCAGTTGGCACAAATTCATAAAGAACAATCCCTCTGGTATAAAAAAAGTTTAGTAACATTGTTTAGACTCTTGATTTGGCCTGATGGAACGTCTTTGGTCTTAGAGAAATGGCTGACTTTTATTGTGCACTTTGACACTTTGTTTCAGGGCCGTATTGGTACCCCCATGTTTCATTACCAGTGATAACATGGCCTGAAACATCTTGCCTCTCAAAAAGGTCTTGGCAAACTTTGACTCTTCTTTGCTTTTGTTCAGTGGTGAGCTCCTTCAGGATCATTTCTGCACACACCTGTCTCATGCCAAGATTTTCAGTTAAGATTTTCCTAACTGTTTCTCCATCAATGTTTGTATGCTGTGCTTCCCGTAGTCAGCCAATGATTTTCATGCACAATTCAATGAACTTTTGCAATGTTTTCATCAGTTCTGCTCGTTACTGGCTGCCCTGACCTCAGAAAAACATTTTAATCCATTTGTGCACTGCTGTTTTCTTCATGCATCATCCCCATAAACTTGGACTAACATGTCCCTGATTTCACTTCTACTCTTGCCAAGTTTAACAAGAAATTTAATGTTCATTGCTTTAATTAAGAAGTCCCCAACCTTTTACCCCTTTTAAACCCATTGCCATAAATTTTACCCCTTGTTTTAAAAACAGCTATTTTTAAATACTGACACTTGTTCAGTGCCTATCTTAATGTAAAATAGTGGAAATGAGGTAATGTTAGGAAAGAAAAATTACTAAAAGTACAAACCACAGATTTAATTTTACAATATTCATAACATAGTTAAATATTAATAATGATCAAATATTTAAATATTAAATTTAAAAAACTACTTGAAAAGAATCACAATTAAAGATAACATACTTTTACTCAGTCAGTAACTGAACTGATCAAACAGTCTGGCTACAGATTTATTTATATGTTTAGGGAGGTTCTAGAAACCTTGCTCTGAAACTGTGCCTAATGACTGGTAGAAGAGAAGTTTGAGGGGGGGCTCATAGCCATGCCCTCACCAATCATCATTCACTAATTTGATCTAATTTTGAAGTGTCTCCATCAACAGTGAGTCAAACTTAACATTTACCATTTCATAACCAGCGTTTTGCCCTTTTTTTACTTTACTTGTTTTTTTTCACCATTACTGATTATTTTTCATGTATCCCTGAATGGCCCAGCATGTGCCCCCAGGGTACCACTGCTGGGCACCAAGGCTGTAATTCAACTCTGACATTCTCATGACGGCACGCAAAAGCCTGCCACGATAATGAACGCCACTCAGCAAGATGCCACCACACGTCAAGGGTGACGCAGCTGTGAGACACAGATGTACCAAGCTTGTGACACCTCACTGAGTTGTTACAGTGCTGCTAACGTAAGCGCACGGTGGCAAGTTCTTAATTGTCAGCTCCATCTGTATGTTTATATTTGGAAAGGCCTTATGTGGAGCTAAGGCATTGCTCATGGTTAGAGTTTGGTAATTTATCAGTTAACCAAATGTTCGCCAAGCTCCTGCCGGTTACTGTCCTTAGTGCCAGGCACGCAGTGGGGCAGACAGCAGGGGGCTCCCTTCCTGGTGGGTACACTCCAGGCGAGCCAGACAGAAAACAGACACACAGAGAGCAAATAAGCAGGTGAGCGAGCCAGGCAGAGTTGGAAGGTGCTGAGTGCTATGAAGAAACAAAAGGGAAGCGTTGTGATGAAGAGTGATGCGACCCGGGGGTTATGGCAGCCTCTCTGGGAAGGTGGCCCTGCACTGTCCCCGACGACCAGAAGGAAGTTGGCGGAGCAAGCGATTTCCAGTGTTGGAAGGCTGGAGCAGAGCCCCTGGGGTGGGGAGGGCTGAGGTCTCATGGGGCCAGCCCGCATCAACCGGGGGCCACCCAGCCCAGCACAGGCAAGGCGGGGGAGAGAGAGGGGTGGCAGCTTGGAGACTGAGTTCTCATCCTGGCCGCACAGGAGCTGGGTCACCTTGGCCATGCCATGCCATAGCCATGGCCTCGGTTTCCTTATTCGTCTAATGGGACCACGAATCCTGTCCTTGCCCAGAGGCGTGTTAGGAGGGGGCGTGGTTTATGGAGTGACCTGCCCTCAGGTGTCCCTGTTAAGAAGTGCCGTGATGCACCCTCACCGTCTCAGGCCCTTCCTGGCGTCGGGGCTGCGGGGACGTGGGGCCCACAGACCATCTGCTTGCACGCAGCGAGCCCTGTGCTGGCCTGGCGAACAACAGGCCGGGAGACGGGGTCTGCTTTTTCTTCTGGTGGACTCGAGCCTTCGAGCCTTTGGACTGAGTGCCAACAATAATTCATCAGGAACGCTTTACAGCTCAGCATCACGAAACCTGTGAGGAGACAGATCGCCCACTGGACGCGCTTGAGGAGGAAGCATGTGCAGGGCTGGTGACCTCCAGATGATTAATGATTCTCCACAGGGTGAACTCTGTCCTCTGCCTCCCCTGTGCTGCGTGCTCACCCCCTCCCTCGCCAGCTTGTTCGCAGGGGGAGGAGGGGGCTCTGAGGACGGGGGAGGGAGGGAGGCTTGAAGTCGAAGCCTGCAGGTCGCCAAGAGCACGCAGGGACGAGGGCGCCGTGCTGGGAAGGCGGCAGTGTCTTAGTGTTGTGATCTTATTTTCTTTTTTCTGCAAAAATAGTCATGCAGATTCTGAAACTGTGCGCCATCTGCCTTGGAACTCGAAATCAGCTCGTTCCCATCGTGAGCTCTGCCCGGCACCCTGCTCTCTTACCCATCCTGCTTATGACTGTCATCCCTCCTACCTCCAGGGACCCCAACCCTGACATTCTTGAAGATGGGGTGTAGGAGAAGAGCAATCATGATTTTATTTTTTTGATTTCCAAAGTCACATTAACTTGATTTTTACTTTATTAGGTTAAAAATAATAGACAACTGTGATATATACTGTTTTAGCAAACCAAAAGTATGGAATTATTGACAGAAATATTTCTGACCTCTTCTGATACCCTCTGTAACCCCACACCCCTGGGGTCATCAGTGTCAAAGCTGTACAGCCCTTGGGAGTAGCTTCTGCACATTAAATCGGAGCCACGTTTGCAAACACGCTCCTGTAGAACGTGGATACTGAAGTACAGTTTTGTGGGAAAAGCCAATTCATGATGATGAGGATGAGAGCTAATGTTTATTGACCACTTAGGTTAAAGATACTCTTCCGTTGTAGTGCCCTGTGTGCTCTACACCCTTACAGCAACCACGGGAGGTACTGACTAATATTACTCCCACATTACAGACGGGGAAACGGAGCTGTGGGCTGAGGCTGGCCGTGGGAGAACCAGGACTGGGGCCCAGGGAGTCTCCTTCTAGCCCCAGAGCTCTGTTGGATGAGCTTTCCGCCAAGCTAAGTCTTTCCCCTCCATAATTCCTAAAACTCCGTTGGTTCCCTGAATGCCTGGCTGCCCATTCTTGTAGGCGACGCAGTCAGTGAAAAGGTAGTAAGTGATTAAGAAAGGACGGAGGTTCCGGGCTGCCACGCGCAGTGTGACAGCTGCACCCTCTGGGTGAGACTTAAAGCCATGAACACACAGAGTTTTCTGCTCCCCAAACTGCTCCTGTTTCAGAAATCTAATGAACTGTGCCACCACTTCTTGGTCTCTAGCCTGACTTTTAGGTACTTACCAACAAGAACACTTGAACGAGTTTGAGAAGCGCCGGATTTGACCTGAGGTCTTGAGTGAAGTGTTTAAAGCTACTTGTCAACGTGCATATCGTACTTGTGTGACAGAAGCGGTCAAAAGCTCCACAGACAGCCAAGTATTTGAGAGCACAAGCTCTGGAGTCAGGGCTTTGTTGCAGTTATGCCTCTTCCTAATAGCACTCACGTGACCTCGGGTCTCAGTTTCCTCATCTGTAAACTGGGGATACAGAACTGGAGTCAGAACTATTTGAAATCACGACGAAGTAAAACGCATGCGGGGCAGATTCTAAGGACTTCACGCACAGTGGCTGCTGCGATGAACACACTCGTTTGCTATATCCGCCCATTCGCTCCCTCTTTCCCCTGGTGCACTTGGGACAACAGTCGCCTGAAGTTCCTTGGCTGGTCTGCACTAGATGAGCGTGACATTACTTGGCCTTTTGGAAGAGTTACCGAACCTGATGGGAGTCATGCCTTGCAGAAAAAGCATAAATGAAGGCTGGAGCCCTCACAGCACACATCATCTGTAGAACCGAACCCTGCGGTCACCCGGGTCCTTCCCAGCTTGGCCACTTACTGTCAAACCGAGCAGCTGCGGTGCGAACCGGTCCACGCGGTGGGTGACGTGTGTGGCTAGGTCGGGCCGTGCTCAGGGGGTGCAGGAATCCGCCTTCTGTCCCAGACACGACCGCGCGTCCCTCCGCGGTGAGCGAGGGTGTTCACCCGAGGGCGGCGACACCCAGGCGGGCGCCCGAGGACCGGCAGGCCTCTGTGCGGGACGGGACCGGGACCGGGACCGGGACCGGGGCGGAGCGCTGGGAAGGCGGAGCGGGGCTGGGGGGCCTGGCTGCGTGCGGAGGGCACCGTTCTGGGACTGGAAGCCGAACGGAAGGATTTGGGTTTAGTCCTGTGCGACCTGGGGAGCCACCTAAGATTTCTCTCCTTTTCTCTCCCATGAGGAGAGAAAACTGGGTTTGCAAAAAGCTTTCAGGGACGAAGGAAGATAACAATGATGGATGGCGGAAAGAACAAAGAGGTCGCGCAGGGCTGTGTCGTGTGATCTGCTCCGTGCGAAGGCAGACGGGCAAACAGGCGTGCATGCGTGGGGAGCCGCCGGCACAGCGGTACGGCCAGGGGTGCGGCGCGGCCTCTGCGCGGTCGCGTGACGTGTGGCTGTCCTTTCTGTGTCCTGACCTTCCTCGTCCTGTCCAAGTCTTCTACCGTGAGCACTTACGGACAGTCAGAAAAACATGGAACGAGGCAAAACGCCCCGCCCGCAAGCCCTTGGAGGTGACGAAAAGTAACTGCTGTCTATACGTTCTGTGGGGCCTCGGGCTGGCCTGGTTTGGGGCTCATCCGAACTGACGTCCCCTGGGGAAGGGGACCAGGGCCCTTCCCCTAGGGTGGAGCAGGCTAGGCACGTGCTCTCCTGCCTTCCACATCTGGGCTGGGCAAGGCTGCAGCTGGCACAAGTCCTGCCTAAAGAGAACAGGGAGGTTCGTCTGGGCCCAGGGGGTCCAATGAGAACCGGTCATGGTGAGAGGGCGGCGGTCAGGGAGAGGCCGATGTGAAAGGTCACAGAGCAGATGGAACCTGTCTCCATGAGCATCATGGAGTGAAGCCTGGAAGAGGGGAGACAGGGACCCCCACAGAGTGATGGTCAGACAGACGGAGACAGAGACAGAGTCAGAGTCAGGGGCATCGAAAATGCGGAGACAAGACAGGGCAGCAGATAGGAACGGATGGAGGGGAGAAACGAGGCACGGAGACAGAAGGAGATGGGGACACAGGGAGAGACGGAAACAGAGCCAGAGATTACTTGGGAGGGGACATCCAAGGGCACGTGCAGGGGCAGAGAGAGCGAGCCAAGACAGACGGAGCCAAGGAGGCAGGAGACAACGGCACAGGGCAGGGACGTGGAGGCACACAGACACCGGGAGACACTTGCAACTGAGAGCACAGGTGAAAGAGCTGGAAACAAGGAGATACGAGGAGACAGAAAGACTCCAGGGGGCAGAGACAGAGGCGCTGCCACCAGCAGGAGCGGCGGAGGGTGGCGGGGGGTGAGCAGGGTGTTCACGCAGGCCGGGCAGGACCTGCATGGGGACCAGCAGGTGGGCGGGCTCCGACGTTTTCTCCGCGTGCACGGCCTGTCCCAGTTACATCCCAGAGCGTTAATAATACATAAAAGGGATTTAAAAATCACGTGCATGGCCACTGATAACTTAGGAATCCATGTGATAGTCATTATGTTCACCGTCACTTCATCCGACCAGGTGCCGGATGCCATGGTCCTTCAATTAGATTTTTCAATGCTCATTTTACTTTCGAGGCATTCGGGGGCCCGGAGGGGCGAAGTGCCTTGTTCTGGGGCACAACTGGCCAGCCACTGAGCGGTGATGGCAACCCAAGCTGTCCAGCCTCCCGGTTCCGGGCACTGGTCACTGCCCTGTGATCCGCCGGTCCCTGGTCACGTCTCCCGTGAGCCGCGCTGGGCGTGCAGGGGACTGCGCAAGCCGCTTACTGCGCCAGCAGGCACAGAGCGGGTGCCAAGGGGTGGGGTGCTGGTGACACCGGGACAAAAAGGATGGGATTTGTACCCTCCCGAAGCTCTGACGTCAGCCGGGAAGACCGAGCTGATAGAGCAGCGCGTGGCAGTCACTTAGCTGCGCTCCGGGCCTCAGGCGGTTAGCGTGTCCGTGGTGAGGGCAGCCTCCCCGCTGCAGTTTCTGCAAGTCCCCGACCTTCCCCCTCGTGCCTCCTCTGCTCCTGCTGTTACAGCTCCGTGCACCATCTCGGGTGGGTGCTGGGCCAGCTGGGAGACAGACCTTGGCCCCGGCCCATTTCATTTATCCAAAAAAATACCTAGTCACACAGGTAATCGTGTGAGTTTAGTAATTTTAACGGAGATTAGAGTCAAAGAGAAGAATTCTATCCCTGAGCACCCCGCTTTTCCTCACCTTGCGGGCTTCCCACCTTGGGCATTGTCGTCTTCCAAATCCCCCAGCAGACCTGTCTACAACCCCGCTGTGCACTGTACCCCAGGACACCAAGTTCAAGGTCCCTTCCTTTGAGGATCAGCCCTCCCCAGTTGTCTAGCCTTCCCCAGCTCTCTTGGAATTGAGGGGCATGAATCTCTCTCCATTCCCTTAACACACCAAACAATCAGAGAGGCACCAAGGTCTCACTCGTGAGGTCAAGGTGAGGCCAGAGGAAAAGAAGAGGGAGGGTGGGAGCTATGCGGGCAGGAGAGCTGGCAGAGATAGGAGAGCCCCATTGCTGGGAAGGAAGGTGGGGTTTGCTCTTGGAGATGCGCACGTTGCTGGGACAACAGTGAACCCATCCACCTCTCTCTCTGCGTCAGCTAGACCCCAATTGGAGAGTAAGAGCTGAACCTCGGACTTGGCCCTGACCTCGACACCGTCCCCTCCCTGAGCAGTTAGCCAGAGATGGCGGGAGATGGCAAGGCTCGGTTTTGTTTATCCGGAGAGTCTGGGTTCTCTCTGTAAGTGTGCACTTTGTCAGGAGACAGGACTTGTGTAACTTTCACTTTCAGGACTGAGAAAGCAGCCTCTCCCCGGACTAAGACAGAGGGGCAGAGGCGTTCGCCTTGTTTCTGTTTCCAGCTGCCTTCTAGCGTAGCTCATTCTTGCACACAAGCATTCGTTCAATGTTTATCAAATGCAACAACGCGTGCAGCCCTGAGTGGAAACGCTTACGGCGTGATTCTGTCTCCTGGGCCTCCTTCCTCGGAGGGGATGATCTCACCGGGGGACCCCTGACGTCCTTGGGCACGTCTGTCTTGTGTGTGCAGCCGGAGGGAGCTTTTCATTAACGTGTGTGAAAAATGTTTGAAAACTATGTCCGGAGGCTTTCCACCGACTTCTGCTAACACAGGTGTGGTATCTTCTGGCCTCGGCCAAGTTCACCAGTTTACATTCTTAGTTTTCAGTCATTCGCTTCGATACGTGCCTAAATATTAACCCGTCACAAAGTGAACTTTTCTTTTTAAATAAGAGCCCAGAAAAGGGAGGGAGAAGGAAAGGGAGGACATGTCAGCAAGAGCCTGTGTTGGACCAAGGCC
>PVJL010001921.1:0-226096 GCA_004026885.1 Lyroderma lyra
GTCACTTAGGGGCCCGCGTGCCTCGGCAGCCCACACCCCAGACGCGGTCATTAGAGCTGTCCCAGCGATTCGGAAACGGCCGTCTCCGCAGTGCAGCCCTCTCATCTGTGCCGGCTGCCTGTCACCGAGCGTGTAAGCCCTGCTTCACGGGTGCCTCTCCTTCCCGCAGGGGTGGCCGTCGCTGGGCGCGTGGCTCCCGTTCCATAGGCGCGTGCTGCCAGGTGGGGGGCTCTGCGTAGCCGGTCAAATATGGCCAGTTCGCCCCGACCGGAACAGAAAGCTGTCCCGTCTGCTCGGGTGACAGAACAGTCCCTGGGGAGGTGCGGAGCTTCCGCCACGTTCTAATCCCACACTTGTGTCCTGTCCCCAGGGCCCCGGATCCTCCCTTCGGCGCCCCTCCCGCCTGTCTTGCTGCGTGCACCCAGGAGTGTGCTACCCCTAAGGCAGCACGAGGGACGGCCCGTCCCGCCTTACATTCTTCACACCCAGGAGACCCTGGAAGGTCTTGGGCCCGCCATTCCCAGGGAGGGTACTGAGACTCAGTGTGATTGGACAGGCCAGGGTCGTCCCACCGCTGAGTGTGCTTTGCCGGTTGCTCTGGGATTAGGCAACGGGATCCATCTGAATAACCTCTCGCTTTTTCAGTCGGCTGAGGAGCAGCCTGAACCCTCTCCGCCATTATAATTCTTCTTGCCATACAGCATAATATATTCACAGCTTCTGGGGAGCGGCATCCTCGGGGGGCTATTAACCTGCCGCCCATAGCAATCACGTAGCTTGTGACTTTGAACGCAGCTTTTCAGACAACCAGTGACTCTTGTGTACACAGCTGCTCACCTGGGTAGAGATCATACTGTGTCTTCTGTTGTCTTTTCATATTGACATAAAGATGGCCATTCTATTTTAGTACGTTAGCTTTCTGATACCAGTCATGTTCATCGTGATTTACAAAACAATCCACATTGGTGTTTTAGTATATCCAGTATGGTAGCTTCTTATTTTTATTAAGGTCTCCAAAATAGCTCAAAATTAAAAAGAAATTGGTGAATTTCATTATATTCACTTGCTTTGTCACACTGATCCAATTTGTCAAATGAGCAAATTTTATACATATATATTTGTCTAAGTATCACAACTATCTGTTCAGATCAATGGCAAATAAAGGACAGATTGCTAATACAGAACAAGTATAAAATTTAATTGGCATTCAAGTGAAGTAGATAAATAATAAAATATTTTTATAGTTTTAATGTAAACTTTTGATAAAGTAGAATTTGTATTTATACTCAATAAGGTTTTGGAGGAAAATGAAACTATTAGAAATTATATTCTCTCCCTTTATACAGGATTGGAATATTTCAAGAAATTTATCAATTAGTCTAGAAGCAAGATCAAACACAAATACCATTTTAAATCATACAGTATAAACAATTAAAAAATTCTATTAGTTTTTTCAGTTTTCTATCCTGGATATTTTTTTTTCAATAATTTACCTATGTTCTCAAATAGTAGTTTCATTGACTTAATTTTTTAATTTAATTCCATTTTAATTTTACTGAAATTACATTTCAGTAGTTTGCAATAATCTATATTTAACCAGCAGTAAAATATCTAGGAAATCTTCACCCTAGCAGCTGCAGATGGCCGATCCCAGATACAGGTCAGAGGTGGGTAGCAATGACCTTTTGGAGCCCCTCCCTGTTGTGTTCAACTCCAGGAATCTACACTACACCTGTATGCTTTAATCTGGGAGACACAAGGGCTCAAAAAGTCTTAGAGAAAGCATCTTTAGAACTAAATAGAAGTGTCCTTTACTTTAATTGTCTTCCATTTGAAAACCAAATTCAGAGCAGGGTATTGCAGGACCTGTTTGTACAATGCGACCCCTATTTCTATAGTGCTCCATTATTTATGTAGTGTATTCTGCTGTCACTGGTTAATTAACTCTTTGTCCTTGGTATCCAGGTGAGTGTTCCTACCAGTCACATTTTCCTGGTAGGCACCTTGAGGAAATGAGGATGTGAACAGTATTCCTATGTGAACACGTGTTCTGCATACAGATTCTGTTGAATTGCCACCAAAGGGAAACCAGGGTGTAAGGCAGAGCTTCCCTGATGAGATAAGAAATGTGAGGAAATGTCTTAACCGGTGTTTTGAACCTGGTTTGTTGAATTTAATTGACTGAACTTGGGTTAGAAAAGCAACTATTCTAAGGTCTGTGGAGGATACAAAGGTAAATAGGATGTAGTTCTCTCCATCTAAAATCAAGAGAGGCAGGTGGATTTGTAACTAACTATAATGCAGTCAGAATGTTGCAATAGAGGAAAGGGAAAAATAAAGTGATTTCAGTTTTGATTTCATTTCTGAGGCAGGTTGTGAATTGTGTTATTTTTTGAAGTTCTTTATTTTTAAATAATTACAGACACTTAAGGAAGTTGCAAAAACAACATGGTGAGATGGCATGGACTCACCACCGAGCTTCCCCCAGTGACACCGTCTTCTATATAACTACTACCTTAAGCACAACTAAGAATTTGACAGTGAAACGATGTAACTAACTACACTACAGACTTTACTGAGTAGTTTGGTTTTCAATATACAGATATGGAGGAAGGAAGGAGACGGGAACTCTAGGTTGAGGATAGGTCATGAGAAAATTTGGATTGTTCAAGAACTCTATTGGTGGTTATTAGAGGGGGTAAACTGAGTGAAAGGGGTCAATTGTGTGGTGATGGGTGGTAACTAGACTTTTGGAGATGATCACTTCGTAGTGTATACAGATGTCAAATTATAACATTGTGCACCTGAAACATATTTAACGGTATATACCAATTTTACCTCGATCAAAACTTTTTTAAAAGAAAAAATAAATCTGCTATAAGGAACTTTAACAAATAGGCCAGTCCTCCACTTTATAAACAAACCAATGAGGCCCAAAGAGGTTAGACAACTTGCTTCTTCTATTTTCTTTCTTTGGTTAGTAACTGTTTAGGTACACAAGGGTCGTTCAGAAAAAACTCCAGGCATAAATGCCTCATTTTTCATACTACATGGCAGAATACTTTCTGGACAGTCCTCATATTTGTCTGCCTTATACCTAATGCTGGTCTTCAGCATCTTAGTGCAGCACATGCCTCCCCAGACTATGGTTTGCTTGGGTGGAAGAAACACATGATTGCTCTTTTGGAACCTTTGTCAAGGCCCCACTTTCGGCGTATGTTTTTCCTCTGAGTCCTTAGAGCCCAGTGCACTGTCTGGCACCCAGTCAAGGCTCAATAAATATTTATTGAACACATGAACCAGTGAATTATTTTTCTTAGCCCCTCGACACTTGAGGAGAGGCAAATCAACAGAGGATAACAAGAGGATAAACCACACCCACAATTAGCCCACTGCCATGGAAATTCATTACTAAAAGTCAGTTTGCAGTTGGGCAAAATGGTAGCTACAGGAAGGAAGTGGGGCAGACATACACATTTTATCTGAATTCTAATGAATTAAAAATGCACACAGGTATTAACAACTACCCTGATTTCACTCTGAGCAGCAAATCTGTAAACAAAAGGTGTGGGTGTGTGTCCAATATGCAAAACAGTGTATTCTCCTTTTGTGCCTTTTGAACACATGCATCAGATGTCATAGAGATCACTGTCGCTTGAGCTTAATTCCAAGCTGAAAAACAGAATCATTACAGAAATGCTGTTTTGCTTATTGGACAGCCGGTAGGATAGCTTGTTGCCAAATTAAGCTGCACACAGCACTTGGTAACTTAATTAGCAACCTAACGGCTGAACCTCAGCCTGACAAAATGCTTGTTGCGTTGGAAGGAAATCACAGTGAAACTATAAACCACTTCAAGAGAAGCACAGTCCTGTGAGCATTTATTTTCCCTTTTGCATTAGAGGAAAACCTGATAGGCTGCAAGATCTTGCACTTCCTATTGAAGCCGAAGCAGCATTACCGAGAGGCAGCGCTTACAGGGCTGTGAAACACGGCTTTTTCAAAGGCCACGTGCAAGAGAACGCCCCAAGGGCTAATGGATATTCGTGTGCCTCCATTAATAGCACAGAAAGCAAACTCATTCATTAGAGGGTGCACTGAATGAACTCCATTTATCACCAAGTGGCCCAAGTGATAAATGAATTCTTTAAGAGCTTATTGAAAGCAGGAATCAAGAAGGCAATTGCCAAGGATCAAACCTGGTGTTTGTAAATATCCCTAGATTAGCAGCAATTTCAAGACTGTTTGCTGGAGAGGAACGTGGACATTTTACGTGATGAGGGCCTGTATAGGTCGACTCACCAAGAGGTCTTAAAGTATCGGATTGTCTCGCTTCTGCAGCATTGATGTCCCTCTTGCTCAGATGTAACCTGGTGAGAATAGTCCTCCTGTTTCTGATGGTAGAAAAACAGAGGCTCAGGTCTGCTGTGCTGGCATCAAATGGTCACAGGATCCCTTCTGCTATTAATCTGGCATCTCAAAATGCAGAATTGTCTGACTTCAGGCTGCTGGGCACTTTGAGTTGAAATACGAGTTCCCTTTGAGTGATGTGAGAGAGCGAGAGATAGAGGCCTATAGGCGAGAGCTCTAGAAGCAATGAGGATTATGGTGATTTTGATTATATCCTGATACTATCTATTTGATGGGGCTTAGAGATTTACTTAAAGCCAATGGTTAATTTCTATAACTATGTTTTTTGTTTTTAAATTCCTCTTCCCACCCCTACCATGCATTTTCTTTTAGGCCTGACTCCTAGGTCTCTGTCATATAGAAGAAAAACAATAGTACATAAGATAAAATGGGTTTTCCTGACAGGTCAATCGTTCCCATTTTCTCCTTTATTTTCTTGGCCGGAGCCTCCTTTCTCTTGCAACCTGTCACGTCACTGCATTTCGCTAGGGCCTTAGAAGCCCACATCGATTCTTCTCTCACACACAGGAACACACTGACCTGACTGCAGTACATTTGGAACCACTAAATACTTTGGAGAAGGCCTTGTAAAGAAAGGACAACTCTATTGTGAGGGATTCGCCCAAACTAATTCCAAGCCTTGCGTGTGAACCTTAGTCTGTCTGTGAAAATCCACTGCTCGTCTTGATAATTGCGGTAGCAGCCGTAATTGAGCTAAAGAGAAACGTTTCTAATAATTTTGGAGGTGCTTTATGGTGTCTAATTATGGGGATAAACGTATTGATTGGTATGTAACTGGAAAAAATTAGAAGGGGAGTTGGTTGCTGTGTAAGGATGACAGAAATCTCTCGTGTCCTCTGTGTCCATTTCATGGCATTTTGTATCCAACTTGATGTAACAGTTGACAGGTAACAGATCACCTTTATCAGATGTGATGACTCAATTACAATGTGAATTCCTTGGTAATAGGGACCATGCCTGGCACTAGAATCTAGTGGTGGTTTTGTTAAATGAATTAGAAGTTCTCCTACTCCCTGTGTCCCCTGAAAATGGCATTTGATAATATTTCTTCTTTCAGTCCATGTTTATGAATTAAGACAGAGTGAAGCATGAGGTTCCAGGAATGAGAGCAGCTGATCTGGTCTAATTCTTAAGAAGCCTTCTTTGGCTTATACGTGTGAGGACAAATGGAAATGGGCATGGCCCATGTAGTGGCAGCACGCAATGTGACTTGTGCCTTCTTCTAAGGAATAATTCTGATGCCTAAGCAGCATGCCTTTTGGTACCACTGCAGGTGTTTATATCGATACTTGGGAGGTGACATTATGCAGTGAAAATTGCTATGGATTAGGAGACAGTGAATTGGGGTTCTATAGTTCTGTCATATGAGTATTTTAAGTCTATGATTTAGGGAAAGTTAACTCTTTAACTTTCAATATCTTCTTAAGTCTGGAAAGAATGTCTTTGTGTCTCCTTAGAGCAATGTTCTTTTTTGTTGCTTGGCTCTTTATTTTGATTATAACTTCATTTGACATGTGGTTCGTGGCATGAACAGTTAAGCACGAGAGAATTATGAGCTGAATGGTAAAGGACAACATCCACAGCACGTGCCCTCTCCCGGGCTCCAGACGGTACCGCGTGCCTCTGAGGACAGCGATCACAGACACGCTCACCGCACGGCTCTGAGGGCTCAGCCTAACTCTTGGATGGGTGCTTGGGCTGGGTTGTCAACTTCTAAAGGGCTCCATGGTGGTGCTTTTGCTCAGTAGGTCCTATGTGGACAACTACAATGGTTTTTCATCCGTACTGCTGTTTTCTGCTAAAAAAAAAAAAAAAAAAAAGTCTCCTGAGCTGGACCATCTCAGGGAGCCAAGGCCAAGGTGGAATCAGCATCATGCACTTCTCCCTCCCAATGAGCGAGTGGGAGCCCCAGGTCTGTTTTAAACCCAAGTCATCTACATTGTCACCCCTCAACATAAGCATCTGATTAAATATAAACATATTATAGTCGATCAGCAGCAGCTTGTACCTGTTTTAGAAGCCCAAGTTATATATTCTTTTCGAAGATAATTTCATACAAATGTTAGGGATTTGCCATTTCAGTCATTTTCTGATGTTTTTGTGTTTGTCTTTTGCATGCACGCTTCCTTGGATTTGCTTTCTGTAGATTTGACCCAAACCTTTTTCTTTGGCCCATTCCAGTCATTAAGCGACTGTTTTTTAGCTTCGAACTCACGCTTGCGTGCTCGGCCGCATTTTGCCGGACGGGGACTCAGAGCACAGCGCCGGTGCTTCGTACTCGCCTCCCCGCCAGACTGCCGGCAGGGGCGCCAGAGGGGGATGGCACATCTGAACAGGGGACAAGGGACGGAGCCACTTCGTGTCCTGCTGCTTCCTTTTCGAATGTACTTTTACTGAGATGTAATCGGCATACCACTGTGTAAGTTTAAGGCGTACAAAGTGTTGATTTGGTACATTTAGGTAGTGCAGGACGATCACCCCTGTAGGGTGGGCTAACACCCTGCCAGGACATAATTATTTCTTTTTTCTGTGGTGGGAACAACGAAGACCCAGTCTAATAGGAACTTTGAAGTGTATCTATAACACAGTATTGTTACCTGTCATCACTGTGCTGTGCATTAGGTCCTCAGCCCTTATTTATCTGCCAGCTGCCAGTTTGTATCCTCGACAACATCTCCCCCAATTCTCCCAGTCTTACTTCTTCACCCCAACACCAGCAATTCTTTGCAGAAACAGGGAAGTCCACTTTGGAATTTATGTGACACTCACGAAAGCAGCCACAGAGACACCTGTGCCAGCCATCACTTGAAAGGCCTGATTTTCAGCACTCAGGAACCCCTCTCCGAGACATCTCCTCAGTGGGGGTACAGCAGCTGCCTCCCACAGCTGCTGCCTCCATCATGTCTCGGAGTTTGGGGGTGTTTTTTGCCTCTTTAGTTCATATAGTTAACAATTCTTTATACCAACTTAATTCTGCATATTAGGTCCTCTGTATTAAAAAGGACTATTATGTGTTCTGTCTCGTGACTGGGTCGTACCCGACACACACCCATTAGTCATTTACCCCGGCCGATCATTCCCCGGGCCCTTCTGGGTGCCAGGCCTACAGAACACTCTGTGCTGTTTTTCGAACTCACAACCAAGAGGCCTAGACAGTTGCTTTCATGGGGTTCGGTGAACACTCCTGAATACACGTAATGAGCCTCAGTCCTTCGGTAAAAGCTTCCCTTACTATCCAGGCTTCGACGCCGTCCACGTCTCTAAAGGAAAACACTCACGGTTGACAGCATTTCCACACGTTTCATATTTAGTCGCCTTTTGCACAAGCTCGTTAAATCACAGGACTTGGAAGGAAAATTGAGACGTTACGTCGTTGATTTGCTTACTTCAGGCAGATCTTAATCTTGATACTTGTGTTAATTTGGTTTTTTCCTCAAAGTTAGACACTAGGCATTCATAAAGTGAGTAGATGAAAGAAATCCACAACCTAGGCACTTACATTACAATGACTCGATAAGAAATTTCTTGCCTGTCTGGGTGATTTTTTTACCCTCAACTCTATATTTTATTCTAGATGAGTTAATACACATATTCTTTGGTTTGTATAGAATACTCAGTTTAATAGATATGAAAAAAATACTATAGAAGTAATCTTAAAAATCTCTAAATTACTATTTAAAATAGATGATTGAAATTTTGCTTGATATTTTATAATGTGCATAGATTTCTGTATTCATAGGTCTCATTATTTGTAGCCAAGTCAATGTAAGGACACTGTGACTTCGATATTCCAAATGTGGAGCATGACTTCTCCTGTCATGGATTACATCTTGTTCTCAAGCATGCATTCATGTGGTTGTCAGAAACCATTTAATCTTTTTAATTAAAACATCTCAGTCTCTCCTTCCATAATAGCTTTCTGTGGGTCATAACTCACAAGGTAACCTCCTCAAGGGATCCCCCGGGCCCTCCTCTGTCGTGTGACGCTGCCTGGGTGCGGGAAGCCTCGGCTTCGTGCAGGGTCTCTGCACTCCTCTGTGGTGGAGCTGCTGTCCTGCCGGGTTCCAGCCATTGGCCGGGGTCCTCGTTGTACCCATGGAATGTGACCTGGCTTGTTTGCTCAATGCCTGTCTATACTGTTTTTGTTGTTGTTGTTGTTGTTGTTGCTTTTTACTTTTTATTTATTTATGTTTTCAGTTACAGTTGACATTGACTATTATTTTGTATTAGCTTCAGATGTACAGCATGGTGGTTAGACATTTATGTGATTTATGCAGTGATCCCTCTATTAGTCTAGCACCCACCCAGTGCCATACTATATAGTTATTTTTCCATACTGGTTTTGCCAAAGCAAACTGGCCTGGAATTTGCTATATGATAAAGCAAATGATTCCAGTCATAGTTCTTAATCGGAAATAAAGTGGGATTCGGTGACGAGACTTCCTTTTGTGAATCTTTTCTCTGCGACCAGTCTTTGAGGCCAAATAACCCACTTCCTATCTCAGTTCTTAATCTTGTAATTACCTTATGAGTTGTGTACCCAGATCTAAGGTCTAATTCAGGAATTTCTAGTATCAGATTTCTAGATAGATCCTAAAGGTCTAGAAATTTTTTACTTAATTGAGGGACTCTCCATATGACACAGAAATCTTATATCCAAGTCTTTACCAAAAAACATTTGGGCCTTGCTGCTGTCATTGCCTCTGGTGAGGGTCCCAGACAGCTAAGCTTCGATCTGACTCGGGCTTCTTCCCACTCACAGACCAATCTTGAAGAAATTCCTCACCTCCTTTGGGTTCTAGCAATTCATTATCAGTAGGATTCATCTATTTTGTTTACATAGCCCCTAAAATGATTTTGAAAATCTTTTCAATCGTTAATCACACACTTTTAGTTTAGTTTCATTATAAATTTAAACAATTACAAAGGGTATAAATTTCATGTGTTGCAAATATTGACATTTTAAAATAGAACTGCTGCATCACTTTAAAAAATGTATCCAATGTAATTGAATTGATAATGATTTGATACCATCATCCATATTAAAAACACTGAACTAACTCTTCTTTAGAAGTCACAAATTCTACAGAGAGACTGGTGAAGCGCTCTATGCTTCCGCCGGTCAGTGTGCTGGAGGAGCAGGACACCAGATGCAGAGCTGCGCCCCCAGATCCGCCAACAGTCAGACAACACAGATGTGTGAGCAAGACCAACCCAAGATAAGCAGTCCCTGGGCCAACCTCCAGTTACTCCAGATGAAGGAACAAATATTTGCTGTGTGATCTGAGTTTTGGTGCTGCTTTTTATGCAGCATTAGTGCAGTAAAATCGAATGGATTCACTCCTCCACACTTTTCTATAAAATGAGATCGACTTCTTTTTTTGGGTTTTGTGACCATGAGCTATAAATGATAAGAAAAATGTGTTTCTTCATATTTGTTAATTCTATTATTAGTAGTACCTAATTAATACAAAGAACCCAATATATTACAAATTTTAAGGAGTATAAATAAAAAGGTAAAATTTTATTGAATATCCATTTTATAAGAAAGATGAAGATTTTTTTCAGTTATTTTAAGAACTTAAGGATGAATGCTGTATATTCTTGAATGAATAATTGTATTCATTTAAAATTTTTTTTACAGATGTAAGTGTTCAAACATCTTGTCCACATACATGTAAGTGTGTGGGAACAACTGGTTTAATGATAACAATGTCATTCAATTGTTTCGTGTTTTCCCTAATTATATGCCAAATTTCATAAGGAGATCTATAATCAAGTATATTTTTAATGATTTAACAGTTGACATCTCTATGGGCCCTACCTGAATTTTTTAACATAAAGACTGGACAACTTCCAATTTACAAAATCATCTTTATAACCCAGTTATTAGAGGCATTTGCTTTCTCAGCAGGAATACCAATCATTCGAATTGTCTCTTTGTGTCTCATAAACATTTGCAATGGGGACAATCTAAACCCTGTATCCTTGTGTTGTAAAACGGAGGGAGGACAGTCATAAGGGGTAAGTTCTTTGTGATTCTCAGGAATTACAATTTGGGGAGGAATGCATTTGGAAGTTGAACATCCAGAAATTGATTTTACTTAAACCATCAAAAATCCTCATATGATATCTATGTACTCTCAGGGGCACACCTACCCTGGTGTTCGGATCACTGACACAAACCCGGAGACATAAGGCTGCTTCTAACCTCACCCACCGAGGTTGTACCCGTGGTGTGGTGTGGGTAATGCTCCAATTGTAGAACTTCTCTGGAAGGCCTGTGAGGCTAGGTCTGGGTAAAAGAGACATCAGTCTGACGTCCTCAGAGTCACCTAAACTTACCTGCATGTTTTTATTCCCACCCAGCTGCTATTTCGATCCGTAGTGGTGACCACGACTCTTCTGTAAACCCACTTACAGTCCCAGATGAAGTTTCTTCTTTCTGAGGGTTAGACCATTCTCTTAAGTGATGTAAACACCTGCTCCTCCAGTCCCCACCCCCAATAAGTGTGGATTCTTTGCATGATCCTCCACGCTTCGTTCTTAATACGGAAATCAAGAGTCCTCTCTTACATAACTTGTCATAAAAAGTCATTATGGATTTCTAAAAGCCTAGTAAGGGCTAGAAAAATTTCACTGCTTTGGCTGTAAGCATTTTCCTTTTTGGGTGGGTAGGAAGCTTCATGGATCTATTTTATGGGGAATAATTGAAGGAGGAAAATAAAATGCCACATCAAGCCAAAGAGTGAAACAAACCTCTACAGGAAGAAGGGAAAATTATGTGAAATTTCAAAACATTCTCTACATTACTATACCCTTAACTATACTAAAGTGTTTGCATTGTGTTTTGACCTACGATATTCTGAAGTATACATGATGTATTCAGCAGCACATTCTGCTTAATTATGTACTGATTACCATGCTTCAAGTCACCGGGACCCCCAGTGAGGCTGCCTGAGCAATTATCTGTACAGCATCAATACTGACTAGAGTCACATCAGTATTGACATGACTCAAGTCATGTCACCCACAGAATAAGGCCCAAATTCCTCAGTGTGGTACTGTCCTCACATTATATTTTCACCATAAATGATTCATCTGCGTCTTTGCCTTCAAAAACCATGTGCTGATGACGGCCGAGTTTATCTCCCAGGACTGCAGGCACCCAGGTGTGAGCCCAAGCTCTAGGCAGTCAGGTCTAAAGCAAAGGGACAGAAGCAGAAGCATTATGAACTGTGAGTCAGCCTGATTTCATGGGCCATTACTTCAAACCAAACTAAATTGTGGGACAACTTGCTAAATTTTAGTCCAGGGCTTTAAAAATCTTACAGAAATGAATATACATTTAAATAAAAAGTTTCTCTCCCCCATCACATTATAAACCTTTTTTTAAAAACCTTGATTCATCTTTTAAATGTGTCCAATGGATTTTTTTTTTTAACCAGAGCTTGAACATCTTAGAAGGTCTATGACTGTTTGTGGATAAGTCACCGCCACTTTAAGTGTGCCTGAGCCACCCTGGGGAGCCGTTTTGCCCGGGTAGATGTTCTACTTTAGTCTTCCCTTCTGGCAGGCCCATAGCTATCTCCTCCTATAGTTACACGTTGATATTAGTATTAAGGCAAAAATGATGAAACTGCCTTTGAAAATATTGGGTTTTAACTTACCCTGTAATTCATAGAATTTTCCTGTCTACCGTCACCAAATAATGTGACAGTAGACATTATTTGGTGACAGTAGACTGGTGTCAGTAGGCAAGATTTTTCAGAACCTAGTCTGTACTTCATTCAGTAAGACTTAAATATTATCAGGGTTTTGGAGGCATTGGTTTAAGCAGATTTTGATTAAAAATTAAATGTTTTAATTATCTTGCTACAATACTGGGTTTGTATTTTTATATTCATGAAAGTGATATAAAGTAGTGGCAAGGTTTTAATTAAAATAATGACCATTTCCTTAAAACTATGGTATTTTAATTAGCATTGCAACAACTAAATTTTACTGTTCTTTTTCTTACAAATGCTTCTTTGTATCTGAGTGAGATAACTTCAGAGTGCCAGGTGGTGTGACAATCATTTTAATGTCACAGATTTTCTTCGTTTCAGTTCCTTTATTTTTTTACACCAGTATCAGTTATGTACAAACAGGCAGGTTTTCCTCTGATACTTGAAATTATCACATTCTTAGGTAACTCCTTGATTCTTTCATAAATAATGATACAAATATATCAACTTCTGTTTTATGCCATATTTTTTACTATTTCACACAATTTTTCATAGAAATCGTGCTTGATCTGAGAACATCTGCAGTGGTTGGATATATTTCTCCAGTGTTTGACGTATCAGTGATTGCGATCGTATCGGCTGTTCACTCACAGATTCTGTCACACTTGTTAGTACGTGTGAGCACACGAACATCAGTTTTGCCTGTGCCTTGGAAATCTTGATTGGAACTAACAGTGAACTGGCTATATCAGTATCATACTTAAAGGTTCCTTATTCAAGCATCAAATCCTCTCATTACTTGGTCTACTACTATTTTAAAAATTAAGGCTATGAAGTCACATTCCCCAGTGAGCATGTCAGCACCTGTCAACCGTAGTGTGTGGTTCAGAGCTCTTCTGTGTACAGAACCTTACGATTCATAATCTCATTTCCTCCTTATGCTACATTTATATGTCAAACCTGATAATATTGAGACTCAGAGAAGCTAGCTAAGGGCTGCCCGAAAGCCACCCACAAATGTAAGCAGCACAGCAGGTTCAGAGTCATGACTGAGTCCTGAAGGCACGGGCTTTCCCTTATTGCTATTACTTGCTGGACATCCGGGGCCTTGCCTCTACAGTTGACATCAGTTAGTTGTCATAACTTCCAGGTTACAGTGAGAAAAATTCTGATACATGAACTTATGTAACTCTTTGTATGCATTCTTGATTTTTCTCTCCTAATTTTCTGTAACGTTGCCGTCTCTGATTTTAAGAGATTTTATGTCTCCTTTTAGTGCAATCTGTGATTTCTTAACCTATTGGCTAATTGTTAAGGGACAAAAAAGTGTCCCAAATATAAAATATGTTTTGATTCACATGAAGAATTTAATTATTTTCTTCACATGAAAGTCATTCTCCTATAAAATGATTTTTCCAAATTTTGCCTTTCCTTCAGACAGATTCAGACATTATGAGGGTATACATCAAAGTATTTTCTCAACAGAATGGAAGGTGGTGAAATGGAAGATCTATGTCTTTGTTAATGCCCCTTGTTCTCTTTTGATATCAAAATACCCAGAATACGATGTTGCCCGCATTTTGAGAATCTTTCATTTTATTACTCTGCGTGACCAGCCAACTTTTACAGTAACCCATGCCCCAAATCTCTCACTGTCTCCTCCCTCTATCAAAACGTGGCCTGTTCTAACAGTAACAATCAATACACTTGGCATTCATAAGTTGGATTCTAAATATCATTCCCCACTGGAAGGAAACTAAGGTCCTTGGTGATGTGGCTGATTTCATAGCAGGAGCAGAGAAAGTCCATCTTGTGTGAAAATAAGGAAATGCTCCCAAAAGTGGTGGGGGCATGCCAGAGAAAGGACCCTACTTGAAGTTGTTCTCACTTGAAAGGATCAGCATAATTTCAACACCAAAATAAGTAAGGGCACTCACAGAGTTCAGTAAAGTATGAATTTTGAGTCTGTACTGACAGTAGGTAAGCAAATACCTAACTAAAGTGAGCAAATAAATAAATAAGGGAAGCATAGAGTGCTTCCTTAGAGATAGGATGTCAGCTAATAAATGTGGACAGAACGATGGAGTTAGAAAATCACCTTTTTACAACTATCATAGTAAAAATTGATTCAGGTAGGAATCACAATAGATGCTATGCCTAAGGGGAAGTTTCTGTAATAGTTTCACAGTCTTAGTGTCCCACAAATTATTTACTAATTACATGAAGAAAAAATAATAGCTGTAGAATTAAGAAACCAGATTAATCAAAAGGCCAAAATTAATAATACCAATAAAGGATAAGCCAATGCCATGTTCCTCCAGATATGATACATTAAAATAGTGTAATGTAATATAGTATGTCAATTAGATAGTATTTCAAACAATACATCATTTGCATTTAATCATATCAGAAGAAAACCAAAGAAACCCAAAGTGAGATCCATTCTAGAACAGGTATCTGCAAACTGTTTTGATAAAAGGCCAAATAGAAAATATTTGAGGTTGGGGCGTTCACATAAGGCTGTTATCACAGTTTCTGTGTTTTGTTTTAAAATGCTTTAAAGATATAGAAACAAGTATTCATCCTATAGCTGTACATAAAACGGTCAAGGGCTGGATTTAGCCTATAGGATGGAGTTTGTCAACCCCTGATCTAGAAAAAGACTGTCCTGTATTCTTCAAAAATAATGGCTTGAAAGACAAAGAAAGGCTGAGGAACTGTTTCAGGCAATGGGAAACCAAAGAGACGTGACAAGTACGTTCAGTCGTGATTCTGGCCTAGATTCTTACAGCAAAACTGCAGGCTATTGTGGAGGCAGTTGATGGAATTGGGATGTGAATTGTAGATTTTATGAAAATTATAGATTATATATCAAAGTTAAATTCCCTATGTGTGAAAAGTGCACCATCATTATATAGGAGATTATTACTCTTGGTCAATATACGCTCAGGTGCCCTCTGTGAGCTGACAGTGGTCTTGAGCGGACAGCCAGCAGGCACGGGGGGCCTTACTCCTTCAGTTGCAACACACTAAATTCTGCCAACAACCTTGTGAGGCTCGAAAGGTGACCCCCAAACTCCAGAAAGGGCCACTACCTGACTGACACCGTAATTGAGAGACTGAGCACAGTACTCAGCTAAGCTATGCCTGGTCCCACGACTCATGCACTGTGAGATAACGCACGTATGTTGTTTTAACCTACTAAATCCGTAGTAATTGGTTACACAGCACACAGGTAAACAGAAGTTCTTCATACTATCCTCCGATGGTTCCTGTACATTTGAAACTGTTTCAATATAAAAAAGGTGGTAAAACACCCGGCCTATCTGTGTACCACTTCTCATTTCTCTGCTTGGAAGGCCTTAGGCTAAACGAATCAGAGTATCAGCGTCTCAAACTTCCCGTTCCAGTCACTCAAATGAGAATGGAAAAATAAACAATAATAACCAATGCCATTCAATTACAGATTTTTTTTCCAAATGCATAGAAAGTCTAATGTTGTAACTACAGACATTGTGCACGTAGAAATTGGGTGAAAAAGATTGTTTCCTTTTTTAACCAGAATTCCAGTAATTACATATAATGAAAAGAAATGAATGCAGGTGAGCTCGAGATTTGTGTGGAATGGTCTGTTTGTTTCCTCCCCGCCGGTCTATATAAGGAGTCAGTTATAGACAGCAGTGCATATGCTAAACCTGAGGCCAAAGCAGAAGTTACTTGGAGGACTTAATTGTTTGGAGAACCGTGCTTCCTCACCAAATACTTGAGTCCCCCAGTTCAGGCCTCCCGTCCCAGTCAGTGTCAGAGGCAGATCTATCAATACTGTTCTGGGACACCCTCTTTTTCTAGATTTCATGCAGTCATATCCTGTCCTTTGTAGGAAGAAAGACTGGAAAGAGTGAAGGGAGTTTTTCTAGGTTCCTTAATTGTGATCACAGTATGCTTTGGTTACTATCCTGTTTTATTTTGTATTCTCATAGATTTTCTATGGCTAATCCATAGATTAGCTTCCGATGGCTACTCCCACCGATTAGTAGATTTTTCTTATTTTCAAGTTTTGTGGATAATCGTAACTTGTCTTTCAGTAGTGATTATTATACCCTACACACACATCTTAAAAATCACTAATAATGAGGAAGACTATGTGTGTGTCTGGGTATATGAGAAATCTCTGTACCTTTCACTCAATTTTGCTTTGAACCTGAAAGTGCTCTAAAAAATAAAACCTGTTAACAAAAATTGAAACAGGTGATTAGTTTATTTCATGACACTACATATTACAATTATTTTATGTAATATATCTGAAGGTGTACTTCAAATAATTTCATTCTTTTAGACTTTTGATAATTATTTGATACACTTTTAATTCCAAAGAACTATGTATCTCCAATTGTATCTTCTTATTTGATTCTTGCTCTCTCCATCTCATTAGGTTTTTATCTCATAATATTTATCCATTTGGATGGCTCTTATTCTGATACTGGACTTTTTCTTCTGGGTAACAAAATATGTGATTTTTGTCCCGTTCTCTCAGTATTAATTTATTGTATTCCTTCATAGTTTTGACTCTCTCATCAGGTCAGATTTCCAACCTTGCCGAGAATGAGAATTCCCTTTTGGAATTGAAATGGTGGATAAAGAGTGCCAGTTTCTTTCTCTTCTTTTCTCTTTTTAAAAATAAGCAGTGTGTATACTCTGAGATGATTTCTCTTGTGTTTTGTTCCTCACCAAAAGACAATGTCCTATCCTAAAATCCTTCCTTCAAGGGCATTATTTTTTCTTTTAACATTCTTCTCCTTTAAATATAGCACAGCATAAAGGTTTTTCAGATGGATGGACATCACATTACAGTCTGGCCCAACCCCCTCCCTCGGGGATTACTCTCTGCAGGACTTCCGCCATGTTTGTAATGACAGCACATGCTAAAAGCACTCATAGCAAAGCAGCCAACGTTTATTCCTGTGCATACATTCAGTATTCATATGCTCGGGATGTGCTCACTCAAGTTTTTCTTTCCCCTTTGCATGCTAAAGGTCATGAAACTAGTTGAGTGAAATATGCAACATCCACGTAGACTCCTGTGAATGCCTCCAATTCCAACAATTGTTACAGCCACGTAGTTCAAAGTTCACATTTCCTCCTACATCCTCACAGCCTTCCAAACCTGTGAAATGATGACCCACACATATACTAATTCAATAGCATACTGTTAGTATTACCACAGAATATTAGAAATTCCATTATGCTTACCCACTTTGAATACAGGGACTCATTTATCATGATTCTTTGGAATTTTCTTAAAATCTGGCAGATTAGACAGGATACTTACATTTCTGAATGTAGAAAATTATTATGATTTACAAATTGCCTTATGTGAATAGTCTCTGGGAAGTTCCCACAATGAAATTGTGACCAAAAAAAAATCGGTGTTTATTTATCAACATGTGGCTGTTGGGATGAGTCAGTTTTTCCCCTACTGGGGTGGAAAGTCCTGGCCCATTCTAATTTATAACAATACGTTTGAAAAGCTATCATTTCTGAAGTCCCTGTTATATACAATTCCATTATATTAATATATTTATGTCTAACTTTTCACTGTTAGGTGGATAATATTATGCCTGTTTTAATTAATGCATCTTAGAGGGATTCCTATAAGAATTGCGGTCCCAAAGTATTGACAGTGTTTGATCAATTCCTTTCACCCTAAGATCTATGGGTTTACCCAAAGCATACACAATTCCAACCTTCTGTTGCTTAAACAAAGAGGAAGCTTTATCATTTTTAACTAAAACTATAACATGTATTTCAAGTAGAGATTTTTCCTGGCTTGTGATGGCTTGGTAGGCTCTGAGTGTCACCCAGCATTCTCATCGCATCACAGCCATCCATGGTCATGGCCATCCATGGTCCAGCATCTGGTCTCTGTAGGACCCGCCATAAAAGGGCAGAATCTGGTGCACTGGCCATCAGCTAAACTATAAAGCACTAATCCCTAGCTCAAGTGACCCCTGAAGGGATGGTAGATGTTTTCCCATACACGGGTCACTGTCATAGTTTCTGCTAAACTGAAGGAGTATAGTGGGTGCTACTCAGAAATGTCCTGTGGATACCATATTCATGGCTAAGTCCTAGAATGTCATATAACTACTATTTTCATTGCTAGAAAGCACAAAGGAGGGAGTGGCAATGAAGTCAGCTATTGTCTCTACTTCAAACATAAGGAAAAATCTAGAATTGGTTTTCTCCATAATAATATGGCATCCCTGGACAGTGTGGGAACTGGTGGAATGACATCCAAGAATAAGCCCTTGTTGTATACCCTTTATGTAGACATTTCCTTAGTTCTAAGAACCATCCATTTCCTTTAAAACAAAGCCCATTCTTAATAGTGCAAACAGAACGGGCCATCTAATAATTGAAGCAGCAAATTCCAAGTTAATGTGTGTGGGGACATGTGTGTGTGTTACACATTTAAAATAAGTCGTGAGGACTATCTCAATAACACTTAGTTCTTCAATATCGTATGGTAATAGTTAGACATAGATTAAATTCCAGGTATTGTTTTGCTCTAAAGTTAGTATTTAAATTTTTTCCTTTACAGTGTATTGTCTCTATGTAGTTGGATGATTTTCCTTTGGGAATTAGTTGTTTACATAATTTTGCAGGTGAATACTTGATCTATGGTCTGTTTCTCAATTTTGCTTATCTATGAATTCTTTTGCTAGCATACCCAGAATTAATTGGACCCAGGGAATGGAGTAGGGCAACTGAACTCATAAAAGATTTACATAGAAATAAGAATGTCAATTTATTGATTTGTAATGCTTAGTATAAGTACAGAGTATAAGAAACTTATCACTTGAATTGTGCCAATTCATCAATTCAGTTTCACCTCTGTAGGAAATTCTATATAGAAAGTCGAATATAACAGGTTATTTAGAAACATTTGAATCCGAGCAAGAGAAGGCAATTGGCTGATTTTAAGGGCTATGATTTCTTGTTTTGTTTTGTTTTTTTGTTTTGTTACATGGGTAGTTCCCTGGCTGGGAATGGAACCCAGGCCGCAGCGTTGACAGTGCTGAAGCCTTAGCCTCTACACCACCAGGGAGCTCCCAAGGGCTATGATTTCTAATATATACATTTCTGCTATAGGAATCTATTTGCTCTAAGAACAGAACTTTTGAGTCTTTGTGTTAACACATCCACCCTATTGAAGAAAAAGGAGAACCTTTTATTCTGATCTGGGTAATTTTATAATCCACGAGCAAGAAGTACATACAAGCAAACCTTGGAGGTATTGCAGGTTTTGTTTCAGACCATCCTAATAAAGTAAATATCACAAGAAAGAGAGTCACATGAATTCTTCAGTTTCCTAATACTTATAAATATTATGTTCACACTATACTACAGTCTATTAAGTATGAAATAGCATAATGTCTAAAAAAATGTACATACCTTAATTAAAAATACTTTATTGTTTAAAAAGTCTAACCATTATCTGCACTTGTTAGGAAAATGTTTCCGGTAGACTTGCTCCATGTAGGGTTGCCATGAACCTTCAACTTGTAAAAAAGCACCATACCTATGAAGCACAACGAAATGAAGCAATAAAATAAGGTATGTCTGTACTGACTGGGAAGAGAAGGCGGGGTAAAGTACCAAGCTTAAGTAGAAGACATAGAGAGAGTTAAGTTACTAATTCCAGAAAAATTGTCAGTCAGACCTTGAGAAGAGAGAAGAAAATACAGGAGAAAACCGGCAGAACCTGACGACAAGAGTCAGAATGACAAAGAGCACAGTAGCCATCGAACCAATTCGAGAGAGTTAAGGGTTCTGATCAAAGATTCAGGAGTATGCTTCACTCATGGAAGTCCACGAAAGATACCCTCTGCCTTGTGGCAATTGCACGACAATAAGAAAAAACTCACTCAAATGAAGTATTAATAGATGACAATTAGGGGTACATCTACAAATTGGTCTTGTAAGGTTCCTCTTAGGGAAGGAAAATCTGTTTCCAAAATGCAAATACTTGGCCCTGACTATGCTGGGAGAGCTCACGAAGTGGTCAGTGTTTGCACCTCCTTGTAGAATCGCCGTGACTGTGATTGCTGCAGATGCAATTGGATATGGGGGCAGTGTATTGCAACTCAGATTTCATGAATGGCATTTCCATGATGTTGTGATTTTACAAAATGGTAATCAACTCCTCGTAAAGGTCTAAGGAAAGCACTGTCTTTCCTCATTCACACAGAAGCTGCTTTCCTGGAATACTCAATGTATATTAAGCCCATGCAAAAAAATATTTTATATGTATATTTAAAACAGAGTTATGCTATAGATTTAGGAAGTTATAAAGTGGTATTTTATCTCTTAAGAATGCCCCATGGGATATCTTAAAGGCTTACAGAATTCAGAACAGTTCTTCAGCTGTGTATGTACATCAGTGGTATCCCTGACCTCTTATGTTAAAGTCCAGGGGTGACTCTGATCACTGTGATAATTAAAACGCCCTCTCAGACTTGTGGAGCACTAGACGTCATGTCACTGAGAACAGTTCTTCTAGTGTTAATAAATGCATGATGTGGGGATATATTTTATATATCAGAATGTTTGGAAAATTGGAATTTTCTATTTGTCTTATTGACTCATCAATCTGTGATTATTTTTAAATTAAGTATCTATATGTAGTCAAAGCTACAGTTTGGGGCAGGGGTAAGGAGTTAATCAGAAACAAAAATTAGACTTCTGTGTGTCAGTTGAAAGAGTTTTTTAATTTCTAAATATTTGAAACCAAAAAAGGTGATGTCATTATGGACACAAGGACCACTTCATGGGAGGGTCCAGGTCAGAGTGCAGATTTGAAACATTGAGATTATAAATACTTACAATCTAGAGCTTAGGTGGTTGAATAAAAGCAAATAGGATTTGGGGAGTAATGCACAAGGTTGTTGTGAGCATGTTTTCTAGACACCTGTGATTTCAAAATAACTGATTACTAAAGACATGGGTCCTGAGAGTCTGTTTTCTCAGCTGGACTTCAGATCTTGATGCTCTTCCGATGGCACTGTGATTACTATCTCAGGGTCCGCAGGTTAACCGTGTTTTCTTACTGCACACAGGGGTTAGTACCTATGACCCAGAACAAGGACCTAAAAACTCCTGGCCTTCAGCAGAGGCACGATGTGCAAGCCAGTGCTGGGCCCTGTCTGCCGAGCTGCCACCAAACCCGGTGCACAGGCAGAAGCTGTTACCTATAGCCTTGCTTCACCTTTGCATCTAGTTCTCCGCCTTTATTCTTGCTGATTCTTTCTGTTGTCCTTACCACTAACCTCTGTCTTTTCTCACTTAAAATTGTGTTGACAGATCGGCAGTGTTGAGCTTGATTTTAATAAATAAAAAGGCCAGCAAATTTGCCATTGGGGTAATCGGGCCTCCCCATCTATTGCTTTTGGTCCTTTTCTGCCTCCCAGAACCCCGTTTGTTGGTTACTGGAGCTTGCACTGGTTTTAGGTTTTACTTATTGCCCTCCCACAGCCAGGCTCTCGCCAACCATCCACCATATACAATACTGCAGTTACAAGCTGTTCTCAGAAAATCCACCCAAAATAGCTGAGGAGCAGCTGCTTCTGTGATATTTTCAAAAGGAAGAAATTTGTATATTTTCCCCCCCAGGCTAAGGGTCTGTCGGTTTTGCATAGAAACAGGCAAATGAAGTCCTTCACTCCAGCTGAAATTCTCTGTATCTCACTCTTAGTGCCAATTTTAATGTATGGCTAAGTGGGCAGGAAAATGGAAAGATGGTTCTGGAACAAGTATGCATCATTTGCTTGAAGACTGTTCATTTGCTTCTCATATTTTTGCAACTGATATTTACAAGTAGATTAACAAGAGTTAATTTGTGGGTACAAATTAGAAAAAAAGCCAGTTGAATCCAATTAGCACTTTTAAGTGGTTTTTGACTTATGTATCTGTCACCTAACATATCACTGGTGGGAGCACTTTAATAACGTGGAGGAAATGTATCATTAACATGTGGCGTGCTTCTTCTGAGAATATAAAGGCTTTGAGAAATTTTGGAAGTGGAGCTAAGTATCCTTAAATTTTTTTAGCCTGCTATTACAGGCCTCTCCTTTCCCCTCATACACTCCCCCACACCCCCAGAAAGCAGGTGAAAAAACAGTGTGGCTGTCAGAGTCAGAACAGAACAGTTAGATGTCAAGGATGCAATTAGTCTAAGATTAGAGCATTGAGGACTCAAAAGCATGGCATCTGAGACCAGGCAGCTGTGAACTAGTAATTAAGAAACTACTTTCCACGTATTATTTCCTGGAAATAAAAGTATTTGTGTATTTCCTGAGAGATAATGTTTAGTCACTGTACTGTTATATTTCATTTGAGCGTTTGACACCTTATCTTGATTTTGGAAGAGTGGAAATGCCTCTGTAAAAGGAATACTCCTGGGAGGGGGTGTATTAGCAACATAGCCCATTGCCCCCAAAGTAAAGTTTATGCTGCACATCAAGCAGAGCTACAAATAATTACACTTCTTGTCACACCCTGTGGGATCACATCAAGGATTCTAAATTATTTGAGAATTCACACGGACATCATGTCATACCACAGGAGTTCCATTATGATGTACCATTAATTAACATCCACTGACTATATTTCGTGGTGCTATTGCTCTCTCACTCCACAGGCTGTTGGACAAATCATAAAGGCTATCAATATTCCTGCATTTATCTGAGCTTCGCCCGATTAAAATACTATTTGTCCCCTAATACCATCTTAGTGTGATATGTGACTTAGATCGCTGACCTAACATTACTTCTAGCCCACGTTGTCACGTAGTCAATTATGCTGAGTAACTACGGTGCTTATTAAGAGCACAGAGAGGGCCCAGCGTCGGAAAGAAAACAGTACCCCGTAATTCAGAGAGGGAAGAAACGCTTCTGTGCCAATGGAAACGCACCGTAGAGCTCGTGAGTTTCCGGGGAACGCCATCATTCAGTGTGCCCTCACCATTTCCGTGAGACGTTTCGACTTCAGAGACCAAGTTGGCTTTTCTTACGCTGCCCCATTTCTCGCTCTTCTCCCTTCTTTTTCCTCTCTTTTGTCAACATATGTTTGTTGAATGTATAGTATATGTATTTCCTTAGTGGACCAAGGAGAGGTCAAATGCTTTAGATGTAAAGGCACAGAAAAAGCTCGCAAGCCACTCACATTAGACTACATAGTAGTATAAAAAAATAAATGGAACTCAACAAGCAGTTGGCTTTCACTATAAAGGCATATGCCAAATCGAGTTTTATAGGATGTTATGATTGACCATTTCCTTAGGGATAACCTAGTCTAACATTCCATCAGGGAAATGAGGCCGAGATTATCAAGTAAATGGCCCAAGACCAGACCTTAGGGGCATAAGAAAACATCAGGAGCAGAACCTTTCTCCCTTAGAACTTAACCAGCAAATGTTCTCCCCTTCTGCACTTGCCTCTGTTCTTTGCTAGCCTGGGAAGTGAGTGCAATTCAAGAAAAGCTAATTTTCTACTCGATAGCTTCAGCACTTACTTTTCTTCAAGATAAAACTAATAAAGAGATGATGTAGAGAGTAACGCTTGTAATAGAAAAGACAGAACTAGAATAATAGGGGAGTGGACTTGGGGTATGATTTGGGGTACAACACTGAGATTTGAGCTACTGGGTGAGTGAGTGTCACTAAGCTAATCCTCAAGTGCTTTATGTGATAGCACACAAGCGTGTTCTCTGGGTATGAGCTCTGCTCTTGGCCATCAGATGAAGCCTTCCCCCCAGTGAGAAAAACGTTGCATAAAACGGAGTGGTTGTTTAAAATGTTTGTTAAATGTTAAAAATGTACAAATGGTCAAATGTCTAAAACTAGAGTGAAAAGCAATGGCACTTGGTCGTTTTCGGAATGTTCCACAACCAAGGCAGGAGAGGTTAATAAGGAGAAGAGAGGTGAATAATTACTTGCAAATTAATTACTGGCGAATGAGAGAGAAACGCTGGCTGGGCCCGTTCTGTGAAGCCCTGCTAAGGAAGAGGAGGGATGCCTGGCAATGTGGTCATTACAGACTCCTTTTTAAGTTTTTTTGTTTTGTTTTGTTTTGTTTTGTTTTTGCCAGGTGAAAGCCAACACAGAGAGGAGATTTGATTCTCAGTGTGTCAAGGTGGCACCCCTGTGCCTTCACCAGCACAGGGACTAGGTGGCTAAAGCCTGCATTGGAATGAGATGAGCTGCCATGCCAGAGCCTCGCTGGGGCCTGGTTGGGTGACGGAATGGATTTATAGAAATTTGGGGGGGGCTGAAGTGGTGAACGTGCACACACATCAGTCCTAAAAGTAACCGCGAGGAGCGTACTGTGTAGGTCTGGGCAGGGGTAAGGGGAAAGGAGAATTTAGACAGCAGGAACAGAGGTGGAGCTGCGCGGAGCCCCCGGGATCTTCGTTCCTAACAGACTCTAGACAGCTCTAATGCAGGTTTAACACGATGACTCTCTCAACTTCGGCGTTTATTTTTCTTATCGTTTTGCTTCAAATGATAGTTTTCTTATTTTAAGGTATGCATGCAAATATTGAAGTTTAGAGACTGTTCTTTTCAGATTCTGATAAAGAGTTTATTTCCAAGGAAAAAAAATACCAAGCCCCATGACTGGATTGCGGATTGTCATGTCTCTCTCAGCTAACCCTGTACGGAGAAAGGTTTAGAAGTTTAGATTTTTAACCCAGTCTGACAGGAAAATGAGGCCAAGGTCATCAAGTAAATTGTGACAGCTACCTTGGGGTTAATTTCCAAAATGAAACAAAGTAGTCTCTGGACAATGCACCCTAAAAATCTAGCTTTTTTGGGGCTGACAAATGTCACACTCATTATCTTTTTTTTCTCATGCAAACATACACATACACATTTAAATATCAGGAAAGTTTAGAGAAATTTATTTTTCTTTACTTTTTAAAGGCTATGTGAAAGACTTAGCTGATTTCACAACAAAATTAATATTCATTCATTCAACAAACATTTAGCGACTACTTTTTCCATGTCAGGATTGTGGCTGTTCAGCTGTAATATATTTCTATATTTGCCATTATTTTTCTTTTACTTTTAAAAAATTAATTTTATATTCAGGAATTACTTTAGGGTGTATTGAATGAAATGATAAAAATACTATATATTTTTTGTTTGTTTGTTTTGGGGGTAGTTCCCTGGCTGGGAATCGAACCCAGGCCACGGCGTTGAGAACACCGAAGCCTAGCTGCTACACCACCAGGGACCTCCCTCTATGTATCTTTAAAAATGTTTTTGCACAAGCGACTTTCTGATAAACTCAGGGAAGGCAGGGATTGAGAAGTAAAGGGAAGAGGAAAGGAAGAGTGAAAGAGCATTGACTAGATCTTTGTGGAAATGTGATTGTGTTCAGAAGGGCAGCAGCCTTCTGGGTAGACGAGACTGATTGATGGCCTCCCCGTGCCCCTTTCACTTAGAATAATAGTGAGTTACTGGGCATAGCTCCCGCTTAAAAGAAAACCTCAGGAAGAATGTTTTGTGTTTTGTTTTGTTTTTTTTGTCTTTTCCTAATGAATCACATGGAGTTCACTTACAGTTAGAGTTATCAGTTAGGAAGGACATTGGACCAGTTGGATAAGGAAATTCGATGCATCTGTAATAGTCTGCATAATTTAAGCTGCAGACTTGGGGAAACTTACTCAGTCAATGCACAATCTAGTAATACATTTCCTCAAATTGTTCCCAATCTTTGGGCTGTAGAAAGGGCATCTGAAGGAGTTATGTTGTCGTTGCACTGGTCACCCCCTTGGAGACTCCTCTCTTGAGAAAGTCATTTAGATGCTTAGGACCATCCTTCTGCCTGATGGACTGAGTGAGCCATACCGATCAGGGTTTTCTTTTTAAAGTAGATATTAGTTATTATGCGAAAGGACAAACAGGTGTCTCCAGTCTTGACAAGACTCCTTCTGAAGTCCATACTGTTGTTACCTCCAGACGTTTGGGCCATTTCTTGGAGATTTTTTTCAATGGGCTAGACCAGCCTCCTCACCCTAGCACTTGTCTCATGTTCAACTCTGTCATTAACCCCTTTCTTGAACGTGGCCAACACTTTACTCTAGATGTGATATTCTTCTAATTGTCTTAGCATGTGATGGCTATTCTTCCCCAAGTGATCTAAGCTCTATTTGCTAGAAATTGGCAAGTGACCACGCTTCCCCAAGCTCTTCTCACTTGGCACAAGGAGAACTGCTATGAAGAATGGAGCCATCACAACATTTTGAATGCAGGACAGCTGCACAGAAATGTATAGCTTGAAGATCGTGGTATATTTTTATCATATTGTATGTAAAAATTCTTTGAAACAATAACAAGATTGCCTAGTCCAGGACTACCAATGAGTATTGACCAGCTGTCTGGAGGTTTTGAGAAGTTTTCAAAAAAAAAACCCAAAAAAACAAAACAACAAAAAATAACTAAAAGGTTTAATGTTTAAACAGTTTTACTTGATGCAAGTTTAAAGGAAATTAAAAATGACCTTATTCTGGGTTTCTCGAGACCTGCAATATGAATTGAGTATCTCTAATAGAAGGCTTTATTATATGGGCTTCTCAGTTATTTGTTGTGGAATGCTGTTTTGTGTTGCAATTGCAAGTTAAGGAATATGATTGAATTTTTTTGATGAGCAAATAGAAACCATAGGAAGTGAAGATTTGTTTTCAAAGACAATAGCTTTTCATTGACAGAATCAAGTTTGGATCGGGTGTTTTGACAGTGTGGCCAGTACCGCATTAAGTATACCAATAAATACCTGAATTCTCTTCCATTAAATTAAATGGCAAGCAAGTGAAATAACTTAGCCAGCAATGTAAGCTGCATTCAGTCTAACCATCTATTAAATTCCAATTTGTAACCTGTATCACAGTGGCTCACTTTTCAAATGCTCTGCTCTCCTTGTGGTATATTATATGGAAGTAGATAGTATTTCTATACCATAACTGATATTCCCTTACTGAATAAATAATAATTGAGCCCCAGAGTTAAACAGAACTTTAATAAATTTCCTTTTTGAAACTGATATTTTTAGTACAATAGATGGTAAGAAAATATGAGTGTCCAGTAATAAAATTATGAATACCGTCAAAGTATGTGACTTTGAACGTTGAATTCTTCAATCAGTCTATTTCTTCCTGATGCTAATACTCAAGCAGCTGTTTCATAATGACTGGTACAGAAAACTTGGCCATGTTGGCTGATGGTCTCAGATTACACATAAGAGTGTGAGGGATTCAGAAAAGTGTTTAGCACCAATCTGTAATAAGTAGAACCAGCTTCTGGTTCATCTGAAGACAAGAAGCAGTGATTCTAGTCAAGAAATTCTTTTCTTTTCCTTTGTTCAATGGGGACAATAACTATTGCCTTGGTTTTTCTAAATTGACATGTGAAATCAAATTCACAGGTAAACTTATTTATGGTATGTAAAATTAATGGTTTGGTTTGGGGAATGTTTAATGGGTATTTAATAGAGTAATTTTTTTAAATAATAGTAACAACACAAATATTTCTCATTTTATCATGTGTGATCACGTCAGTTCATAATCATGTGGACCTGATAATGTTAACATTAGTATTTTCTTTTAATACTTATGACAATTGCAAGAAAAATATAAAAGAACACATTTTAAAGTATACTTCAAAGTACATATTTCAACATAGGTATAAGTAGATCTCACACAATTATCAAGAAAATATACACAGAATCACATTCTATTGTAAAATTCTATGTTACATTGTCATCTGTTTTAACATTTTCTTAAGTAATTATTACTGATACTATTGTTTTTGAGAGGGAAAATGAATTAATAAAGGAAGGTACAGACATGTAACTTTTTCAAAAACCCTTTGCAAATATTGCTGCTATGTATATTGAACGTTCAGTCACAAGCAAATAGTAATATCTGCAATTTGTGAGAGAGTGGTGGAAGAGTGGCGGGTTATCACTCTTATAAATATGCAAGAGGCTATCTTATCTCCCATCACTTGAATGTTACTGAGTGTAAATGTCCTTCAAATATTAATTTACAGTTCACATTTCTTCTTTTGTGTATTTTCTATAAATAGATTTGCAAAGAGTTTGCCCACTTTTGGAATTCATGTCTTGTTTCTCTTCATTTGAATAAGATCCATTTTGCCATATTTCTCGTAGGATGTAAATATTTATATCCAATTATAATCTGCTTTTTTCTTTAGGTATTTAATATGTTTGAATAAATTAAGAGGTTCTAAAATTTAAGCTTATTTTCTGTGATAAATTTTGTTTCTGCCTCTAAATTTGTTTAAAAGGCCATATGGTTTCATACTTTACTTTCAACATTTAATGTACAGGAATTATTACTTATTTTTTCAGGTCATTAAGCAGGGGTGTTTCCTATATGATATATATATTTTTTAGGTGCCAAGTCACATGGACTACAAATTAGCTCAGCATGTAATTGGCAATAATAATTTTTTTCTCATTAAAAATTCTAAAGTCTTTGAATCATTACTGGATTTTATGTTGTGAGAAACAGTCTGAACTGAGGTCAAAGTTTCTCCTTCTGTGAATAAATTGATTTTTAACTTTTGAATTATGTACCAGTTTCTATAGTTAGTTCCCCACGTAGGAACGTTTTCTTCTATTACAATTTATTATTGTCTTTTTTCCCCATTTGTTTTTGCTGCAAGAACACCGATGATGCATATGTGCATTTTATGTTGGGATATTCATCTGATCTATCATGGGCTCTACTATTTGTATAATATTTGTTCATAATAATATCTATTCTTGAAAGATATTGTCAAAAATTTTATTCATAACATGGTTTTATTTGTTTCTGCTGTTTCTGGTTATAGACTATATTGCCATATTGTCTAGGTTTGTTTTGTTTTGTTTTTTAATAATCCCAAGGCATTTTTCATTTAACAAATATTTATTGAGTGACTTCTATGGAGCTGGGCAAATCGGTAAACAAAAAGGCAAGCACTTCTGTACTCTGGGAGCTTATATTCTGTGGCTGGGGAAAGATAAAGTTAGTATGTAATATGTTAGATGGTAGTAAGTACTTTGGAGAAGAGTAAAGTAGGTGAGAGGGCTGGAGAGTGCTAGGTACTGGGATTGGCCTCACCACGACAACTTGTAACAAAAACCTGAAGTCCTTGAAAGACAGGAGGAGCAATCCAGACAGATAACTGCATGGGAAAAGGCCCAAGACGAGACTGTGTCTAACACATTCCAGTGATGATAGCAAAGATGCTGGTGATTCTGGAGCAGGAAGGGCGAAGGGGAGAGTCGTAGATGAGAACGAAGAGTACTGTGGACGCTGACTGAATCGGACTGCATACGCCACGGTAAGGTGTAGCCATTTTGCTGTCTAGCCAGCCCTCTGACCCCACCTGTCACACACTCTGAAACGTGAGTAAGAGGTGGTATTCCTCACAAATAAGTAGGCCTGGACCCGTGGATTCCTTCAAAACTCATCTGGATGCTACTGTAATTTTCTTTCAAATCTTAAACTAAAACATGGGTAAATCATCAGATTTAAGAGACCTTGGGAGGAGCTGGGACCATGGATCACGCAAGTGGGGAAATTCACTTCTGCATTGTAGTTGCTTCACTGTGTTTGTGAAGGTTCTGTACCCAAGGCCAACTTCCCATTTTTGCCCACCCTGAAGTTACATCACATGGTGGGTCTTATCTCCCTCCTGGTCTTGTCTTGCATGTTAGAAAGGATCTCTGCAGCATGAGGGGTAAGCTATGTCACAGGGCAGCCCTATTATTCCCAAATTTGGTGTGGCCACTAGCTGCTGTTCTGACGAAATAACACGTCCCTCCCCCCATATTTTGCCGTCACTTTAGTACTTGTCATTAAAATTAAAAGATCTGTTTACATCTTGTTTCCTTATTTCCATTGTCAGTGCATTTCCTTCAATGGAAGAACTAAAATTTTTCTTTTACTGAATATGGGAGGACCTCTTAAAGCTCATGTTGTATTTATTCTTAAATTTTATGTCTTGTGGCTGATACCTTCCAGCACTTACTAAAATAACTCCTTTTAAAAATATCAGGTAGGTATTTAAGTTGAGCTTTGTTGCATGAATGTATGTGTGGAGGGGAGGGAAGTGGAGGTGGAGATGGTCACCTAACTATCCTTATGTTGAAATTGTGCTTGTTTTCTATTGCTGCATAATTACCACAATCTTAGTGACTTAGAGCAACACATATGCGAGCTGTCTGGAACAACATCCAGCCATAAATGCATTTTTTTTCATATTACTTGGTTGAATACTTTCCAGACAGTTCATATATGTGTTTCACTTTTCATGGGTAAGGATCTAGGCACAGCTTAGCCGGGTCCTCTAACTGCTTATTGTTTGTGAAGCCACAATCCAAAGTAAATGTCATCTAGTTCCTTAATTACTATGTACAGGGACTCTATTAGTTGCCAATAAAACCAACTTTTTAGAAGTGCTGAACTCACATGGTCCCGTAGAATAGTGGTCTCCAACCTTTTTGGCACCAGGGACCAGTTTGTAGAAGGCAGTTTTTCCACTAACGCGGGGGCGAAGGGGCAGGCCGGGATGGAGGGGTGCTGGGGCGGGGGGTGCGCGCGTGCGCAGTTCACAGTAAGGGTCGTGCTCCTGCGAACGGGAAGCGGAGCTCAGGCGACAATGCAGTGTTGGGTAGTGGCTGTAAATATGCATGTACCTTCTCTCGCTGGCCTGGCGCTCACCTCCTGCTGTGCTGCCCAGCTCCTCACTGGCCACGGGTTGGGGACCCCTGCACTAGAAGTCTCTGCAGTAGTGGCAGAAATTGCCTTTGATTGCAGGTCAGCTGATACTAGTAAGAAGCTTAGGCAAATAGCTTTGGAAATAACCCTGTGCTCTTATTGTTCTGATTTGCCTGTAAGAAGAGTACAGGAAGTTACTGTGTTCATTAAGTAACAAGCCTTTCAAACATCTCTGGACTCCATCCCCACATGAGCTGACTGCAAATGTGCCTGTTTTAATGTTGCAAAAACCCCACAAATTTTGAAAAACAAAAAAGGAAGACAGAAAACAGAAAAAGCAAACAACTTTAACAGCAGGTGGCTGGAGCATAGCCTTCAGAAAGCTGTTAAGAACCATTTTTGTCTGTAAAATAAAACATGGTTGCAAGCAATGCTATTTGCACTTATTGATTCAGTGGAAGAAGTCACCTTATGTTTAATTCAAATTGCAGTCCTGACACGGACAGGCTTAAAACAATCATGTTTTACAAATCCATTTGTTTAAATGATTCTCCTGTTGGCTGTTCACACTGAGCTCTGTGTTGTTATATTATCACTCACTGCAAGTGCTATTTAAAGAAGTGAGGAAGCAGCAACACACATTGCTTTAAGCAACAGAGGTTAGACTTTAGTAGGAAAAGGCAGAACATAGTAGATGACTGTTAATTTCCAGATCCATCTTTGTTATTTCTCCAACCCGCTTCAACTGTTAGTCTGCCTTTCTAGTCCCAGTGCTTGGGGTTAGAGGGCACCCGTGTGCATAATTCTGATGGCCATATCTTTGTTTTCCCTTTGGGGGTTGAGATGCACTATGAAATGGCACAAAATCTTTCAACTAAGTTTCCTATTAGTTCTATGTATGGTGGACATCACAGTGCTTTTCAAAAATTCTGTTGCTATACTTAAACAACTATGGTTCTGTACTAGATGGGGAAAATGCTTGTCAAAAGTTGTCACGATGTAGTAGACTATAATTCTCTGCCACCCACTTATTCTTACTGTTTAAATTAGGAAATCTTGAAATTGCTAAGAAATTGCTGTAAATTAAGTTTCCGCCCATTTTGTGGAAGTAATTCTGGTCTTGGCTGCCTCCCCTGAAACTTCTCTAATGGAATTTGTGAAGTTCTCCAAGGAAGTAGAGAGAAAGGTTAAATAAACTCCCTTAGATTTTAAATACCAAGAAGTAAAATGCGTACCTTGTTTTGATGGCGTTTAAAAACCCCAGTCGGCGTGGATGGCGGATGCACGTGTGTGGGACTAGAAACCCAGGTGCAGAACAGCCATCAAGAGGTCGAAGAGTCTGATATAAAGTCCCAATGTCAGTTGTCCAGGGCGGGACACCAGAAAAGAGAACGCAACCATCAGTCTCAGATTGAAGATAAATGCGCAGTTCTTCAGTATGGTGCTTGCCAACTGTTAGCTGTCCTTAACTGTCCATCTGTTTTGGGTTTTTTTTTCTATATTTTCATTTTTGATAGGCAAAAGGCATCCATCCCCTGGAGCCCCAGACAAATCATAAACATACAACTTATCAAAAATACAAAATAAAAACAGTGGCTTCAGTGTCAGATAAGCCCAAGTTTCTCTCCCAAATCTCTACTTCCCTAACTGCATAACCTTGGGCAGCAAGCCAGCTACAGGAATCTCTGATCCTTCCTGTGCACACACTGAGATAATGCCTCCCTTACAGGTTTGTTGTGAGGATGGAATGAAATAAGTACCAAATGACACAGAGGAAAGCCTCATTTATTGGCTTCTTTCATTCTGGATCTTGTAAAACTGGGAACCACGATCATGGGCACGACCCTCCATGAGACCCTGCCTGAGCACCCAGTACGTTCTCTGTGACAATATCTCCACTTGCACACAGTGCACACGAATCATTCTTGTGTCCATATTTGTGTGAGCTAACAGTGTCTTTTGAACAATAAATGAGCTTTCATACAGTGACATGGCCAAATAAGATGATCCTTGTTTGTTTCCCCCGACCACCTGCAACAATATGGCATCCGTCCATGGACAAAAGTGTCTCTGTGGGAGGTGTGGGATCCAGCAGGATACACCAGGGGACCTGGGAGGACTCTCACCCAGCCCTGGGTTTGGTGACCTTGGGCATAACTGTGGACCCTGCCATGGCCATAAGCCAGCTCTGACCCTCTAGGCCATAGTTTGGGAACCCCTGGAGATCAATGTAATGGACGATCGCCCACAGAAACGAGGGTCTATGGAAGTCCAGGTTTCCAGTGGAGAAGTTTTAGCACACTTTTTGGAGCAAAGTTAAATATGAGTTTGGGCACATTGCAGGGGTAGGAGGAGCATATCCACTTTATCCACATGACCGTCCCCCAAGGCGCCACCGCTCAGTGCCAGGAAAGCCCTCCGGGCCCACAGGGAAACTGCACGGGATGATGGCAAAGATGCCCATCCTTTCTCACCCCATAGAGTACCAAGTCCTAAAGTCCGTGACTCGGGGACAGGAAGAGCCTGGGACAGGTGCAGATAGGACTCTCAGAGGGCATCAAAGGGACATGGATCCTACTAACCGTGTCACAGTTTCTGTCAAGAAGCTCACCCACAAGCCACTGGGGCCGTCTCACCTGCGGATTTTCCAAAATGGCACACAGGCACACCCAAAGCTCTGTGCACCATACCCACTTCCACATGGCCCCCACCGGCTGGCCAGCACCTTCTGTGCACTCCTGCTGGTGGCCCCAGCAAGCTTTGGCAGAGGACCAGTAAGCATGCTCAAAATTCCAGTTGTATCTGTGGTCCAGGGGGAAACCACAAACTTGAGCTTTGGTTTTTCCATTGGGGAAGCAAAAGGAGGTTGTGGGCACATGGCCTGGTGTGTTGCAAAATCAAGAGAAAGCATCCAAGCTTAAAATACTGCTCTCAGAGGGAGCAAGAAGTATGGAGCAAGCTTCTTCCTGGAAATTTCTAGCAGAGCTCACAGAAGGTATTTCTCTCTAGAATGCAGTCAATAAAGACTAGAACAAGTGACCCTACTTCACATTTGAAATCTGCAGGACGAGACTTTAAGATTTTAAGTTAAAAAGCATCTGCACAGCAAAAGAAATAATTAACAAAAAGGCAACCTACAGGATGAAAGAAAATATTTGTGAATTACGTATCTGATAAAGCGTTAATATTCAAACTATGTACGGAACTCATATAACTCAACAACAACAAAAACTCAATTTTTGTTGGGCAGAGGAACTGAATAGACATTTTCCCAAAGAAAGCATACAAATACCTAACAGGTACATGAATGGATGCTCAACATCACTCATCAGGAAACTCCACATCAAAACCATAATGTGATGTAATGTCACATCTGTTAAAATGGCTATTACCGTAAAAACAAGAGATAAACAAGTGCTGTCGAGGATCTGGAGAAAAGGGAACCCTTGTGCGCTGTTGATAGGAATGTAAATTGATAACATCATTATGAAAAACAGTAGGGAGGTTCCTTGAAAAATTAAAAATAGAAATAACATATGACCCATCAATCCCATATTTGGATATACAAGGGCGGTCCAGAAAGTATCCAGCCATGTACTATGAAAAATAGAGGCATTTAAGGCTGGATTGTTTCTGTGCAGCCTTTGTCTATCCAAGGGAAATGAAATCAGGACTTTGAAAAGATATCTGCACTTCCATGTTCACTGCAGCATTATTCACAATGGCCAAGACATGGAAACACCTAAGTGTCCACCAATGGATAAATGATTAAAGAAGATGTGATATCACACACACACACACACACACACACACACACACACACAGGAATATTATTCAGCCAGGAGAATGAAGAATACCCTGCCATTTGTGTCAACATGAATGGACTTTAAGGGTATTATGCTAAGTGAAATGTCTGAGAAAAATAAATACTATATGCTATCTCTTACATGTGGAAAAGCTGAACTTATAGAAACAGAGTAGAATGGTGGTTGGAAGGAGCTGGGAGATGGGGAAAATTGGGAGATGTTGGTCAAAGGTCACAAATTTGCACTTGTAACATGAATAATTTCTGGAAACCTAATATACAGCAAGGTGATGTAGTTAACATTACTGTATTACATATTTGAAAGTGACTTAAGCGAGTGGATCTTAAATGTTCTTATCCCAAAAAGAAATGGTAATTATGTGAGGGGATTGAGGTGTTCACTAACCCTACTGTGGAGTAATTTCACTCATATATAACTGTTTCAAATCATCATGTTATACACCTTAAACTTGCACAACATTATATGTCAATTATATCTCAATAAAACTAGGAAAAATAAATGTTGTACTACATATAAATGAAAAAAGTTTGAGGCACAATAATTTTGCCTCAAATAGTTATTAAAATTATGCCTAATTTCTAACATCAGAAAATATGACACTGGGCTTGCTTTTCCATGACTACCTGAACAAATGCAGTGTTTAATAAATCACAGCATCTGCCCAAAGACATTTCTACTGCATATTTTTGTAGCTACTTTTATAGCATTTCATTATATGAAAACTATCAAATAAATTTTGCTACAAAATAATTACAAGTTTTCTTACCTTTTCAACAACACGGATGGAACTAGAAGATATCATGCTACGTGAAATAAGTCAGACTGAGAAAGACGAATACCATATAATCTCACTTATATGTGGAATATAAAGACTAAATGAACAATCAAAATAGAAAAAAAAATTTGGACACAGACAATAATATACTAGTTGCCAGAGAGAAAGGAGAGGAGGGGGTGGGGAAGGAGGGAGGGGGATTCAAATATATGGTGATGGAAAAAGAAATGACTCTAGGTGGTGAGAACACAATGCAATACGTAGACGGTGAAGAACCTGGAACCTATGTATTTTAATAACCAGTGTCTCCCCAATATTGGTATGCCATGGTTCCTAGTTAGTTAGAATTCTGAACATTGAACTCAGATTGCAGAACTAACTGCAAAATCACGTCAGAGAGCCAGTGAGCAATGCAGCCAGCTCTTTCGCCCCACCGTATCTTTGAGAGCCAGGGCATTGAATTGTTTCTTATTCAAATCTCTCAACATTTAGATCTTTGCATGTATCTTGCACATGATAAGAATCCAAAATCTGAATGAAAAAGCAAATAAGAATAAGAGGGAATTAACAAGGCAAGAATGATGATAGTATAGCCTTAGTTAGCATAATGTTTTCCCCCCATTAAAAATTCAGTAAATCATACCCTGTCCTTGAACTCTATAGAGAAGATTAAAACCTAGCCATTTGACCTTCAAAAATTTGTATGAATATGAATATGTGTATCTGTCTTCTATTGTAATGGAATTACATTTGAATTTTTCAAACTGCATTATTACTTATAAAATCATGTTTGATAGCCAACATTGATAACTTAACGCTGATAATATGTTTTGTTCAAATTGGAGAACCCAGTACTTTTTAAATGCCTCAAAATTTTAAGAATATGGTTAAGAACCTGTAGACAAATACAGTTGTGATTGGGCATTAACTGTCACTCAGCCAGAAGATTGTCATTAAAATAAATTCACAAGGGAACATTGGCTGAGCTCTCAAATGGTTGCTTTGTGTGTTTGGAAAACCTCTCTCTGACCTGTCAGCATCTATCTTGACAGATTCTAGAATAAGAGTGAAAAAGATCTTGGCTCATATAAAGAAAAGTGTGCCTTTGAAGTCAAATTATAAAGTAACCTCAATATGACTAATAAATCAGACTCAACTCTTTGTTCCTTAAATAACTGACCTAAATGCAACAGGGTAATTAATGCATGCTCCAATATACAGTTCTTTCCAACTTTCATTAATATTGTATAAGAGAATACTGAACACTCAGGTTTTTAGAAGGATATATGCATTAGAATAAATGAACAAATACATAAAAATATTTAGAACCCGGCCTGCACAGGTAAATACTCAAGAAATGTGGTGATTATCTCTTGTTAAGTATACTTAAACATAGTCACTTGGTGAAATAAATGCTTTCTGTTTTGGTTGTCTTATTTGGTTAGTTGATATTTAATCAGTCAAATTTTAATTTAAATTTGTGTATTCTCATAAATTGAAAGCATAATCATATAATTAAAATATAATTGCATAATATAGTACTTCCTTATTTTATATATTATGTACTACAATTTTATAATATTCCTTATGTTTGAATATTTCTTAAATTTATTTCACATCCCAATAACCTTGTTAGGTGCCCAAGGAAAGTCCTATTATAGCCTCTTTTTATAGAACAAGGATTGGCATTTTGGAGAAATTGAGTTTCCAAGCATACACAGTTATTTTAATCCTTTAGGATTCAGCTAAAAGAAGGGTACCTATTTGCCAATGACAAGCCCAGTGATGGCTCCTTCACCTGTGTGACCCCGTAGTGGTGTAGCAAAAGGGGACCTTTTGTTTGTTTGTTTCCTTTTGTTTATAAATGAAAAGGCAAAATAGTGCACAGAAAAAAGGCTTTGGGGGTACATAGACCTGGGATTGAATGCCTTCTCTGCTGCCCTGATAGCAATCGCCATATCATTGACTGAATACTTCTTATCTATCAGACAATTCACGGAAATTTCACTTAACTTTTACAATGAGTCTACAGTGTAAGTGCTGCTACTCTCGCTCTGTAGACAGGAGGGACCCAATTGGAGCTGCAAGAGAAAGTCACTTTGTAAAGTCAAGCAGCCAGCACGACCTTGGTTACAAACTGGTCCTCTTTGCATCCTGATTCCTGTCAAACTGTGCTAATGTTTATATTATATAATGAAATTTGCCTCAATGAACCGTAGTTTCTTCATTTATAAAGTGGTGACGATACTGCCCCTTCTGCATGGTTTTTTGTGAGGTTTAAGTAAAAATGTATCTATAGAACTTAGTACACAACCTGTCAAAAGTGGGAATTCTAAAAAATCTGGCTCTATCATTACCTTTTGTGCATAATCACATTATTTAAATCAACTATAAACCATTTAGCGCTTTAAAGAAGCCACGAATTGGGCTAAATTTTCAGTGACCAGTCAAGGACTTGCTTTATATTGGGGTGGTAATGGATACCTCTTGATGCTATTTATTTTTAATATCAACTGTTAGCAAAACTGATGTGGAATACAAATTCTTAATTATTTCCCTTAAGAAAGTTTCTTTAGGTGTAATCTTACCTATATAAGAGCCAAGTATTAACAGAAAGTATTCTGAAAATAACTTTTTCCTACATTTTATAACTCCCAGTATCACTTTACTTGATTAAGCTTAGGCTCTCATTTCCTTGGGAAGCATTTTGGAATCAGATCTCAGTTTCTGAGTCGACACATGTCCATTTGATAAATATAAGTCTCAAAGAAAAACCTGGGGTTTTACAGGCCTATAGGAATCTGACAAGCATTATTTTGATCTTCAGAAAATTGAATAAAATGTTCAATTTTAAATAAAAATTTGAAAGTGATTAGGTATTTGATTATTTTTTCAATTGTATATCAATACATTTTAATTAGGCCACTTAACACAGGTTTCAGTGTTCTCTCTGTAAGAAATTACGGACCTCTTGACCTCTTTAAATTCTCCAAAATTCACGATTTGTATTTTTTGTATTTGCAAATGCAATATTTGACCTGTTTTAATTAATATTGACACTGCAAATTAAATATTCATTGTAAGCTATTAGACACTATGTTGAATCGACGCAAGGCCACATTAAGCATTCAACTCCTTTTCCCAAGCAGGCTTGGGAAAAGCACAGCAATTTTTCTCCCCAAACTGCTGCATTGTATTTATATATAAGTTTGCTCCGTCTTCCCTTAAATAAATCACATGTTGTAAAGCATATTCAGCTAAAAACGATGAATTACATCCTCTCTTCTGACACTCAAAGGAAATTTAGAGCTAATAAGGACTTCACAGATCAGCTAACCCAATAGCTTCATTTTACAGCTGAAGAATCCACAAAGAGAGAGGCTAAATTAGAGCCCCACAGCTAATGGAACTACGATATTCAACTATACCAGAAACCAGAATTTCCAGGTTTTTCAGGTCCGTGTTATTTCCAATATATTAGACTGCCTCACATTTGATAGCAAGACAGCTAGTTAGTTACCTTCTCACTCCACTCCTCTATTTGAATAATTTGGCAAATTGTTCTATAATAATACAGATACACAATAAAGAGTTTTATATCTAAATACATATAATTGGAGAATATCATGCTATTCAGTTCTGCTTATACTAAAAACTTTATCATTGTAGGGCAACTTACATATTTCCATGGAAATATTAAATTCAAAATAATACTTCAGGGATGTTGGTGATAATGGCAGAGTAGGTAACTCCAAGGCTGCATCCCTCTCAAGCAACAGTGAAAAACTGAGCATAAACGACGAGAATCAACTTTGTTAGAACTTTGGAAAATTGAGTCAGAGTTTTACAGCAGCCAAGCAAATGCCAAATCAAGAAAAATGCAAATTAAAAACAGTAGGAAAGCTTTGCAGCATTTTCACTTCCCCTGTCCCACCTTACTCCCCATCTCAAGAACTGGTCTTAACTGGAGCAGCCTGCATTCCCAGTGTGTGGTCATGATTCCAGGTTCCAAAGGGATCAGATGCACTTTAATTCTCAGAGAACTGTGTTTGTCTCTGTTGACCTGTCTGAGGCTGTCTAAAGAATGGAGGCAAGGTACCTGCTTCTGTTTTATTCTTGAAACCCCCTCAGGACAGAAGAGCAGGGATGCAGAGGGTATTCTTTGTAAACATTGCAAGCCAATGTGCAACCTGCTGTTGCCTGGGGCAAAAGATTACAGTTAAAGCAAACAATATATGTGCTGGAAGAAAAGGCTGGGAAGAATGTTTTTTTGAGAAATGAAAGCACTGAAAAGCACTTGCTTCTACCAAAAATTTAGAAAGCAATGTATGTGCTCAGGGCAGGATAGAGGCACAGAAAAGACATGAGAAGACCCTAAGCTTTCACCTCTGGCTGAGCTGTAAGCTCAGCAGCACGGCTGAAAGAAAAGGCTAAGGCAGAGTTATAAATAATCTGGCTAAGCTTTGAAAGAGTGCCCCCAACATACAGCCAATCTGCAAAGACTGGCACATAACTAATATAACATAGCATAACAGAGCCCCAAAATATATAAAGAAAAAATTGACAGAACTGAAGGGAATAATTGAAAGTTCTACAATAATGCTTGAAGACTTCAGTACCCCACTTTCAATAATGGATAGAACTGCTGCTGGACAGAAGACAATAAAGAGATAGATGACTTGAACAACTATGTAAACCAACTAGACCTCATAGACATATATAGAAAACTCTGCCACAAAACAGCTGAATACACATTTTTCTCATGTTCACATAGATTTCTCAAGTGTACATATACTCTAAGACAGACCATATGTTAGGCCAAAAAATAAGTTTCAGTATTAAAAAGATTAAAATTACCCAAAGTGTCTTCTTTGACCATAAAGGAATAAAAGTAGAAAATTGGCAAATTCACAAATACTATGTGGAAATTAAACAACATAGTCTTAAATAAGTAATTTCTGGTCAAATCACAAGGGAAATTAGAAAATATTTTGAGATAAATGAAAATGAAAACAAAACACAGGAAAACCTACAAAATGCAGCAAGACCAGTGATGGTGGATTTGAAGATTTATAGCTGTAAAAGCTTACAATGAAAACAATGAAAGATCTCAAATCAATAATATAATTTTTCACCTTCAGGAACTAGAAAAAGAAAAGTAAGCTAAACCAAAGGCCAGCAAAAGGAAGGAAATAATAAAGATTACAGTGTCATACACAAAATAGAGACTAGAAAAACAACAGAATCAACAAATTCAAAAGTCTGTTTATTGAACAGTTTGATAAAATTGATAAAAATTTAGCAAGAGTGACCAGGAAAAGAAAGAGAATATGCTAATAATGAAAATCATGAATTAAATTAGGGACATTACCACAGGGAAAGGCAAGTCCACCTTGAACTCCAGCCTTGTAAGAGAGTGTTCATCCTGAAGTTCATTTCAGTGCATGGAATCTACGAAAGGAAATAGGAAGAAATAGCACTGATATTTTATTGGCATAGAACTTATATTTTTACTACATTCCAACTTTTTGCTTTTTATTTAATTAAACTTAACAGTAAAAAGAAGAAAAATCTTAAGTGTATAGCTCAATGTTTTTACATTTGTTTAAATGATATGATCATAGATCAAAACAGAATATTCCCAGTATATCAGCAGATATTTTTTTCAGCAGATTTTTTTTTTATGTTTCCTCCTAGTCAATGTGATCCAGAAACATAAACCTCAAGAAATTTAATTATGCTATAGTTATGGTAAAATTGGATCACTAATATCCCAGTGAATTAAATCTTTGATGATTTAGCCTTATTCTTCTCCTCGTTATGGTAGCATCCGGTAAATGGTAGCTATTATTTCCTGCCAAATACTGCATAATTGCTCTGAAGGTAATGATTCTTCTATCTTCCAACAATCAATTAATTTTTTCTGTTTTTGGACTTAACATAAATGAAGTCATAATGTGTACATTTTTGTTTGTGAGATTTACTTATGTTGTATTTATTCTTTTTACATGGCTATACAGTGTTCTGTTGCATGAGCATATAATTATTTTTTCTACTTGATAAACATTTGAGATATTACCAATCTTGGACCATTACATTTATTGTTGTATTTAATTACTTAATTCCTATGTGACTAGACTCCCAAGTGAGCAATACTCTCTACTCACATCACACTCACTGTTCACTTACCAACCAATGTCCATTCCTCCTTACCTTTGCCTATGCTGGTTTATTTCCTAAGAATATTCTTTCTTCTTTCCTCTGATTATCTAAATCTTAAATTTTGCAAAGTTCAACTCAGGTTTAAGTCAAATATGATGAACACAAACATGGGAGGGCCCAACACTGTATAACATAATGTTGTTTCTAATGACAGCCATGTACTTACATAGTCAATATCATTCTTACAATCATCATCAACAAAACTAAGAAAATATTTATGAAGACTACTATATGTAGAACACAGAATATCATATTAGGTAATAGTAAAATAAGACAAGCCTACCTTCCAGAACATTACAATACCCTTGGAGAGACAGACAGTTATATTGTTACTAATCTTCTATATGCTGAAGACATGTGATAGGAAGTGTTTAGAAATTGAGAATAAAGAATCACAGGAGGGTTTAGGGAGGCCATTATAAAGGGTTACAGGAGCTGGGGCCTAAGCAAAAATCATTTAAAGAAGTGGAAATCACCCAAGTGAGGTTATTGTTGTACGACATGTCCAGGAAATAACGAATCCACGAGCAGGATTGCATAGAGAAGTAGTGAGAGACATGGTTGGAAAGAAAACTAGGAAATGTGTCTTTAAGAGAATTGTAGACTAGATCATTCATATAATTAGCTTCATCAGCTAGGAAGTGTTGAAACATTAATGACTTTGGATCAAGGGAGGAATGGGAACAATATCGTACTTTTTTGCAAAAAGAGAAATGATTAATATCTCAGATGGATTGGAGGGGGTAAAACTGAAGTATAAAGAAAAAATAACAGTAAGCTACAGGAGATGTTGAACATCTAAAAAAAGAGAGTGGTATTTGAAACAAAGGAAAGAGAGGAATTTCACACTAAAAAAGATCAATAAAGCAAATAATTAATGTAGGCAGGGAATAAAATGGAGTCAGGCATGACCCCTAGCTATTATTGGGAGGCATAATAGTACAACAGAGTAGAACATCTCTTGGAGGAAGTACTTATGCAATACAACTATTTTGGTGCTAGATATGTAGAACTTAAGGTAACATAGGGAAAATACAGGGTATCATCAACAGCAGAGAAGTAGAGAAATGAGGCTAGTAATAAGGAAGGAAGTTGGAGCTGGAGTTGTATGGATAACCCATGAGGGTGTTAGACTCAAAGTGTTGAAAGTGCATAAAAGCAACAATGAGGTGGGGTGGATGAGTAGGTAAAACAAAAGTAATAGGTGCTTCATCTGTAGGAAGTCAGTGGGGAAAAAATTAGAAAAAGGAAAACCTTTTGCTTATAAAGAGTTAATGCTGCTGTGAAAAGTACATTACTTATCATAGGACCTAGTTTGTATACTGGGAAAGTATGACTCACATTTTTCCCCCTAAATTTTCATCCCATTTCTAAAACAGAGGCACTTCTCATGTTTTTAACAGTGGCAGAACCTATGGCACTAAGAAATTTCTGACAGTTTAGATCTTAAAAATGAGATCTTCAATTTTTCAATACTTTAATTTTTTTTTTATTTCTAGTCTTGTTTCATGGCCATCTTGCATTCAATTTTCTTATTTTTCATAAAAAGGAGAAACATGAGCTGGAGCTGAAAAATGCATTTTATATAATCCAATTGATTTTAAACTCTGTCATTTGATAGGTAGTGAAAATGCCCTAACAGCACTGCTATGGAGTTCTCTAATTTGTTTTTCACAGCTTCATGCTGCAAGCAATTTGTCACCTAAAATTCTAATAGGACTTTCATATATTGAAATGAGAGATGGAAGCAGCCTTGTAGATCATCATGGATACGGTAGGACAAAGTTTTAGACAGGGACTTATAAATTTTTAAATTGATCCTATTTTTGACCTTAGACAAAAAGTCAAAAATGAACAACTAGGTACTGCACTCACATAAAAGGGAATATCTCCTCAGCAAACAATAAATCTGTTCTTTAAATGCCAGTTTTAACAGACCCACATAATGCTTGGAGGCAGATCTCTGTTAAGTTTAAGGGCATTGTCAAAGAGCAAAAAGGAATTCAAATTCAGGTTTCCTAAAATATATTGTTGTAAAACATGAACTTCATTGATATTTTAATTTGTATCAGTAAAGTAGTCACATGTCATATAGCTATAGAAAAATTAAGAATTTTGCAAATATACAACTGAGAGATACAAACATCCCATTGTTTTGAATCTGCAGTTAAATCTTCACAAATTATTACTGTCCCATCAACACTTTATCAGTCATAATTTCTGTCATCCCCAAACAAATAAGAACATCTGTTTTCATAGCCCTCATGCTAGAGAATGAGCGCTGGGACCTAGATAATCATTACCCTTAATTTTGTAAGACAGAATAGTGTAGTCGATAAAAATGGACTTGGAAATCAACAGATCTGCACTCAGATCCTGGCTCCAGCAGGAATTAACAACCTGAGCAAGGTATGAGGTTCAGTGTTTAAGGCTGTGGTATAATAAAACCTACCTGGCAATTGGTTGTAAAGATAAAAAAGAGATAATACATGCAAATTGTCTAGGCTCTAGTAAGAGCCATGGTTGCTTTTATTACCTTTAGAAGTTTATCAAATCTAGACAGCAGTGAGTACCTGTGAACCTATATGAGTATACAGTAATAGAATACATTTACCATACACATGTTTAAATTGTAGGAGTATACGCATGCTATATAAATGTGTTCTCTTCTGGAAGTGGTAAGCACAGGTTATCGACGACACTATGGATTTAGATAGAAGTGGGTTATGTAACAGGTCTGGCCGTGTGCGCATTCCAGGAAGCTTACAAAGGACATGAAGATGATGAGAGTCAAATCCTGCCTTAGTCAGCTTGGGCAGCCATACAAACTACCCCAGGCTGGGTGACTTAGTCAATAAAAATTAGGTTCTCACAGTTCTGGAGTCCAGAAAGTCTAAAATTGAAATGCTGGCTGATTTGATTCCTGCTGAGGGATCTCTTCCTGGCTTGCAGACAGCTGCTTTCTTGCTGGATCCTCACATGGTCTTTCCTTGTTGTATGCAACAAGGGAGAGAGAGACAGAGAAGCAGAGAGAGAGAAGATATTGAGAAAGATTGAGGGAGAGGGAAGGAGTGGTGAAAGGGAGAGAGGGGGACTCTCTGTCATCATATTGGATTGGGGCCCTACCCTTATTACCTCATTTTACCTTAATTACCTCATTATAGACTCTACCTTAAAAATATGGTCACACTGGGGGATAGAGCTTCGCATATGAATTTGGAGGGGACATATTTTGGTCTACAGCAGATGCTGTGTTGAAGAAGGATGTTTGGGACTCCAAAGATGTTTGAGGAAAGCTATCAGTGGAGATTTGGGTGAACAGACCTGAAATTGCTGAAGTTAACTCTTTTGCTGATAGTTACTTTCATGGGTGCATGGACCAGTACTGGTTCGTGGTCTGTTAGGAACTGGGCACACAGCAGGCAGTGAGCGGTGGGCTAAGGAATGAAACTTCATCTGTGTTTACAACAGCTCCCCATCGCTTGAATTACCACCTGACCTCTGCCTCCTATCAGATCAGTGGTGGCATTAGATTCTTATAGGATCACAAACGCTATTGTGAACTGTGCATGTGAGGGATCTAGGCTGCATGCTCCTTAGGAGAATCCAATGCTGATGACCTGAAGTGGAGCTGAGGCGGTGATGCTAGTGCTGGAGAGCAGCTTCAAATACAGATGAACATTAACAGAGAGGTGTGACTGCACAGAGACCATAATAAATCAACTGCTTGCAGACTCATATCAAAACCCCATTAGTGAGTGGCAAGTGGCAATTAAGCTGCATCTGGTGGCAGGCTTTATAGTAGCCATTGAGTTGTATAATTATCTTATTATGTATTACAATGTAATAATAATAATAATAACAGAAATAAAGTGCGCAATAAATGTAATGTGCTCAAATCATTCCAAAACCACCCTCTCACCCCAGTTTGTGGAAAAATTGTCTTTCACAAAACTGGTCCCTGGTGCCAAAATGGTTGGGGACCACTGCTTTAGAACCCTGTTTCTGGTACCAATCTTGGTCTTTGTCTGTTTGGGTTGCTATAACAAAAAAATATCATAGATTGGGGGGCTTAAACAACAAACATCTCTCACAGTTCTGGAAGCTGGGATATCACAGATTAAGGCACTGGCAGAATTGGTGCCATCTTCTTGCTGTGTCCTCACATGGCAAAGGGTGAGAGAGCTCTGTGGGGTCTCTTTTATAAGAGCACTAATCCCATTATGAGGGCTCCATCCTATGACCTCAGCACCCCACAAAGGCTTCACTTCTTCATATCATCCTATTGGGGGTTAGGATTTCAACATAGGAATTGGGGGGGACACACAAATTGTTCACCATCCTTTTTTTATCATCAAATCTTCTTGATTATAACTCCAAATGTCTGTATTATGGACTCCCTCTCTTCATTCCTGTAGTTCGCTGTTTAGTTGAGATTCTTGATGACACTTACCGAGACTATTACAATAGCCTCCCTCCTGATGCTGGTCTTTCCTCTCTATCTTCCAACCTCTAGGATGCTGCAGTTGTGGGTTGAACTGTGTCACCCTGACCCCCCAGAATGTTCAAGTCCTAATGCCCTAATGACTGTGACCTCAGTAGGAAATAGGGTCTTTGCAGATGTGATCAAGTTAAGATGAGGTCATTAGGATGGGCCCTAATCTCATATGACTGGTGTTCTATAAGAGTGAAATTTGAACACAGAGACAGAGACACTCAGAGAGAATTCTATGTGATGGCTGAGGAAGAAATTGGGGTTATAATGACAAAAGTCAAGAAATATCAAGAACTGCTGCCAACTACCAGGAGCTCACAGAGAAGCCTGGAACAAATCCTCAGAACCTCCAAGAAGGAACCAGTTCTTCGGACACCTTGATTTGAGACATCTGGCCTCCTGAACTGTGAGAAAATACATTTCTGTTGTCTTAAACCACTAAGTGTGTGGTATTGTGTTACAGCAATCTTAGCAAACCAGTATAGTAGTCTTTCTAAAACTAAATTTAAATATATATCTTTTCTCAAAATTATCCAATAGCTTCTTCTAGTCTGTAATATACATGTAAACTCGGTAGCAAGATGCGGAAGTCCCTTCAATCTTCATGTCACACCTATTTAATCTGTCCACTCTCCTCTCTCATTTATATCAATTTGTACTTCTCTGATTTTTGACCTTGCTCTCTCCCTGCTGTTCCTTTGCACATGTTGATCCTTCTATCAGACACTTAAGTCCCACCTCTGAGATGAATCCATCTGGAAACATCTCCATTCAAGTAGTAATCCAAGTGATACTTCCTGTAGTGCTTTCCTTGACCTCCCCTCACCCCAACCCAGTGCCTGGTGCTCCCTCCTCTCTTCTTTAATGCCATTAGAAGTATGGCCATTGTAGTGTTTATCATGCTATATGATAAAGGTCTAGAAATGTGTCTCCTTTCCCCGTTAGATGATAAAATCCTTGAAGCAAGGAATTTCGCCTTTATGTTTGAATGCTGAATGATTCAAATCAGATTTAAATCAGAGTGAGGGCTCAGTAGCAACTTATCAAATGAATGAACAATTAAATGAATGAATGAATGAATGATTAAAGATTTGCACAGTAAGTGAGACTATATTACTACCATCACAGGGAAGAAACTGGATTTCTAGAAATGGGGGCCACTGTCATTATTTAACAGAGAAGTCTAAAATGACATTGAATTTGTTCCTGGATTGTGCCTTTCCCCTTGCTTTCTCTTTTTTCAAAAGCAGGTTGTTCGGTCACCCTCACGTGGGCGCGTAAGTAATATCTAAGAACCGCTGCCATGACACCCTGCCAATGGCGCCTCTTCTCCCTCCAGCCCTACCGGAAAAATTATCATTCTAATTTAAAAAAAAAAGACAAAGACAAGTGTTTCTGGTAGCTATCCTTAGCATTCCAGAAAGTGCAAGTATTGATGAACTACAACACATGGTTCTGTGAGTTCCTGCACCTTACTTTTCCCTCAGTTGCTTTATTGCAATGAGCTCTGAGACATCACTTTGATTCATTGTGCACTCAAAATTAGCTTAGTTTTAAAGTTATAAAATGTAGTAATTTCGCAGCTTGATTTGGAGCCAAGTAAAATATTCCAGTTGTAGTACAGAGTGAACCTCTTTAAAAGCACCAGTAGTAAAAGGAAGTTAAAAAAAAAACAAAACAACCCTGACCTTGAAAGATTGCTTAATGTTCTAATTGTCTCTAAGGTGTTATGAAGATAGACAGACAGATAGATAGATTGATTGATGATCGATAAATAATACACTTACATACAAAATAATACACTCACATACACGAGGGCTGTCTGGAAAGTATCCAGCCATGTAATATGAAAAATAGAGGCATTTGTGGCTGGAATTTTTCCGGACAGCCCTCGTATATATACTTAATTGCTCACACTAATATTGAATCAATGTTGTGCATGAGAAAGCTTGAGGTTCCAGTTCAAGGACATAGGCTTTAACTTCTTGATCTCTTAATTTTGTTTCCACTGCTGGTACCCAGCAGTGACTCTTGGAGAGAGTATGAAAGCTTGGGCTCTGAGAAAGCACTAACGAAAAGGCTATGCCACAGCCTAGCAGATAAGAGAATGCCTCGGATCAGCCCCTCAGTGATTTGGAACTGTCATCACATTCCTCTGCTGGCTCCATCCCCAGCGACTCCCACCGTGTGCCCCTGGAGGGTGGGCACTGCCCTCCGTGAGAGTCCCTGGCCGGCAAGCTAACCTTCTCCCTCCATGCAAAGTTTTCCTCTGGGCGCACTTTGAGTACTTCCTGCCTCCCTCATTTGGATTTGGCTGTGCTTGTTATAATTATTTTACAAGTACGTGTATAAAAAGTGTGCTACCTCTTTAAAATTTCCTACATGCCCTGGATATTCCAGGTTTGAGAAAGGCCTGTTCCAGGCCCCTGCAGCTGTGAAACTATAGTGACATCTTGAAAACTGTCAGAGGTGGCTTGGTGATGGGGTTTTTTTCTCCTGCCTTCTGTTCTGGTACGATAAGGTGTAAGAGAAGCAAGCTCAGAATCATGTCCAACACTGGCAGTTTACAGATGTGAAAACTGGAATTTGGTAAAGATACGTGATCTTTTCAAGAAAAAAGTTTAGTTTTATCTTCTGGTTCTGCAGCCTCTTTGAGAGCGATTGTGCCCCTTACATGTAGTTAAAGAATCTCAAGGAAGGCTTCCCTGACCACCACCTCTCATCTCCTACCCTTAAAGCTGGTTTGGTTTCCTTGCTGGATTGGAAATTAGAGTGCTGCATATCACTATAGTTGCATTTGTATTCTGAATTATAATTACATGTTTATAAATATATTTCTCCTAACTATAAACTTCTTGAGGGCAAGGACTCTTACTTATTTACTTCTGAATCTTTAGTCCCTGGAATAGTGCATGCTCAATAAATATTTGTTAAAGAAATTATTAAATTACTAATGTCTAGAGGAAGAATGAATAAGATTTAATAGGTGAATGAATGAATAAAGAAAAATAAACTAACAGATCCTCTTATTAGAGGTATAGCATCGTAGGAATTAACCTCATGCTCTTGGAGATTTTCCATCTCTGCCTGTGGCTGAAGGATGTTTGAAAGCTGGATTTTTAAAATCTGATTAAAAAATCCTTTATATCAGGAAAGATATCAACAAGAATCTATTTCTATTTCTAGCTCACTGATTCTATCATGTTTTCCCCCATCCATGAATAAGGATGAAATAATATGGCACTCACCTAAGGATAATTTTAAAGTAGGTTTAAGTACATGATAACGGATTGTTTTCGTAACTTCAAGTACGCATTTTGCTGCTGTGATCTAGATTTTTAAAAAAACATATTTTGTTAGCATTGGAAGGTTCTTTTCTAAGTTAGAATAATAAAATATGTGTTTTCAAATATCTAAACTCATGGTAAAATATACTTTACTTCTTTGTCTATAGTGAATATGTACACATTTATGTGTTTATTCATCATTATATACATTAATATTTATTAGGGGTCTGCTTTGGGCAGAAACAGTGCTAGCTAGCTACTATAGCTAGATAAAAAAAATAATTTAAAAAACCCTCAACTTTAACCCTATTCTGAAAGTGCTTACAATTTACTGTTATTGCTTTCAATCAAGCTGAAAAAGCCCAGATTTCTGTATCTACCCAATATATGTTATCTAATAAGTGATTAATGTACTACATTATATTGCACACATACGTATAAATACACACTTTTTCAGGACAAGGGCTACTTCTCCAAGTGTCACGGTTCACTAGCTCTTATTATTCAGGCGGTTACACCAAAATTGCTTGGTGGTCCACCAGTGAACCACGATTGACACCTTGCCCAGCCCTGGAATACGAGGGCTGTCCGGAAAAAATGCAGCCATAAACGCCTCTATTTTTCATATTACATGGCTGGATACTTTCAAGACAGCCCTCATATACTCAAGTAACTCTGATATCATTCTAAAATCATAAAAATTTCATTGGTGAATTTAAAAAATGAAAAAAGTTTTAATGCAAATGAGAGACACAATTCATGCTGAAAATTGTATTTACCAACTAAAAGGTGCAAAAAACTCTCAGACAAAATCATTTCAGTATTTAAGAAAAATATATCAACTCTCCTATAAGTTAAACAATCTGAAAATTAATGGCAAATTCTAACTCATAATGACCGCCATGGAAGTTAATAAAGGGGTGCGTTTCTCACCCTCATATGAGATGACATACACACTGTCCCCACACAAGTGATTCACTACAAATAGACAATAATGAGTCGTGAGAGGAGAATAGTACTTCTTTTTTTAGTTCCAGATTTACTGTGGGCAGTGCTTGAAGAATTATAAACCCTAACAGTGGTTTGTTGGTGGTGAGAAAAGCAGCTAACATCTATGTAGTGCCGTGTGTCTCTACCACAAGACACTGCAATGCCACCTAGTTTTCATGTCTGCACAATGTGTTGCAAATGGGGCTCACATGCCTCGGAATCCCACAAGGTTTCATAATTTGCACCTTTGTCACAATTTGCAACAATAGCAATTGAAAACACTTCAGGTTTTCTGAGGGGAGATATACTAAAAGAAGTTCATTTTGGAGTGGGCATATTAATCAAGGACTCAGCTCACCATTTACCTGACATCAGAACTCACACTGTAGCTTGCCTATGTGATGCAAAATTAGACAGAAGGTGTCTGCAAAGCTACAGTCTACTTTTCATCATCAGGAACAGGTGTTCCAGTCAATGGACATCAGTGCAGGGTTGGAGGTATAGAAGCAAGACATCGGGGATAGAGCCCAAGACTGAGTTCAAGGACTGAATGCCAGCCAAATCGTCTTTCTTCTCTCCCCATCCATAAGCCTATCTGACACTCTCATTCTTGATGCTTTTCATCTTGTGCACTAATGGCGAATAATGCATTCCTTAGGCAACATTACTGGCAAGTCTGAAGGCACACTTCTTAATTTCTTAGCAGTTATGGCAATAGGTACTTAAGAAATATTCTGAGAGAGTGACAACCCACTATAATGAGGGAGTGCTTAGCAAAGGGTACAAAAATAAACATTTAGTTCAGCATTTATTGACAGATTCCTACCCTGAATAAAGATGTACTTATTTATATAAATTTTCCAACTCTCTCTTTCCTATTGAATGATTTTATGTTCAAGTTACATGTAACTCTGCAAGTGTTCATATACAGTATTAAGAGTAAAAGTTTTATGTAATTATTTTATATTTATATTGCCCGCAGCCTTAAGATACAAGATCTTTTATTAAATAAATTGTGATCACTGGTTTTTTTATTCCTTTACAGAACTTGGAATTATTTCTAAACATTATTTCTTATGCCTCTCTAAAAATGAAGATAGCTGAAAGATTAGCCAAAAGACTATATTTACAGCCTAAAATGATGTTAGATAATATAAGGAAAATTAAAAAGTCAACTGTCCCATGTTTCTAATATTTGTAGGAGACAAAACATCATGAAAACAAACTTAGTTTCACTCTAAACAGTTCTAATGGAAGGTAACCCAGGGACTGACCCATAATATGGCTTGCTCTAGCATCCATCTATCTATCTATCTATCTATCTATCTATCTATCTATCTATTATCCATCCATCCATCCATCTTATCTATCTATTATCCATCCATCCATCCATCTAGAATTCTTGCTAAACTCTAGAATCTATTGGCAAGTTTAATTTTAGTAATTACTAGTGAAGTCACTTGTGCAAGTGACTTTAAATTTTTATTTTCTCCTGAATTGGTACAAAACTTTTACTTATGAAGACCTAATTTTGAATTTGCGCATGGCTTTGATGTTTTGGAGGTATGAGGGAAAGAGAAAGAGTGAGATGGTCATGGGCATGTAAGCAAATGACAATGAAAAGGAGAAGTTATTAGCCCTTTCCTACATGTTGGTCTACATTTGTTTACGGGTCATAACAATAGGTTGGCAATTAAAAATGTAAAATTTTTATCTAATGGTTGGGTATTTGCATCCAAGTTCTTGGTTTCAGGCATGCCACTAAATTCGATTCTGAGTTAAAGGGAGCATGCTGTGTTATAGGAAGCATAACACTTGGACTCAGAAGAGCTTACTTCATATCTGGTCCACTTCCAGTACTTAGTCAAATATAATGTAGAGCATAATTTTTTGAGCTCAGTTTTCTTATATATTAAATAGTGATACAAAACTCTCATTCTGTGTCTATGTATGATGTATACAATTACACATGAGGGCTGTCCAGAAAGGATCCAGCCATGTCCTATATAAAATAGAGGCTAGATGTTTTTCCAGACAGCCCTTGTATATGTAAATGTATCTCTATATAAAATATATAGCAATATTTCTACATCTGTCTATTTGTTAATTTGTAGAACTGAGCTTAAGAAATAATTTAAAATTATACTGATGTCTGTGATTACCAGCTATGATGTCTGAAAAAGTCAGAAAATTATTTCCCCCAAAAATAAATACAAAATTGGTAAATTGGTTAAAAGCAATTATTTCAGGGTTCTGGAAATTGACCAAAGGTGAGAAAAAATTGATGTGTTTATTTTTTTAAAAACATGTCTTTGAATAAGAACACCAGGGGAAAAAGATGACAATGACTCAACAAATATTGAATCTAAATAGAGCAATAAAAACTATAAAAAAAGAATCAAAAGGTAATACTAGAATTACAAAGAAAAATAATCATAATATAAACTTACTGGAGCTGTCCAACAGAATATTTGAGATGGCAGAAAAATGGGTTAGTGAACATGAAGATAACCACTAGAAATCATCCAATGAGAGGAATAAATGGGAAACAAGATTAAACAAAGTTTCAGGGACCTGTGAAGCAATGCCAAGCATATCAATGATGTAACGTTATTCCTAAATGAAGGGGGAGGAGAGAGAGGGGGAAATTAAAGACATATGGCACAAAATTGATAAAAATTATTAATCTGATGATCTAGGGAGCTCAACAAAACTTAAGTATGACAAATACAAGGAGACCCACACTTCGACACATCGTAATCAAATCTCTGAAAACTAAAGACAAACAGATCTTGAAAGCAACAAAGGAACCTGACTCAGCACACAAGGGGTCAAAAATGAGATGTTTAGCTGACTTCTTATCTGAAAAACAGGGCAACAGCGGTCAGTGGGATGATATCTCAAACTGCGAAAAGCAAACACAGTTAACTAAATTTTTAAATCCAAGAAACTATCCTTTGAAACCGAATAGGCAACACCTGAGAGAATTCATAATTGTTGATACTAGACCTGCCCTACAAGGAAACACTGAAGGGAGTTCTTCAGGATGAGAAGAAATGAAACCAGCCGATACACTGAGTCTCCGGGGGGAAGTGAAGAGCATCAGAAGTAGTAGCAGGAAAGATGTGGGCTTGCAGATCAGACCAGATCTACAGTCTCTTCTCTTGGTTTCCTTAAAAACTGCAAGGTTGTTAAAAATGATAACAATGACTGTGCTGTTGATTTAGAGCATATATAGGTGTGATCATTATAATATCAGAAAAAGGAAGAGGAGAAATGAAGCTATATTGGAGCAAATTTGCTCTATTAAGTAAAAATTAAGTCAATATGAACCTGAAGTAGATTGTGATAAGTCTCAGTTTCCACATCTAAAAAAATATGGATCACAATCTTACCTCAGATTATTGTTGTGAGGCTTAAGTGAGTCTAAGTATATAGTAGGTGTATAGATTTGTATACGCGTATGCATGTATGTATATATTAATACACATATGTATACTATACATACATGTATACATGCCACCCTCCCCTCCATAAAAATGATATCCATGTCAAATGTCAAAGCTGTGGAACACATGAATGTTACCTGACTTGGACAAGGGTCTTTGGGTGTAATCATTAAGGGTCTTAAGATGCAGAGATCAGTCTGAGTTAACCAGGGGACCATAAATCCAGTGATAAGTGTCTTTATGAGACACACAGACGAGGAGGCAGTATGACAACTGTGGTGACAAGGCCACAAGGCTACAAATCAAGGAATTTCTACAACTTCCTGAAGCTGAAAGGCTGAGGGACTTGATAGATTCTCCCCTAGAGCCAAGAGAGGTGGAACAGCTCTGCAGAAATATTGATTTTGGACTTCATCAGACCTCCAGAGCTGTGAGAGAATACATTTCTGTTGTTTTAAGCTGCAGAATTTGTAGTAATATTTACGGCAGCCACTGAAAACTAAGACATCCTGTACAGAAAACAAGTTTTTAAATTATGAAAGCACATAAATGACCTAAATAAGAGACATGCCTATTTATTAATGCAACCATTCAATGTCTTTGTTATGTCAATTCTTCCAAAATTATTCCATAAATTCAATGAAACACTAATAAAAATTCTACATAAGGAGATAAAAATAGTAAAAGATAATTTTAAAAAACAATTAGGTCTGTATAACCAGCAGGAACTGCCCTTACAAATACTAAGCCAAAGCTATTAAAATGGTATAATTTTTGTGCAAGAATAAAAAATATATAATTGATGAAAAACAGAAAGCTTAGAAACATACCCATGTGCACATGGAAATAAATCAGTAAGCAGGGACCAATTATTTAATAAATGATGCTAAAATGATTGGCTATGGTTATGATAAAAGTAAAGAGGATTCTCCTTAGACTTCACAAGGCTGATGGTGTATCTTTCATAAGATGCAGTCGTTCTGTTTCTAGTCTTATGCCTTGTATAACCTCTCACATTTACATAAAAACACCTATGTTCGCTAAAGTCTTGTTTGTATAATAATATCAGAAAATTAGAAACAACATAATGTTCAGTAGTTTAAACAATAAATAAATGCATTGTATTTATCGTATCTTGAAAATAAGCATTTATTATTTAGTGCAATATTATTCAGTTAAAATAAAGGAATTGAAATTATATATCATTTATTCATTCCATATTATTGAGCCAAGTATTGTTCTAGACTTTAGATAGAGAACCGTGACCTCCCCCCGCCCCCACCCTCCACCTCCCATCAAAGAAGGTTCATCTTCTAGGGTCTTTTTTCCTGTGGTGATGCAATAAGTCAGTCAGTCAGTCCATCTGTCCATCCAAAGGCTTATAGTGTGACAGGTACTAAAAAGTGCTATGAACTCGTTTTAAAAGCTTTTGAAGCAAGGGAACAGAAAATACAGAAGTCAGCAGGCTGGCCTGGCTAGACAGAGCACAGCGAGGAAGGGGGAAGGAGAAGGGAAGGAGGCTGGAGAGTTAGCTCTGAATCCTGTTCAGGCCTGGCGTGTCCTACAGGGATTCTGGGTTCCAGAATGACAGAGCATTGAGACCGGAGGAAGGACCAAATCTCATTTCCATGTGACTATTTCTTGAGATCATAAGTAAATCATAGTAGGGTATATTCAAGATACCATTTATGTATAGTATTAAGGCATGCAAAACACTATCATTCCATAAATGTAAAAATTGCAAGCTAATGGTCCAAAAAGATACCCTTCACTTTCGTGTTAGTGGTTAATACTAAGAATGAAAGGGAAGAAAAGGGAGAGGGCAACAAAGTGAAGGATTCACACATCTCTCCAATATTTTTATAGTTTAACATCAGTTAACAAATGATAACTTTGGCAGTTACTGGATAACAGTTTCCTGTACTTTCTCTGAGGTATTTTTACACACAGAAATAATTATGATGTGAGGTAGGAGATATATCTATATGTATATGTATATCTATCTATCTATATGTGTGTGTGTGTGTGTGTGTGTGTGTGCGTGCGCGCACACACATATATATATAGAGAGAGAGAAACGTTCCTGAAATGGGAGCCCCCAACGTTACTGTAACTAGTCAACCGTCAGCCTTGGGCGCTCTGACGGCCAGGCCAGGGGAAGAGAAGATCCAGGCACAGAAGGCAGCGCCCACCGCGGTCTAGTGGAGTGACAGCCTCGTCGTGCTTTTCCGCCTAGTCTCATAGGCGCCCGTTAGGTTGAATCACATGAAATTATCATTTTTCATTCTTCAACATGGACAAATGTTTGCATTTCCACACTGTTTGACTTCGAAGCATTGCTGTCGTCAAGCATATGTCTGTGTCTCTGAGCGCTGCTGTTCTCTTCCAGGGCGCACTGCTCCCCTATCACACAAGTGTGGGAAGGCACCCCATTGCTCCCTCAGAACTGCGCCCAACAAGCTGAAACTGTTCTACAGACACACGCAGAGCCGGCCTTCCGCCGGGATCACCACCCTCGTTCTGGAGATGAGGCGTGCTACATGCCCAGTTTGCCTTCTAATCCCCCTTTTCTTAACTGTTTTTATTTTAATCAGTGCGCCAAATGGGGGTGTAGTGTCGAATCACATTAATTTGGCCCACATAGTCCAAAAATCCTGATCAAACTGTATATAAAAAATCTATGTTGTATTTATTCACATAAATCTCTGGGGAGAAAGATCCAAGTTGCAGATTCTTTGAGACACAAAGGAGATAAAGAAATCAGTGAAAGGTTACTGGAGGCCAGGAAAAGAGAAACTAAAGACAGTTTACCAAAAAAGAAGTTTGAAAGTAATTTGAAAGCAGGCACAACAGGAGACGATCTATATTATCTTTTATTTGCTCAATCTTTCTGGTTTTACTATGCTGCCACTTCCACCCCTGCAGTTCGGACCTGGCAGCAAAATCTCTGTCACTTCTCAGCAGCCCTTCACGAGCTGATAAGGAACCAGATTTGAAGGGGGCCGGGGGGAGGACAGACTAAACTCTCTGACTTCCCCCTTTCCTCTTGGTGCATCTGACTTCTTGCAGCGCCGTCCAGAACCTGGTGAGGCTTGACGGGGCATTTGGGCCTGACCTAGAAACGTCTCCGGCTATGACTCCCGTAAACCTTCATCCTGATGGCTTTATGCATCCGTACGACGTCTTCAGTCTTACCGTGTGTTTTGGTGGGAACGTAATAGCGGGTAGTCAGTCCCCCCTCCTGTCCCCCGAAGCTGACATTTGGATGTGTGGACCGGCAGGGACGTGCCAGGGACCGGCAGAAACAGCGTTCCAACCCTTACCTTGCCCGGGGCAATCATTTGTTTGAGTAAAGCCCGTCTGGCTTAGTTTAGGTGGAAAATTACATACTCAAGATGGATTTTTTTAAACATATCATTGCCATGCTTTGGATGACAAGGGTTTATTTTTCAGATGGAAACAGTAATTCTCACTCATCTCCAATGTTATTTTTACGAACGAAATCCCAGCGCGTTGCTGCGTTTTAACTACCCACTGTGATTCACACCAGTACCATTCAGGGCACCTTCCTGAAGCCTCGGTTCTGGATTAGATGGATCATTATGTCTCTTTGGATCGAGTTCTCTATTGCTGTTGTTTCTGAATTAAAGAATTTTCTAAGGTCTTCACTTTACCTAGTGAGCTGAAGTCCTGACGGGCCATGTTCCTTTCCAACCCTACTTCGTTGCCCATGTTTTCTACGGAGAATCCCCGAACATGTTGTCCAAGGTTTTCTTCATGTCCCCAATATATTTCTTTTTTCTAGGTTTGGATCCTTTCCAGGGGGGTTTTGCTTCAATTATGGTATTTCCCTAGTAGTTCGGCACTTCACTTCTTCCTTAAGCTCATAATTTAGCCTCTGATTAGCAAGTCCTTGCGTCTTTAACTGTAGCCTGCTTTGTGGGTGGTAAATCCTAAAAGGAAACGTTGGGCTTTGAAGGGGAGTTGTTTCCCCTGTAGAACTTCTCTGCGAGCAAAGAGGAAACCTGGAGCATTGGAGGGCCTTGACCAGCATCAGCTAGTTCCTTCTGAACACCGTGGGTGGCATAGAAACTTTCAAACGCATGTCCCAAAGGTAATCACAGTCTCTTGCTGGCCTATTATTACCTCGAATTGGAGGGACTGCAACTGAGCACCCCTGAAACTCAAGTTTCATCAGAAACTCTCCGGTTCTCTTCTGTAGCTGACAGGGAGAGAGAGGGAGGGAGGGAGGGAGAGAGATTAGGAGGGAAGGAGTGAGGGAAGGAGGGGGAGAGAGAGAATATTCATGAATGAGAATGGATTAGGTTTCATGCTTGTACTTAACTTCCTTTCCTTGAAACAGAATTAGACCCGTAATAGAGTATGGAACTGTAATTATTATTATTATTATTATTATTATTATTATTATTATTATTATTGGTTATTATACTCCAAAAGAAGACAAAGCAGCCTGATTAGTGTGGAGATATGGTAAAGCATCTTTGTAGTCTTTCTAAAGGATTTCTGTGGCATTTTAAAAACATTTTCATCTATCTACAGTGAGCCTTGGTTTAATGACAGTGATTGTTTTGGATGGCATCCTGCCATCACACACCTCGCATCTGCTGTGCATTTCCATGGAGTACCTGAGGAGATGGAGGGACCTGTTTGTTTCTGTAACGTCTCAGAGAAGAGCATTATTCTAAAGACATACCAGCCATTAGTATATACTTTAAATCTTTCCTTTTAGCAATTTGACATGCCTTAGAAAGGACCACAGGTTTGCCATTTGAATTAATTTGGCTTCCAGTGGGGAAAAAAAACTTCTTTAAAGTATCTGTAAGAGACTAAATATTGCTTGCCAACCTGTTATTCCTTTGCATTTTTAAGAGAAGACCCATGAACAAAAAACATTAATTCAGGATTTGGTATTAGAGTTTAAAAAAAAAACAACTGTTTTTGTCCATCCTAGAACAGACAAGAAGGAAAAAACACACAGTTCTGCTAAATTGAGTGTTACTGGAGTTGCTTTAAGAACGCTACACGGAGATGGTGCAGTGGACACTCCGTTAGGCACGCAAGCAGAGAGCAGGGATTTCGCCTGTTGCTTGAGTTCCAGTTAACGGAGACTCTACATGCATTTATTCAGCATCTATCAATCCTCATGGGTGTCAGTTAACTGAGGGTCTGATATATTATGAGAAGGATACTATAGCAATAATTCATAAAAAGTCATCAACTCATAGAAAACTGTGGCGGTTTCTTTTAGCAATAGGCGTGCACTGTATGTAGTAACACGATCCTTGTACAAGATCACAAGATGTTTTGACTAATTTATTTGAGGCCTGTAATTTCTCTGAGGCAAGGCTTCTCAGCCCTGACTGTTACTGAACAAAGTCTAAATTTTTACACACAAATGAAAGGAAGGATTTATGGTGATAGTAGTTTCTTAGGGCTCTCATAACTCATGAGCACAAATGCCGTGGCTTAAAACAAATGAATTTATTCTGTCACAGTCCTAGAGGCTGGAAGTCCAGAATCGAAGTGTGGACCTGGTTGATGCCTTCTAGGCTCTGAGAAAGACCTGGTTCGTTTTCACCTTTCACCTGGTGCTTGGTGGTGGCCAGCAGCCCTTGGCACTCTTTGGTTTGTAGATGGATCACTCCAGTCTCCGTCTCTTGTCTTCACAGGGTCTTCCCCTCTCTCGTGTCTCTGTCTGTCTTCTCTTCTTCCTATGAGGAGTCAGTCATCGGCTTTAGGATCACTCTACTCCAGTATGCCCTCGTCTTAAAGAATTACATCTGCATTCATCCTATTTCCAAATAAGATCACGTCCTGAAGTTCTGGGTGGACATAGATTCGGAGGGGGACACTATTCAACCTACCACAGCGATCATCTGGGAACAATCAGTGACTGCTCCGAATAAGAGTACCTGTGTTTACAGTCTCTTGCCCATAGAGATAACTGTGACAACAGTTAATTCTGTGGTAATTTCTTGATCATAAATAGTACAAAGTATTCAGGAGTCTAGATCAGTTGTACTACAGACAAGTGAAGGAAAATTTATAAAAACTTCTAAAATAATTTCTCTTAAATATTTTACCTAGAAGTTCCATTTGGAATGTAGTTCCTATCTAAATTTACAGGAATTAAGCCGAACAAAGGGGTATTCTTCTAAGAACTCTCAAGTAAAGGACTGGGATTTGGAAAGAAAATTAGGGATTGTTAGAACTTTCTAGTACTTGACTAGCTCTAGTAAACAAAGCAACTAAAGTCCATTTGCTTAAGCCTTTCACAACTGAATGCGCACACCACCAAGCTTACCTGTCCCAGTCTGTTTCACAACCTGGTACAAATAATCATTTTTGCACTAAGACACAATTTCTCTGTCTCATCGTTGTTACTCTAGCTTTTTGTGTTTTAATTACAAGTCAGTTTGCCTTCTTTATTATTTTTCAAGCATTTTCAAAATTTTTTCTCTGATGGATCTGATGTTCTACAGTAGTAGTGGGCTTAACGGTAGAATTGAAATGGTACTATCTTCCTTATAATTACATCATTGGCAGATGTAGGGAAATTGTTCTTAAGAAGTTGTTTCTTACCCAATAGGGAACTTTGATTCTTCCAATGGCACCAGTGTTAACAGTACTTACAGGGATCCTTACAGATAGAAACTCTTGGTCACTTCATCTAAACAGCCCTAAGTTTTATTGATTTATTTGTCAACCTTTTAGGACTTTCTGGAAACATCCACCTAAACACTGGGTATTTTCTAATAGGCAATTTTTCATTTGTTTGTTCACTTATTCCCTAATTCAGTTGTGAACATATTTATAACAAGGAAGGATAGGTCTCCCTTTACTTCAGCTATTAATAAGTCTATTTTCCACAATATTGTTCAAAAATTTCCTAAACTCTAATTTTATCTTTATTCAGCTTATAATTTTACATCTTTGTCCAATTGCCTTTTTAAAAAGAGGCATCTGAGTTTTTGGTTTTTTATGTTGTAAATTTGTTATTTCTCTTGTTCTCACAAGGCTATTGGTTTTATGTACATGGATCATTTAAATCTCTTTCTTACCTTGCTACTTTTAAAGAATTTTCCTCATCTGAAAGAAAAACAATTTAATAAGCTGGTTTGGGCACAGATCCCTAGTCCAGGCCTGAAAGACCAACACAGTGCTGAATTCTGCCACAGATGTCTGCCTGTCTTCTGAAGGTTTAGAAACACCCGTGATTTGTCATCTTTGCTGGGCTCTTTACCAGGGTTTTAATTTAACTATTTTAGATCTATTTTCTCCTGTGGAAATGTGATTGTTCTTTACCAGAGAAAGCCCTGGAAAAAGGGATGTTTATTTTGAAGATCAGGTAAAGCTGAGGAGAAAGATACAGAGACAGAGACAGACAGAGAGAGAGAGAGAGAGAGAGGAGAGAAAAAATGAGATAGATATAAGCAGCATAGATTTTAGAAGGTTACAGAGTCTTTGCAAGAAATTATCTTGGAGTATTCATTGCAACACATTTCACAGATAAAAGGATGAACTCTTACAATGAGTAAAAAAATGGTGCTAAGATTAAAACTTGATTAAAAATTGGCAAAAGACATAAACAGTTCATGTTATCGCAGAAACAAAATGATTATTTTAAATGGCTTTGAATACACTACGCTAAATACCTCAATGAGGATATTCTTAGAACAGTAATAACTAACAATAGCAAAACCTACAAAAAATCTTTAACTTCTCTCAGTATGCTTGTTGTTAGCAGTGTTAATATAGTTATAATGTCAAATTATCTGTGAGTATTGTAGGATAAAGCAAATGAGTAAATATACTTTGAGGAAAGAAAAATTGTGGTGGAATGGGGGAAGATTAAAAACTATGGAATTGGATTTAAATTGGAAGTTTCTCAATAAAACCATATATATATATTTGTCCATGATGACTGAAAGGACCCAGAAGCACCCAGATAACATCCAACTAACAATGAATTGCTCCTAGAATGTGGCTTCTAAATATTATATGTCACTAACTGGACTTGAGACTCTTTGAAGAAATATTCATTTTTATGCCTGGACGTAGAAAGTACAACTTGAGCAGGAACTATCTTGTTGCTTCATAATGGAAGAAAAGTGTTGAGTCTATGCCCAAAGGACAGAACCCAGAACTCAGTCCGAAGGGCTCCAAACAGCCAAATTGTGGAGAGTTTGAACATCAAAATAGTAATGACTACAGTGGATTTTAGCACAATGAATTTCAAAAGTTAGTCATCCCTAGTTATAATTAAAAGAAGGAAAAAGGAAATCTCTTAACAAATATTCCAGATGATAAATGTAGAGTGAATGAAAATGATAAAAATTGTGATTTTTTTTAAACAAATATCCAGCATAACAATTGATTCACTGGGGATTTTCCACAAGTGTGAAACCATTGACAAAAATGTTGTTGGGGAGCAGGACTTCCGCATGGTCTCATGGTCTCACTGTGTAGACTACTTGTTAGTTAGTTACAAAGAGGGAGGGCCCTGTGCAATGGAGAAATGCTGTGAGCACAACCTTCAGCAAATGATTAAACATCCAATCACCAGTAATGGGACAAAACACTGTCTACACATGATACAATAGGAAATCCGTCACCTACGTAAAATACATGTCAGAAACACATAACCTGAACATGATCATAAGGAAACAATCAGACAAATTCAGGTTGTAGAACATTCTTTAAGACTAATGACTCTTCAAAAATGTCAGTCTCTGAGACAGACAAAAATGGTAGGAGATTGATCTAAATTAAATGTTTTAAAAATGTCAGATGATGGATATGTGATCTTTTACAGAACTAGGTTTTTTAAATAGAAATATTATTATTGAAGAGGGACTTTATAATTAGCAAATATGATTAAGTGGTATATTATTTATATTGATATTGTAATTATTTAGAGAAGGTCTTTTTTTTTAGGAAATACATACTAAAATATTTAGAAGTAAATTTTCATGTCTAAAATCTAAGTAACGAGATCAGTATATTGATAGCTGAGAGAATTTATGACAAAATATTTTTAAAAGGTCAATTTATATGGAAGATATATAGTGTTTGTTACTGCTTTTGTAATTTTTTTCTAGGTTCCAAAGCTTTTAAAAACTGTTTACAATACAGTTTAGGAGCTCCAGGGGCACAATCGGTTACTGTCTGGTTCTTACACAGAATATAGTTTTACCTGGGAATAAATCTAATGAAAAATAACAACACTGTGTTGGAAGGTATTAAAGAAAACCCACAAACCAAAAGGAGAAATATACTCAGTGTATAGATATGGAGTCCCAATAGCATAAAGATATCAATTACCTTTGAAATTAGAAAATAATAATAATCTGACAATACCAACAGCTAACAAGACTATAGAGCAGCAGAAACTCTAACTTGCTGCCAATGCAAATGGAAATTGGTTTGGAAATCATTTAGTATTAACTACTAAATTGAAGCTAGCATAGCTTCATTTCCACTCACATACCCACAGTAAGTCCTCAGATATATAAGAAAAATAAATAGGAATGTTTATATTAACATAATTGATAATAGAAAAATGCACCTATGTCTACTAATTGTAGATAAAATGTAGCATATGAGTGTGCTGCATCTTGTCAAGGTTGTGGCACCTTACTGAGCTGTTCGTGCAGGGCTGCCAACTAAGTGCACAGTAGAAAATTTGCAAACTTAATTTTCAGAGTTTGGGTACGACGACAGCTCTGATGGCCATTCCAGAAAAGGAGTTGCTTTAAAGGGTGGTCTAGGCTCTGCCATCAGTGCATAGCTTCCCAAGGGGAGTACTTCAAAAGTGACCATAAGGATATTCAGCAGTGAGATAATGCATAGCACGTTTTCTAAGATGAGTTCATTAAATTCGTGAAATGAATTATCCAGCCTTGTATTCACATAGTTAATGTAGCACTATACAACAGTGAAAGTGAATGAACTTAACTTGACATTAACACAAATCTTACAAGTATATTTTTTCCTGGAAGAAAAACAGAATATCCACATTATGTTACCATTTATGTAAGTTTAAAATATGCAAAACAATATCATAGCTTACTAAGGATACATAAATATGTACATTATAAAATATTTGTGGAAATGATAAAAACAATTTCAAAATAGTGGTTCCACAGACAAAGAGGCTGTGGACTCAAGCAAGGGGAAGGTGTACACAATGTGCTTTTAACTGTTTGGTCTCGTCTAATTCTTAAGTTAGGGTTGCAATGACAGTGTTTGTTGTTTTTTATACATTAGAGGATAACTTTCATTTTTCATAACAAAATTGAATAGAGCTGTGTGGTGCCTTTGTATAGGATCCATTTCTCACAAATGCAGAAGCTATTGCACCTGCAAAATGACAATAGCTGTTTCCAGTCCCTCGAGATGGTACTTAATTACAAAGTTTGCTTTAGTATGGGGTCCTGTGTGACGTACCCGGGTAACTGAAAATAAATCCATGCCTGTAGGTTATCTGGGTCCAAACAGGAACTCCAGTGACTGGTCAGAAAAACATCTTTAGGTTAAATTACAGCTTAAATTTGAGGATCTTCAAGACCAAATTGCTCAGAGAAAAAAAAGGCATTACATTCACTCTCAAAATCATGAATGTATCTGAAAAAACTGTATTGTGGGTGGCAGATATTCTAATCCATGTACACATTTTACACTTTCATTGACACTTTCCATAGCTATACCTTTTTGAATGCTTGGTGGTGTTTTCTTATTTGTTTGGTAAAAATTAAAAGCCTCTGCAGGTAAAAAATAGTGTCTGGATTTCCTTATAAAGATTTTGAAAAATATCTAAAATTGCAGGTGGGATGGATTATAATCCAAATACATTTGAATCTTTTTTTTTAATTAGTTCTTATGGAATGCAGACGATACTTTAAAATCTAGACACCCAGAGGCGATTTTCAATTTTGGCTGGAATTTAAAAGATTTCAAAAGATGAGTTTTTAATATTAATTTGATTATATTTGCTAAAATATTTTGTTTTTGAAAATTTATCTGGTGAAAACGTAATACCTATATTTATCCAATGCCCTTAAAACACTATAATTTAGCCCTAAAGGTGCTTCTGATATGAGAAGAATAATGATGCTATTAATCATGAAAATTAAGCGTTCAAGGAGTTTTCAGCAAAATATCAAAGGTTTGCATTTGTCTGCGTTTTCTTGTCACTGTTAATGTTCATTTATCAGATGGGATTCTGTATTCATTCCTTCTGCCTGGTGCTCCCTTAGAGGGGGATGGGGTTCTCCCCTCCCCCCATCCCCACCCTTTCCTGTTACTTGACACCCCAGCAATAGAGATGCGTGCTTAAGGGGCATGGGGACACGTATACTTTAAAGATAATTTCAGGGTATTTGAGTTAAAAAGTCTAAAATAAGTAGAGCCTTCTAAATTGGAAGACAGGGTTATAATTTGGATACATTGAGGTCGGGACAACACAGGTGCTGGAGGCAGAGTGATACAAATAGTGTCCACTCGATGTTCTGTTAACAAGTAGATTCAACGTTACACCTTCTAGGCACGTAGGAATGGACCCTCCCACCCCCTTTTAAGGTACGCCAGGGCAGTGTGATTTATTTAGCCTGCGAAACGGCAGCAAAAGAACACCCTACCTGCACCACCAACCTGTTGTGAACACGCACTCAGCTCACTAAGTTGTGAATGGCCCATTGTGGCTTGTCCACTGACTCTTAGCTTTCAGGTTGATGAAGTATCAGGCCAATTTGATTCTTACTGCTTCGTAAGTCATGTCTATCTTTTCTAACATCTTGAAGTTTTAAAGGTTTTTCTCATTCTTTTGAGTTCTAAAGTTCACTTGTGTGGAGGGAAAGGGGGTGTAGGGATGTGTGTGTGTGTGTGTGTGTGTGTGTGTGTGTGTTTGAGAAAGAGTGTAGTTGTGTCTGGGTCTGAATTTATTTTTATTTTTTTCACTTATCTTGTTAGATGAGTAGGTTCTGCATGTCTGAAGACGTTCTTTTTTCTTCAGCCCAGGGATAGATGTGATTATTATGTCCTTGAAATTTCTGTCTCTCACTTTCTTTTCTTCTGAAAGTCTTACAGATATTTCTGTATCTGTATTCTGGGGGATATGTTTTGGAAGGGTACCTTGGCAGAATCTTTTATGTCATCAAACTTAAGTATCTTGGTTTTCAAACTGGAAATTGAGAGTTTTCAAATTATTCCATTAAATATTTTTTAATTTCCCCAAGTGCTTTCATCTCACAAATACGTATTATGTAATTATGTATCGTTATGTACGTACATACATTAGTGTGTTGTGTAATTTGTTGACTATTGCTGAAGTTATTCATTATAGGAAGTAAAGATGTTTGTCTGTTTTATATCTTTGTTCTATTTCCTTAGGTTTTTTTTCCATTCCTAGTGCCATCTTTGCTCAATGGCATTTGGTTTTTTTAACATTTACAAATAAATGTAGCATATTTTCTTTCCTTGGGATTATTTACACCTGGGTCTTTACGTTCAAGCTCACTTGGATATCAGTTTGAGATTTCCTCCGTTGTTGACAGTGTGCCTGCTCTCATTAGTGGCATATTTTCCACAAATTTACTATTTTATCAGCCTCTGACACTTGCCTGATTGTTCAGTTTTTTAAAAATATTTTCTGATGTCAGTGGCATTTCAGGGAAGAGCATATAAATTGTATGGTCAATCAGGAGGCTGAATAAGATGGATGTTTTCCTTTTAACTTACAAAATAATAAGAAAATAAGTCCTATTCTGTAGAGAAATATTTTGATTCACGTTTGTAGATTTATTTCCTTCATCTGGGCTTCATTTACTTAACTTCTGACATATTTCAAGAAAGAATGTGGTAACTTGATTCCCCCCACTTCCCTATAGCTATCTAGTTGTCTGCTGCCCATTATTTTATGATGATTTTATTAGAGATTAAATGCTGTTTCAAGTAGGGCTTTTTATGGGGTCAATCACCCACCAATTAACTAAAAATAACTGAGGGCCTACTACGTGCCAACCACTGTGCTAGTTACTACTCATATCTCTTCTTTCTACCTATCAGTTTATCTGTCCTTGCCCTGTGGTCACTCTTTTTTCCTTATTTCAGTTTTATCATTGGAAGTTCCTCTTATTATTGTCTTAAACCGCCACATGACTTCTTACCTTTTTTAAATCCAGATAATATATGACTCTTTTTTTAATAGATAATTGTCCTTGTTCTTAGATATTATTCTTACATATTTATTTGAAACATTTAGAGCTTTTTGAATCACAGCTAAAATTTACTGTTTAAAGCTTCCAAGTTCTGACTTGTAGATTTTAAACTTTGACTACAGATGTGAGAAAACATGATTAGGTTTTCTTTCTCTTGTTGCTTTTTCTTCCTTTTTTTTTTTCAGTGTTTGGTTTTGGGTTGATATAACTTCATTGATTTTAATTATGTATGTTATTTTCTCCTTACTCCATCTGGCAGAACTGAACTGTAAAATTGAAACCAGAAGGTTGCAAATCTCAGTTAGTTCATGAAACTTAATTGTCAGTGTCAGGGTTGTGAGCAGCCATTGTTATACGGGTTTTGTTGTGGCATCTGGGTTTGGAAGGTGGGGAGACACGCCCATGAATATTTGGAAATTTATTTTTCTTTACTGTCACAGGCACATCTGTTCACGGGAATTTTGTAATATGCCTCCCAAAGATTGCTAAGATATATTTTTAACTATGTCCTTTAAAAATATTTTGTCGCACACAGGTTCTGGAGAAATCATTAGCAAGTATAAACATCCCCTTTGTTTTACACAGTGGACTTAAAAGTCATATTCTCGCAAGTTTATTACCTGAAATGTAAAAATTATATTTTAAGTGTATTGTAAAATTGATTTGATGTATACTGTATCCTGGAGAGCTTTTCTTATTTAAATATGCTATGTGAAGTAGCACTCTGTGATGAATAAATTTTGAAAGAAAGGAGGTCATCAGATTGTCTACTTCACATGAGGACAGTTAGCTTCCTCACAATGTGAACATTGGCCAAACAAATCATGTCTGACCACATGATACCACTACAGACATTTTCATGCTACTGTTAGGTAACTGACTTGCAATTTTGATGAGATTATAGGTAACACGCATATTTCTTTTCACCTCTGCATATTAATGGAGTTAAAATCTATTATAGCTTTGCAGGAAAAACTGTGGCTTGCCTCATGGTTGATTCACACACACCAAAAATGGCTTTCTATGAAATTTATTTGTTGATGAATGAGGGAGAAAACCAAGTGCATTCCGTCCATGTTTTTTACCTAACTGATGGTGACACACAGGCTGTAACTCCTTCCATTGATGATAACACATGAAACGGGGTTCTTTCTTGTTCCAACTAGCTGCTTTGAGGTGGTGGTTGTTACTCCTGGGGATCTGAAGTCAAGAAAACAGAGCTCTGTCCTTGGAATCCTAGAAATGTTGCTTTTCATGACAATGCCCAAAGCTCTCAAATCAAACTTGTTTACAGGTAGTGAAAGCAATTTCATGGTAGGCGGACTAGCATCGCTGTTCGAAGCACAGACTCTGCTGTTAAACTGCTGGGGTTAGAGTCCCAGCTCTGCCCCGTCCAGCTGTGCGGTCTTGGGAATGTTGCTTAATGTTTCAGTGCTTCACTTTCATCATCTGGAACAAAGATGCCAACTGCTGTTCCTCCACAGCATTACGGAAAAAGCTAAATGACCAATATACATAAAGCTCTGAACAGTGTCTAGAATGAAGACTACCTATTTTTGACATATTTATTGTGGACTTTCAACTGATTCAGAAGATTAATTTTAAGTTCGCCTGTCATGCTCAACCTTCACTTTAATCCACTCGTTTACAACTTTCTGAGAGCCACCTTATATGATCCTGGATGATCAGCTGGGCGGAGGGGGCCCACATCATGTCCTGCTGAGCCAACCAGATTGCTCCCCAGAAAACCTGGAAATGATACCCAGCCACTTCAGCCAGTCACTTTGGGTAATTGAGAAAAGGAAGTCACGGAAAGTTGGGATTGGAGTGGCCCAGTCTGAGGGATGAGTAAGGCAAGGGAGGACAGTAAGATTGCATAAGGTGAGAAGACGCTACAAAATGAGAGGAACTGAGAGAGCCAGAGCATGTGAATGGCCGGTTTCCTCACAGGTCCAAGGCCTCTGGTGGGTCACCTGAATTCCTGTGCATGATCCCTATGACCGTGCTCTTCCTTGGCTTTAACCAGCTGTGCGGTCTTGGGAACGTTGCTTGATGTTTCAGTGCTTCACTTTCATCAGCTCTGTTCCTTGTGACCAGTTGTTCCCTCCTGTGACACCAGTCTAGGCAAAATATATATCCAAAAATAACAACCCAAGTCTTGGACACTGCCCATTTCACTTCAATTTTGAATCAAGCAAGTTTATATTAGCGGTGGTTCAGTGAGTTTATTCCGTATATCCCAATCTACCATTTTTATTATGTTACCAAATGGCTATTTTTATAAAGCCTTTTATTAAATGAATGAGGTTAAACCATTCCAGAACTACTATGCTGGCCGAGGTGCAGATTCTCACTTACCCATATGTGCAACATTGGAAGACATCTGATGAAAGGAATTGATATTTATTGAACCCTTACTATGTCGGGGGCAATATCCTATGTGCTTTATTTGCGTCATCTTATTTCATTTTCACAGCAGCCTTGTCAAGTAGGCTTTATTAAAAGAGGCTGAATTGGAAGCCCAGAGTGCTTAACTATCTGGCTTAAAGTCATACGTATAAAACATGTGAGGCCAGGTCTCTGTGACACTAAGCTCTTTTTTTTTCTATATCTTATGTTTAATCATTGGACAACATTTACTGTGTGCCCAGAAGACTGTTGCTATGTCCAGTTAAGAATTTAATTCAAATGTTGACATTCTCTCGTATATGGGAAAAGGAGTATACAAGTGTCTTGTCAAAGGTAACATTGGACCCTGTAGGTGAATGTCTCGCAGGAGATGGACAGCAATTTGAACCTTTCACCTAAAATATCACCGGAAGTGCGCTCGAGTGTGATATTGTGATGTTACAGAATTACATGCTTACAATTTTGTAATGGAAGATTTGGTATAGATCACCAGCTCATAAAAAGGGGGTGTTATTTGTGCTGGATCCTGTATTTATGGAGTTGTTATTCTTTTTCAAAATTATTAGGGTCTAAATCACATGGGAATATCTAATGGCAATTCTAAACATTAGCAATTGAGGATGGATGAGACTAATACCCAGATGTCATTCTTTTTTAGATCACGAAGCAATCTTAAACATTGCAGTTTAGTAAATTCAGCTCCGCACCCAGATTTTTTTCAGCTTTCTGGAATGAGAGGTTCTCTGTGGTTAGGCAGCAAAGACTAAGCTGCATGGCAAACTGGATTAATTAATAATGGGGAAGGATTCTACAGCCTTATAGTTTAATCAATAACAAGTTGATTTATTGTTTACCAAACAGATAAAAATAAGATTAACATGAAATGGTTCACACAGCTTTTAGAGTATATTTATAACATGAAGAACATAAAATACCACTTTCTTTTTAAAGAGCAATCTTTGTGACTAACTCTAATTAATTATTCTCTCTAAATGGTCACTACTTTCTCAGACAGTTCCTTGGTTAGAGAATATCATTGATGCAAAAGTATTCCTCCTTTCCACGAATGCTCCTTAATTGACCTAATTATAGCCATAATTATACCTAATATAAATGGCCCCATATTGCCTTGGGGTATTATTTTCAAAGTAAACAACACACGCCATCCAATGATGCACATACACACACACTCACACATACACACACACCTGCTGTGACCTTTGCCTATGACTCCTCTCCCTCATCCATTCTCTCCACATCTCAGCCACAGAAATCTGAAATTCCACCCTAAGAACATCCTTACAGGGTCACATGGACATCTTTTATGCAATTCTCCTATTTGAAACTCACTATCACTTAAAACACAATTTTACACAACAAATTACAATTATAATTCTTGAGTTTTGTGACAACAGCATTATTTTTACTTCAGCTGATGTCAGTTAAAACTGAAACAACCAAAACATTACAACATGCGAGTCAATATGAGAATCCACGTTAAGAGGAGACCATAAAAATACAAGCCAAGAGAAAGTACTGTGGGCTGAGTGTTCACATAGGCAGGGTTATAAAATCCATTTGAAATTCACCCTGGGTAATAGTTACTTCTCTTTCATCTGAGTGTCAAATAGGCCCTCAGTGATTAAAGTAGAAACTCAACAGTGATGCCTTTTAACCACATAATGTACAAGCAATTAACACTACACTTCAATTTTATACTAATGCCTGAAATTCAGGTCGTGGAAACAGCCCTAAATGCTGGAGGATCAAAGTTTGGTTTTACATTTAATTACTTGGGAGCCCAGGAGCCCAAGCATTGGTAATTGATATGAAAGCCAAGTTCATCACAAAGGCAGCAACCAGAGAACCCCTAAAGTATACAGTCTTAAAACACAGGCTTCCTAGGTTTAATTTAGCCATGCAATTTCTGTCATTACATCAGAGCGATGAAAGAAGTTCATTTCCTCCACTAGCTCTTTGCCTTGCCCTGGCCAGCTCTGACTATACATTCGAGATGCTCATTTGGTTCTCCTGGGGCCACCTGTATACTCAGCAGGTTCATAGAGCTTATTATGCACGCCAGAAGAGTGGATGCTACTGTAGCCTCAGGTCCTGCGAATCTTCTGTGTAACTTGTCCTTTTGGCCATGGACTGGGGTGGGAGCTCTGCCTCCCCTTCCTTCTTTAGCCTCGCCAACTGTATTCGTTCTTCTGAGGTTAGGGTTTGCCACATAATAACCATAGTATCAGATGTTAGGAATGTAAGATGATCACATATATTTTATTTAATCCAATATGATATATTTATGCAAATGTTATACCTACACTTTACATCACTAATATGTTTTACAGTCATCAACACTAAGAATTTAATTCATGTAAACAGTCATTTTCTCTCTAATGTTCAAAACAATTTTACCTGTGTTGCTGCACTTAATTTAGCAGATCTTTATGAGAAAGTGAAACCTAGTTTATGATCGAGGAATGGGTTTACATTTCCGTTGTGGGTTTACAAGCTGGTTAATTTACAACCTGAAGCTCTCTCCTAGTAACACTTATTCCTACGTTATCATCTATCAATTAAACTTGAATTTCTCCTTATTTTTGTCTACCTTGAAAATGACTATCTCTTGTAGAAGAATTAAAGAAATCAAATTTGGAAAGTACGTGATAATCTGCCTTTGAAATTCTGTATTTCTATGGAATTTTCAGGAATTGAAAGGACATGGTGCGTGCATTATTAACTAGACTTTGAAGAGCTGTTTGTTTTTTGTTTTTTAAAGATGAGAAAATGTGCATTGATCAATTTTGTGTACTGCTATGGAAATAGGCAAGAAATTGAGATAGCAGTAATGGTCTCCTATTGAACCATTTCACATTTCCATGTGTTTCAAATTTCTAAAGTAAATGAGCATGTTTTTGCTGCTCGGTGATAGCCATAAATCTTGGCTAATCATCCTGTGAATGGGTCAGTGCGTTAGCTCTGTAACTTCAATTAGCTACACTACCATCAAGCTCTGAGAAATCTAAAGTAACACAGCTTAAATGGTTAGATTAAAAATGTCCATAAATACTAAGTGTTGTTATAAACAGAGCCCACTTTGGAATATATCATCTGAGCTTCGAAGCTTCATTTAAGTTTAAGTATTTAATATTTGAAAGGGCCAGAAAAATACCAGAACTACCACATCCAATATTTATACTTTTGTGTCTGACTGTGTGTTTTGTTCTCACATAAGAACAGAGAAAGACCATTTGTTCCAGAACGTGGAAAACAGGGCAGTATGTTAGACTAGATCACCTCGTATTTCTTAGAGAAAAAAAGACTTAAAATGTTGGATGAGATATCACAATCTTCCTTCTTAATACAGGGTCCAGCAGAAGCAATGCCCTTTTTATGACAATAATTTAATATTATAAGTGATTAAAATATTGTTATGTTACAGAATTACAAGCTTCTGATTTTGTAATAAAAAATTTGGGATAGGTTATCAGCTCATAAAAAAGGGTGTTACTTCTGCTGGATCCTGTATATTACGGAGTTTAAAACAATCTAAGGTCAACACCAGAGTCAAAAACATGAAGAACATTGGAAACTCAGGGTTGTAAGCATGAGTTCACTCTGTCTGCCCCAGGGAGCAGATACACACATACCAGCCTTCTAGATAATTGAGGGGGATGGGCTTGATGCCCATATGACTAGCAGCAATAAGATCTCTGCTCCATGCAGGGTGGTGAGTTGTACTTGATAGCTGCAGACATAAAATCGGGATAGGCCCGTAACAAATTTGCCCACCCAAGGGAGAAATGGCATTGTTGGATGAAATGCTCTTTCATGTCAGAGGGCTCAAGCAAGAGCATTTTCAATTAGTCTGTTGAAAACACTGCACGAAAGAAGTACCATTAACATAACAAGGACAGATGTATTGGGAAACGTGAGGAGAATAAGCACAGAGTAGAGTCATGGTGGTAGAGAAAATATATATCCGGAAGGAAATGTGTTTGCTCCTAAGTGATTTAAAGGCAAATAAAGGCATAAAAACCTGTAATCATGGCCAGCATTGGGGTGGGGTGGGGGTGGAGAGAGAGAGAAAGAGGGGAGAGAGGGAGGGAAAATCGACACTCAACTCTTCAATCCTTTGGCCCTGAACAATCTCCAGGCCTGCCAGCTACTCATAGAACAGTGACCTCTCATTAGGTCAGGCCACCTTTGAAATCCAGTAGAAGTCCGAAGTTACATATGTACAAAATATGACCTGGGGTCTGATGTAAAATTTAATTTAGAAACATTAAGAAATGGAAGTGGTGACGTGATGAGAAAAGCAGAGTGTGTTTCAGGCTGAAGGAAAAGCTCCAATTACAAGGGAAAGACTGGGAATTCTGATGTGAGCCTAATAGGTGAAGGTGAACAATGTTACCTCGTTGCATTATGAAGGCTGTGTGAATGATACGAACATGTTCTAAAGCTATCATACTGCGTGTAGTCATGAGGCACCGCTGGTTCTTCTTTCTGCCGAAGGTTAAATAACAAACAAATAAGGACGTGTGAGTATGCACACTCACTGAGGTTTAGCAATAACCCAATAGGAGAAAAATAAGAAACGGTGAATGCTCTCATAAGTGGGCTTAAATTAAGACTCAATTTCATAGAGTCAGCAGTTCGTTTTAGTTTCAATGGACTTGAAGTTTAACAAGCACTGGCTGCATGGAAACAATTCACAGAGGCAGCTGGTCAGAACCCTTGTCATCTATCTTCACTGAATCCATTTAGGAAGACTTTAAAAATAAATGCAAGATGGTATTTTTTAATTTAATTATTCCCATTAAAATTTAGATGCATTTACTTTTAAAAGACTTTTATTTTATTAATGAAACAAAACATAAAAACCTTGCATGCATTTGACAAATCCTAGCATTTTCCCAGTTGTTCCTATCCAACATGTCAAAGAAAAATTGAAAAACTATATATTTTAATATTTCTCCTTTTGTGCCTCCAAAGAGAAATGAGTCTTTGTAGTGTTGATTACTTTTTAATGTACTATCATGCAAATTATTAAATTTATAATTAATGAAGTTTTAAAATGATAGTGCTTAATAAGTTAACCTAATATTTATGGTATTTTAAACTACATAGTTTCTCTTAATTTCATGAAAATGATTTTCTTAAACTTAAGATTGTGAATCTATACTTTAATTGGCAGTAAAACACTCATAAGTAAATGTTATTAATAGAGTGCTCAGGCAGCTATAATTATAGTTATGGACCTTCATAAAAGCTAACCTGAGGAGGGAATTCGACTCATTCAAGCTCATGGGCTAATAAATCAAATGGTAAATTATTGTCTCATAATATTACCAAAAATTTGCCAAAAGCTTAGCTCTATTCATGCATGCATTCACTCAGTCATGCACTAACCTAACATTTGAATAGATTTCATGCAAAAGCAATATGCTAGCTGCTAGGGAAACTACTCACATTTCCTTAAATGTGCTGGGTTTTCATGGCTACAAGCGCTGCATCTCATACTCCTCTCCCTGAAGTGACTTCTCCTTGGGACGGTGGGGTGAGTTCCCACGCAGGTCCCAGTGCTCTCGGGCTGCCTCTCCCCAGTCCCTCACAGGCGGACAGACTCCATTCCTTCTTTAGGCCGCCGTGCAGAGCTGACGCGTGCCGCCGGGGTAGCGCTTGTCCCACCGCGCTGTAAGGTCCCGGTGGTCGCTGTCGCCGTCATTGTCCTTACTGTATTTACACGACTGTATTGCCAACTAGCCTAAATTTGTTCCTGGTAAGACATCCATTTACTTAATCTTCAGCCCTCCTAGCAGTCACATAGTAAGTGAAAGACTCCATCAATAAGCAATAGTAAGTAGTTATAGGATGTAGTTTTGAAATCTGTGTTAAATATCTGTCGCCTTCTTAGTAAATGTGATTGCTTTTTGGGGGGTATCAGTCCCCAGTCCTGCTGGGTTGCTACCTTCCACCATAATTGTTTTATTCACTCAAATTTCAAAGTGCTAAGAGGACGCTTCCAAGGGGCGATACTTGGGTCACATGGCTCGTATAGCTGCCACCGTGCAGGGAGAGGAAGGTTCTGGTTGTTTTGGCTTCCGGGAGGCAGACTCAGCCAAGACTCACATCACAAGAGATTTCTTCCACGGAAAACAGTGTTTGGGTTGCCAATCAAATAACTACAAATAGTTACTATAGCATGTTACTACTGTTTTCTTAGTCACGTGTTTCCTTATAAACCTATGAGGAACCAGTTCTTTTAATACGCACGTGATCTGTCTTTTCCTCCACTCTTGGGGCAATCAGTGTTTCCTAGGATCAGACTTTGGGTTCACATGGGCCCATTTTCAGTAGTCATTATGAATATAATAATAATGATGACTAATAATAATAATGACAACATTTGTTGCGCACTTAAATATTAGTACAGTTAGCACACTGGAATGTACTGGGTTCCAGTCTAAGAACATTTTATTTATTAATATTAATGAATTTAATCCCCGTGATGCAGTGGTGCTGCAGGTGTTATTATTATTCCCATTTGTCTCTTGAAGCATCTATCCCTCTGAAGCAAAGCCTCAAAAATTATTTTTTAATTTTGATCTGATCTTTACATTATTTCAGACACGCAAAAAAGATACAGAGGATACTGTAACAAATAGTCACGTACCCACCAGCCGACTTAAACAATAATACCAGTAGAGTCCAATTCCCCATGATGCCATTCATTTCCTTTCATTCCAAATATATCCATGGAACTTGAACTTGGTATTTATCAAGCCTATGCATCTCTTTCGATCTCCACACATACATACGTATTTTAAAATATATGTGGTTGGTATTTATAACTTAGTTTTTTATAGACACCACATATTCATGTAACCTATTGCAATTAACTTTTTGTTCAATATTACATATGTGATACTTATAGTTATTGCATGTATGTGTTACTTATGCATTTTGATACTTGTAACTAGTATTTACATAATTTAACAGTTGTATAGTTTTCTATTGGATTTAGAGAACAGTTGTTGAGTAGTTTTTCATAGTATGGCCACAGTGCAGTTTGCTTATCCATTCATTAGTTGAAAGACATTTTGATTGTTTCCAGTTTTGGTAATTATAAATAAATGCAACATAATATCCATGTTTGTTTGTTTTTGTGGACATGTTTTCATTTGTCTTGAGAATGAGATAGAATAGCTGGGTCTTATGGTAAAGTACATATTTATAAGAGATAGAAAAACTATTTTCTAATGCAGCTGTATCATTTTGCATTTTCATATTAATATATACATTTTTTATTTGAAATTAATTTACCCCAGCCTGTGGACGATGTATGGGTTTAACTATAATTTCCCAGATGGTTATCCAATTGTCTCATCATAATTTATTGATATATATCTCTTCCCTACTGATTTGAAATGTCATATTTATCATATTCTAAAACTTTATTTGCATCTATTTTTGACTTCTTATTCTGCTCCATTGATAACTCAGTATACTGGATGAAAAATGGTTCATGATCCAATAGCACACTTTGCAGACTTTATTATTGAGGCTTGATATTTTAAAAGATGGAAGGGCTAGTTCTCTATTACTGATCTACTTTTAAATTTTTGTTTATTTTTCCACATCAATTTTGGGAAATTTATTAAGTTACAAAAAATTCCTTTTTATTTCTCAGGGAGAGTTTTGAGCTGTACAGTTATTAGTCTTTCTCCCTAGGAGTGTTATTTTTCTTTATATTTATTCAGTTCCACATGCATGCGTGGGACCCACGTCAATCACCATAATGCTCCACGATGTGGAGGGCCGCCTTTCCTACTTTTCAACCAATGCATCTTTCTGATTCCGGGATGCTCCAGGCTGTTCCAGTCTCAGAAATACCGTGTAAGTTCTTTCGTCTGTCTCTCATTCTTTTTCTTCACATGGCTACTTGCCATCATTTATGATTTTGCTCAAATGACACCTCATCACAGTGTTTTTCCATCACCATCTTACCTCAGTAGCCCCATGTCATCCCCAGTCATTGTCTTAGTTTTTGCATAATGCTTATCACAGTTGGAAGCATGGCTGTATTTATGTCTTTAGCTGTATATTTTCCAACTCCCCTCAGCAGTTTAAGCCACTATGAGGGCAGGGGCATTGTCTTCTGGTTTCCTGCAAGGTCACCAGTGCTGGAAATAGTGCCTGGCACTTAGTAGGTGCTCAGTACATGCGAGGTGAATGAACAGGTGACCTTTTCTCAGCTCTGACAACTGTATTCACAGTCTTGTTTCTTATATAAACCAGTTGAGTGGGTTTTCTACTTGGAATTATTTGATGGCCTGAGAAAATGAGTGAAGTAATAACTTGTGACTTTTCCAGCTGCGCACCAGAATTAGGGGTCAGAGGAGTGAGAGCCCCTCTGCTGCTCAGCCCCCTCTCGCGTTTCTCAGGCTAGTCCCTGGCTGGGCTGTTGTGACTGACAGGAACACCATCTGTGACTCCTGGAGGCCAAAAAAATGAAAGGACTCAAGCAGAATACATACTCAAAAGCAGCTGAACAAAAGGCCCAAATTGCTCTCTGTAATCCAGCTCTTTCCTGGAAGGAACTCTGATCAGAAGGTGCCCTGGAATGGTGGGTTCCGATAATATGAGTCACCTAGAATGCATTTAAAAATAGAGCCATTTGAACCTCACTCTGGTCCTACTGAATTACAACCTCCAAAGCTCATTAGAAGACGCAGACGGCACTCACTCACACAACTCTCGTGGGATTCTTCAGCGTTGGGGAATCACTGCTGAGCCGGAGTAGACCCTTGACCAGGAAGAGCAGGAGCTACCTGAGAAAGGGGAGTACAACTGTGCACTGATTCAGTTCCTATAGATAACGGCCTGAGCATTTTAAATCTTTATGGAGTTGTTGAATTGATGGTTAAATCATAGGCTAGAAAATACCACTTTACTTGATACGCCACAGTCTGCACGATGAAAAAGTTTGTGAAACACCCACAGACAAGAATAAGCCTTGATTCTACAATGTAATAAAATGAATTCCACTACATACCTGGCCGGCCTGCCTCAGGATCAGAATACTTTACTGTTTCCTTCCTACCTAAAAATGTGTTGTGGTTAGAAATGTGGGTTCCTGAGCTTCGTGATAAAGACAGTGAGTCAGACTCTCTGAATATGGAATCCAGGAATCTGAAGTTTCATAACATTTTGTGGATGATCTCTTTTGCACACTAATATTTCAGAACTATGCAAGCATAGATTTGGGACTTCTTTTGCAGTCAGACCAGTTGGGCTCCAAAGGCTCTGGCAGTGTGACCTTGGGCAAGTTTCCTAACCTTTTTCTACCCCCATTTTCTCATTTATAAAATGGAAAACCAACAGTGCCTACGTCAAAGCATTATTATAGAGGTTAAATGAGGTCATTGATATAAAGCATTGAGCATAGTGCCTGACAAAGAAAAATTTCTCTGTAAATATTGGTCTTAGTGTTATTAACCATGTCTTCACTTGTTTATTCCTACCTGAAATTTTCAATTTATCCCATAGCAATTCGCTATGCATTGGTTCTCCAAACGGGGTCCCTGGAGCAACATCGCCTCAAAACTTGTTAGAAGAGGAAAAATTTGAATACTACCTAGACATAGATCAGATACTCTGGAGGTGGGACCCAGCAATTCATGCTTAACAAGGATGATGCTGATGCATGCTAAAGTTTGAGAATCACTGACCTAGGGGTTGATTGATGAAATGATTAATTGAAAACAGCTGTAACCATAGTATAACATAAGCAAAATACTGTTTACCAAACAGTTCATTTAAAAATCCTTCTCACACACATGTATCACACATCACATAATCAACCCTCCCCCCAAGGCACACATACATTCAGTCCAAACTCTGAGTAATGCAGGTTTGTGTCTCTACGAGTAACTAGTGCTCACTTCCTCTCGGACCTGTGTCTGCTCTGATTTTGTTTTTGGCTCTTCTCTTATCAATACCTTGGTTCTGTATTATCTGCTGTTGTTCTTCCATATCCCACAGTCTTCTTTACCTTCACAGTAGGGTCCTCTCGAATAATTACTTTCCTGTATCAGATTGTAGTACAGAACAAACTGAGCGTAGACATTGAGGATCAATAGACATGATATGAACCCAATTCAACTCGTTGACATTGAGAAAATTAAAACTTCCAAATTCTAGGTTCTCCATTCATTAAAAAGAGAGTCTAATACCCACCTTGAAATTTTCTTGCGAAGATTAAGTATCACATATGCAAATTGTCGAGTACAGTGCCTGGTACCTCGTGAGCATCAAGTGAATGGTAACTAATATACTAATTGCAGAGAAGGTTCAATACTACTCTCAGCTGTGGCTGATGTTAATCCTGTGCATGTAGAGCATTTACCAAAATGTATACTGTTTATTCTATGTCTGTTTCAACTCTCACAGAACCTCAGGGCGAAGTGGCACTCTTGTCCAATAAATACTCAGCAAAACTGTCTGTAGACTTGCTAGTTACTGTCAAATTACATGTGATTATCGTAGCTTGAGGTTTAAGGTTTCAAAGAGTCATGCTCACTGAGTTCTCTCCTGGAGTAAGCAGGAACAGATTACAGTTGCTTATTACAGTGGTACCCGTGGGCGTTGGCAGATGCCGGATAAATGTAAGTAGACTCTCATTAACTGCAACTCAAGCTACCATTGGGTTCCTTGAGTTCCGGTTAACAGAGAGTCTGCTCTATAAGATATGTTTGGGGTCATTACACCTTAGTCATGTTGTCAGATATAAATCAAAAGCCCCCCTCAATGTATTTTTGATGGTGAATTTGCTTATTGTCTGACACTTTCTACTACTAATTAGACGAGAAAGCGACACTCAATAGAGTTTTCTCTTTGTTGCAGTCTTCATAGCAGCTGCTTCTCGTCTAGGCATTCAGAAGATCAAGCTGCAAAGCATTTATTCGAAGAACAAGACTTTTGGTCTTGTTCATTTAAGTTGAGGAGGCTGCAGTACAGAGGACCAGATGACAGATCTATGTTCCAATAAGAATTCTACACTGTCATTATCACCTTGAGCCAATGGTTTCATTTCTCTTGTATCAGAGATCATCAGTTCATCTTTCTCATTTATAAAATGACTAGGTAAAGTCTTATTAGGTCAGTTTTGGTTAAGCTTTATATGAGTACTTGAAAATAATATGTGTTCTCTATCTTGTTTTACATATGTCAAAATTGGTATCTGGATTGAATTTATAATTGTGTTGTTCAGATCTTCTGTAGTCTAACTTACTATTATTATACATATTTTTACTTTAAAATTGAGGTGTAAAATACATGATGTGCATATATTTTCATTGTGCATTACAATACATTTTCTCAAACTGAATACAAAATTGTATCTAGATCCAGTACCCCAACCAAGAAAAAGAATTTTGCCCAAATTGCAAGCCTCCCTCATGTTCTCTTCTAGTTTCCATTCTCCCAAAATAATCACTATCTTGATTTCTAACAGAATACATTAGTTGAGGTACTTTATTTTACATGATTCTGTACAGAGAGCTTTTAGCTCTGTGGAGTTCTAACTTTCATTGGCATTGTGATCTCCCCATTACTCTCTCTTCAAATATTGCTTCTGCCCCATTTTCTTTCTTTCTTCTTCATTGCCTCCAATTACATACATCATAGCTCTCTTTACTGTGTTCTTTCTATCTCATCCTTTCTACTCTCTGTGTTTCACTCATATCTTCTATTGGCTTATCTTTCAGTTCATTAATCCTGTCTTCTGATTCATGTAACCTTATGCTAAACCCATCTATTAATGTTTCATTTAGGTAAGTGTTGTCCAACTTTGTGGCTTCCCTGGGCCACATTGGAAGAAGAATTGTCTTGGGCCACACATAAAATACACTCACACTAACAATAGCTGATGAACTAAAAAAAAAAAAGGTCCGTGCATAATTTTTGTAATGTTTTAAGAAAGTTTACAGATTTGTGTTGGGCTGCATTCAAAGCCATCCTGGGCCACATATGGCCCACGGGTCACAGGTTGAACAAGCATGATTTAGGTTGTTGTAGTTTTTAGGTGTAGAATTTCCATTTGATTCTTTTTATTGTTTCCAGTTCTCTGATAAAATTTCCCATCATGTTGTCTATATTATAACATATTAATAATAGTTATTTTAAAGCTTATGTCTAATAACTTGAATATAAATATATATTATATATATATATATATATATATATATATATATATATGGTGTGTATGTGTGTGTGTGTGTATGTGTGTGTGCATGTGTGTGTGTGTGCGTATGTGTGTGTTCCTATTAATTTTTTCTTCTCTTTTTTGTGCTCATTCTATTATTTTGTTCCATGGAGTGAACTGTAAATTTTTACTGAAAGTTCCATGTAACTTTTGAAAACACTTAGAGATAATGATGTTATATTTATCTGTAGGATATTTAGTTTTGCTTTTGGTAAGCATTTAAGCTAGGAACAGATCCCCTAATCCAATAAAAAATTGATCACATTTCAAGCTGGATTTCAGTCTGTGTGAGAACTAATCCAGTGGTTTACCCAGAGTATTAGAATATTGTCTACCATTAGTTCCAAATGAGAGTCTAGAGTTACTACCATATTCCCTTTTACTTTGTGGGCCAGATACTCCAATTCTTGTTTGCTTTCAGTCACATAACATTGCTAGAGGCTCCGCTCAGCCTCTCAACCTCTATCACTTCCTGAGAATCAACACACGCTTCAAAGAGGAAAGTGGTGATCAATCTTGGGCTTCTTTCTTTGGGTACTTCCATTCCTTTTGGCATTGGGATTGCTTAAGACCTTTTTTACCTCTGTCTGATGCTTTCAGACAGAATTTTTTTAAAGGCACCTTTTCCCATTGTTCCCAAAAAAGAGTTGTTCTGCAATTTCTAGAATCAGAAATCCCTGGGGCCCAATTTGAGAATTTGTTTTATTAGCATATACTCAGTCTTCCTTAAATAGACTTTTGTTACAATTAGTACAATTAAGTGCTTTGAAATAACACATTTTTATGCCCTAGAGGCCTCCATTAAATATTTTGGATGTCTGCATGAATCTTCTATCAAAAATTGAAATTTTCTTATAAAAGTTAGGTTAGTGAGTGACCTAAATGCTTATTTAGCCAAACTATCTTCAGTAACAATACAGAACAAAAGAACCTGCTTACAGATCCAAGTGTCTAAGGAGCAAAATATTTGCAAAGTCAAGTACTACCATAGCCACTGTTTTGGCTGATTTAACTCAGTGTCCATAAAAATAAAAATAACATTTAAAAAATTATATTAAATAAAGATATGGTAGAAAATTGGTATTTTATTTTTAAAAGCCATGTTAAAATTATATTCCATAAAAATAATTGCTCCCATATAATACTCAAAATGAAGATTCACACTTTGGGAAACAGAAACTGCTTACATTTTGTCTTGTTTTTTATTATTAAAAAATAGTGATTCTTATATGTATCTTACAAGTTGTGTCTTATAAAAGGCCTGAGAAAATACTTTCATGATATTTTTAAATAATTTCTTTGAGGCCCTCAGAGATTGACAGCCTAGTAAGAGGAAAAATATGTAGCATTCTTTATTTTAAATGAAATAGAACACCTTAGAATCACTAAAATTGTCAGGAGGCTTTCTGAAGAGACATTCTTATGCAGGCAACTGCAGGTCCATCTGTTATTTTAATTTGTCTCTCTAATAATCCCCAGGAGTTTCACTTGGTTTGAATACTGGAATAAACAGAAATGAATCAGGTTTTTTCTTTTAATATTAATCCAGAAATTCAATGTGGTAAATTAACCATCTCCTACATCCCTTCAAGGTTGTTTGATTTCATTAACCTTCACAATATTCCTAGTAAACACAAGTATATTCATTTTGTCATTTGTATTTGATTTCTTTAGATAATCAAACTCTGCAATTTTCAGTGATTTTAGATGTGAACGCCATTGCAATTTGTAGGGTGTTTTTCCTTTTAAAGCTATGTGACATATTGAAATAATATAGCAGGACAAAATATTTGTTCCATATCATAAGAATGGAGCTATCTAGTTTTATTACATGTTTTATAATTTGATAGAGAATCTTTAATATATCTTAATAATTTTAAAAGACCATTTTGCTGTGCTTCATCAATACATCTCGTGATTTGAAAAATGAGGTCGTATATTCAAAGTTCTCTACACATAGATTATATAATGCTGTTTTATGTTATATTATTAGTAAGTTACATATATTACTTAGTTTTCTATAAGCATACTTTTTTTGTTGAAATTTCTGCAGAACTTCTTCAACAATGGTTACGAATTTAAAATGTAACCATTTCTTATCTGAAGTATGATCAAACACCTGTAATCAAGTTCTTTGGGGACGTAATGCGGGTAGCCCCTGGTCTGCTGCTGTAATTTCGGAGAACACTAACAGTAAGCCCAAAGAGATCCACCTTTGATTAGATCTTCACACCCCTGTTCAACTATAATAATTTTCCTGCTACTTTCCCATGTGAAGACCTAATCGAAATGCCAGATGATGAAAGGAAAATCAAGTGAAAGGGAAGAGGGAGAGTTGGACTTTTAGGACTTGCTTCTTTGTCCTTTGCTATTCCTTCCATCACTCCCCCACCCCAGGGCCAAATTAGTCTATGGAAGAAGATACACAGGCAGGGGCTGCTGATCAGGTCGTAGAGTCAAGGAGAACTAAGAGTCAGGTGAGGTTCCAAGTCTGACCTATTAGGGAAGAAAACCCCCTTTGAACTCATCGTTTGCAGTTTTCATGGCACCACCTTTCTTCAAACACTGAGATTTAAGATATTATGACTCGGGTGGGGGGTGTTAAATTAAGAACGAGATACATAAACAATTGCAAGTTGTAAACTCCAAAGGAAATAAAAAGAAGCTAAAATCAGGGAAATTACTTGACTAGATGAGTCAGGCTCTAGTCTTACAGAATATTGATGAAAACTAACTGTGTATATGGGTAGATTTTTTTTAGTTAAATTAAAAGGTTTAGAGATGTGATGTGATAATTCAGAATACACTGATGTGGTCTGAGCTGGAGGAGACACTGTTGGGGACACTACCATTTGGGGGAGGAGCACGCGAGCGTTCTGAACAGGCTTATATTAGAAGCATTCGACAGAGGCAGAGTGACAACTTGTAATGTGCCAGTATTGGAACAGAGGAAGTTCAATTAGGAAGAAATTGAGTTAACAGTGTACCGACTGGCCTTGTCATACTGTTTATCAAAGGAGGACTTAGATTTGCCTTCACTCTGTCTGAAAGTGCCATATTCTCTTCACAGCAGATTTAAATGAAAACCTAGTAGAGCAAATGGAATCTTGGTGTTAAATGTGTAGGTCTGTATGTACCATTAAATGACATTGAGCTAATTTTCCTTATGCTTCCTTTCAATTTGGCCAGGGCAGAAAATATGATAAGTTGGTATTTGGGAAGTCTGCATAGTGTTATATGTGGACTTTAAACCCTGGTAAAGCATGAAGGAAACGACAATAACGGCCGTGGGTATAACATTCACTTTGTAATTCAAACGACATTTCAAGGGGGTGACAAGTTGAAAGTTGGGTGAATCATCAATGTTGGCCAATGAATTTTATTATAATTTAAGCACATATATTTAAGAAACTATATATTTAAATATTTATAACACTACAATTTTAACACTTCATTGAGGTATAATTTAGATACCATAAAATTCACTTGTGTTAAATGCACAATTTTACTAAATTGAGTTGTGCAACCATCACCACAATAAATTTTAGAACATTTCCATCATCCAAAATAAGTTCATAGGTTTATTATAATAAAATTGATTCATTCTGCATTTTATATTTATTAAGTAAAGTTTATTTATCTGTAAATATATATTAAGGAAGTGAGTGATAGAGTATTCCACTTTTAATTTCTGATAAATATATGTATCTAGTATATGCAGACCTGTGAGGTGACCAGTCCGCTGTGACACAACTTCCAACAATCTGTGCCTATTAGCACCTAATAATAGTGCTAACAAAGAGATTTAGTAAAAATTTTAACTAGATTTATGAAAGTTTATAGATAAATTTTTCTCTCTAACTTGGAAATATACTAGAATCTAGTCTCAGAGATTATAAGGTACATAGAAAAATGTAAGACATATACAAAAAGAAAATTCACGGTCTCAATTCACCAATGTGGCAGATAGTTACTATTTATTATCATTGTTATTATCAATAATTAATAATAGTGGAGGGTCATGCATGACACAACATCTCACATAAGGGAACATATAGTGTGAGTCATGGGATAAGGAGAAAATTTATTGGAAGAAGATACTTTCTATGAGTTGAACCTTTGGAGGTGGGGAAAAGCTGAGTCAGTGAAGGAGAGGGAGACTACAGGAGCACTATGAGCAGAGTTCATGAATGTAAGCCAAACTATCATGGTGGGAAGCCCAGTGTTTCCAAAAGAAAGACTAGTTTCATTGGCTGGGAGGTAGAGTCAGGAGGAGTTGGACGTGAGACCGGAAAGGTAGTTTACTTCCTGGTAACAACTGACCTTAATACTCCAGTGACACGTCTGGACCAAAGCCTGTTGGAGATGAAAAGCAAAGCCTGTTGGAGATGTAAAGCTTCCACACATTTTTAGCAGAAGACTGTGATTGAAGGGTTGTTTACACATTTAACTGATGACACGTTCTTGGATCGCTCCAAGAGGAAAATTAGCAAAAACAAAATTTCACCTATGAGAATGTTGTGGAAGGTGTGGGCTTCGTTAAGGTGACCGCTGTGAAATAGGAAGGACAGAATGAGAGAGGGAAGCATCAGGAATGGGAAGCAGCAAGCTGTGGTGACTGAATAGATCTGGATGGAAAGGTGGGGGGAAAAAAGTAAACTATGCTAAAGAAGAACACAAAATATGCCGGGTATGGGCACAAAATGTGTGAGGATTTTGGTCTTGGGGGAGGCGGGGAGAGGATGTGAACACTCACTCCTTGATGAAATGCCACCTTTTTCCTTTTATCTTTTGTGCCTATCTTCCTTGATGGCTTGGGGTTGGCCTAGCTATCTCTAAGGTGTCAATTTTAGGTGATTAGAAAAAGCACAGTAACTTTGCACTAGCTAGCTGCAGGGTGGGCATAAGAAAAGACACATGTGGTGTATTTTGAAAAGCTGGGAAAAAAATCTTCAAAAATCCATTTACTTCTCATCTTATATGCTCTTGAGTCTATTCTGTTCTTTAATTATCTAGTTCAACAGAAATAGGTGAGTCTGTTTCATTTTTATTTCATGTCAGGTTCACTATTTTGTATTTCTATGCACAAGCATGAAAAAGAGCAGCTTATTGATTTTTGTTCAGATAATCCATACAGCATATATTCTATTTTGTGCCATTGCACATAGCACCTTTCATCAACAGCTCCCAGGGCTGTCTGCAAGTGACCCACTGCTTCCAGATGGTACAGGTTAGGCCCCTGAATTGTGCTTATCAGACTGTTAAAAATCACCATTTCCAATGAAACACTGATAATCTAGAATGTTTTGCTTATGTTAACTCCTATGTACTTCCTGGTTGCGTGAGTTCTCTTCAAACCAAACTTTAAATTTGCAAGACAGCATTTGAAGTTTTTTAGAGTTGTCTCACTTGGGGCCCACTTGGGGCCAGCTCTTTTTACTTGCAAATTAATGCATCATAAAAATTTATTCATTGACTTTTTTAAAAATCATAAGCTTTTGGGGCTTTGAGAAACCTTTGAGGCAACCTAAATATACCAGTTGATGTTCACCCGAGTCATCAGAGATGCAGAGTAATGACTTACCTACAGTAAACACAACTAGTAACAGGATCCAAGACTGAAATCCAGAGGTCTGGACTCTCGGCTCTGTGTTCTTTGTATAAGGCCAATCAAATACACAAATTGTTCTGCATAATCTAAATTTATTGTCCCTAAGAAGCATTCAGTCCAACAACATGGCGTTTCCAACTCCATAGGAAGGTGAACACCCCAAGTTGGTGAGGTTGGAACCTGTCAAACTTTTGAACCAGAGTAGTTAGTTCACAGGCCCTGGGAAGGTCCCAGCAGGAGCCACTCGGCACCTGGTTGCAGTTTTTGTCAGGGACCAGAGTCCTCTCATACATGTCTGCTCCTTGGTTCAGTTTTATAAGCGTCTCCCCCAGTTAGAGTGGGCAGCCCTTGAGAGTGATCATTAAGATATCGCAGGAGAAAGAGCGATGCTTAGTTAAGTTCTGAAGTTAGTGTACAATGGAGACTAGAGGAGCAGAGTCCAAGTCAACTCAATAAGGCTGGGGTGGCAGGGTGGGGGTGGGTCCATGTTATTATAACAATCAACTTTTATTAAGCTGCTGCTATTGAGCATCAAGTAGTGTTTTTGTTTCTAAGACATCTTTTAACTCTACTCCGAAGAAAATTATCTTAGAGTAGAGCTTTATTATAAAAGGCGATTGAGCCTGCTATTGAATTATGTAGATACTTTCCATAAGGAACTTCATCTAATCATCATAACCACCCTAAGGGGCTCTCCTATTTGGGTTCCCTTAGAAGGTGGCACTGAGACAAGTATTCAGTGCAAGTCGTTTATTTGAGAGGTGGTCCCAGGGAACACTAGCAGGAAAGTTGGAAGCTTCAAGAAGGGAATGTAAAGAAGCTCATAAAAGACACCTGATACCGTCGGTAGATTATGACTGCGGACAATGGGAGCGTAATCCCTAACCTTCTGGCCTGTTGTGTATGTGGCCAGAGTAGCTTCAGTGGCCAGAGAAAGCTCTTAAGCATATGTTCTCACAGTTCTGGGGGCTGGAAGCCCCAAATCAAGGTGTAGATAGTGTAGGTGTCTCCTGAGGCCTCTGTCAGTGGCTTGTGGATGGTCGCCTTCCCACAGTGTCCCCACATGGCCTTTTCTCTGTTTGCTCACATCCCCACATGCAGCGGTTCTCAACCTGTGGGTCACGACCCCTTTGGGTGTCGAACGACCCTCTCACAGGGGTCGCCTAAGACCGTCGGAAAACACATATCAGATATTTACATTACGATTCATAACAGCAGCAACTTGACAGTTACGAAGTAGCAACGAAAATAACTTTATGGGGGTCACCACCACATGAGGGACTGTATTAGAGGGTCGCGGCATTAGGAAGGTTGAGAACCACTGCATAGGGACCCATGTCATATTGGATTACATTCACTTATATGACCTCATTAATCTTAACTGCCTGTTTAAATGCCTTATCTCAAAATATAGTCATACTGGGGGTTATGGCTTCAACCTATAAATTTTAAGGAAACAGTTGTGTTTATAACAATTGCACTGAATCTCTTCTTATTCAAGTGAATCTATGTAAAAAATGTGCCTTGTCCTTACTGCTATTATTCATGCAGATAAGATTTCAGCTTGCCCTCTGAATTTGTCAAACCCAGTTACAATGTGCACGTACATTTCTGTTCATGATGACCCTGTCGTGGTGACACAGCTGAAGTCAGTACATGGCAAGGTAGGGATCTGAGCCTCTAGGAAAGAGCAGGATTGAGCGGAATGTGGAATGAAGTGTCAGGAAGGCAAGCGCCATTGAAGACGCATAGACACATGTGACTGGTTAACAATGGAGACCAATTTCAAATATGAAAATGAGCTAAGGTCCTGCAGACTAAAGAAGACCAGGAGGAAATCTGGGAGGATTCCAAAGTTCTATGACCTTTTTCTGCTGGTCATTTCGAATCCCATTGGCATCATAGAAAATTATAGAGCTAAGCAATTACACTAAATTGTAAGCAGTATTCCTTGTGATAATAATTAATATGGTTATTCAGGTAACTGGCTGTCAAATTTTAGAGCTGTGGAGATTAACAAAGAACAATGAACACAAAATAAGAATTATGGAAATCTGTTCAATCTGACAAGAGTCGACTTCAATTTGCTTCACAAAGCTGCCGGACCATGAAAGATACATTACAGTAGGCTGAAATTCGTTAATGTTTTTCTGCTGTAAGCCTAACGTTTTTTAAATGGCAAATAAAAATGCATACACATCTAGAAATACTCAGGACCTGAGTCATGATGATCTGATGTTTTTGTTTCTAAGACATAGTTTTACTCCACTCATAAAAAAATTAGAATAGAGTTTTATTATAAAAGAAGATAGAACCTATTATTAAATTATGCTTGTAAATATTTACAAATCATAATAAGACTAATTTGGTGTTCATGTAAACTGGGTTTATGAATGGATTTTCATACCGAACATAATTCTTTCCTGCCATTATCAGCTATCACACAAGACACACCAGCCTATGTAAACCTAAATAGATTTGCTGTGGCCTAGATTTGAAGAATGCAAGGCTTTGAATAAAATACAGCGTTTTGTTGCTAAAAAATAACTCTGAGGTTATGTTGTCCCCCATCCCTGAGATATGTCACTCCGTCATTTTACCTCCATTTCATGGTTATGGAACACCATTAATGTGGTAAAAGAGGACTCACGCTGGACAACAGTAACTCTGAGATCTAGCCCTGGCCTTTCTACTCGTTGGCTAAGTGATATTACAGATGAGTGTGTTCTGCTATCAGGCAGGGGTGAGTGCAGATGCAGGCTCTCCAGTTCATCATTTTGGGGGCTTTGGGTAAGTTACCAAACGAAGACTATTTCTTTGTCTTTAGCCAACTGTCATTAGGATAAAGATACAGTAGTCTCAGCCTATGTTTTATAGATTGTCCATTATAAAATAGTTTTATGTTCATTCGCTCTGAAAAGAAGTGAAACAAAACAACTTTAGTGTTTAAATAGTACAAGTTTTAATTTTTAAATTCACAAATGGGTAAAATAATTTTGCACAGAGTTTATAATAACCTAGCAGGTAAACCTATTAATTCCTAATATTGCCAAATAGGGCCTTCCAAAGTCAGAGAAAGCAGTTGAAACAATAACGGGCCAGCCCTCCTGTGGTAGGTAGCTTTAGCCGTCCACTGGCCTAGGCCGTCCTACCTCTTCAGTCCGACACCCCTGTGATACTGCAAAGGCGTTTTGCACGTGTAGTTGATGTCTACAATCAGTTGACTTTAAGGAGAGGAGATTCTACTTGATTATCTGGATGGGCCTGATCCAATCAGTTGAAGGCCTTAAGAGCAGAACTGAGGTTTTTCTGAGAAAGAAATCCTGCCTGTGGACTGCAGCACCAGCTCCTGCCTGAGAGCGTCCAACCTGCTGGCCAGCCCTACACAGTTCAGACCTGCCGACCCCCATAATCATGTAAGCCAGTTCCTTGAAATGAATCTCTTTCTGTCCTTTTTGTCAGCCTTCTGGTTCTGTGTCTCTGGCAAAATCTGGACTGATACTTCTCCCTAAGTACATAAATGAGTGGGAATAGATCCCATTTTCTGATGTAACAACGTTGGAGGAGAGAATCTTGTGGGAACCTGCCCATGATCTCAGCATGAACAGAAGCAGGCGAAGTTCCTGCTTGCTCTGGGGAATAACTTGGTTCTGTTTGATCATATAGTGGATTCAGTAGTATCCCCCCCCCCAAATTTATGTCCACCCAGAACCTCAGAATGTGGCAATTTGGAAGAAGATGTAATTAATTAAGAACCTCAAGATAAAACTTACCCTGAATTTACAGTGGGCCCCAAAGCAAATGACTGGTGTCATTATAAGGGACAGGACACAGAGACACAGCCACACAGGGAAGAAGGCCATGTGAAGACAGAGGCAGGGACTGGGGTGATGCTGCCACGAGCCAAGGAGTGCGTGGAGCCACCAGAAGCAGGGGGAGACGAGCGGGGAGCCTCCCCACGCGCTCTCAGTGGGAGCACGTGCTGACGACCCCTTGGGTTCAGACTTCCAGCCTCTTGAACTGTAAGAGGCTACAACGCCTGTTTGTAAGCACCCAGTTTGTGGTACGTTGTGACAGCAGCCCGGGAAACAAATACAGTTCATGACGTTTCCTCCTGGACAAGGCCCCTCACAATTTCCATTCAAAGGACGGTGGAAGTAATGAAGCATGGACACCCAACAATATCAGATTCTTATCGAATGACAATGAACATGAAATACCATTGCCAAGCACGTCCCTTCCAAGGAAAGATGCTCCGGTCATGCTCATCTGCTACCTTGGGACAAGGGACGGACGAACAGAGACAGAGCTAACTGATGACCCCTCTCTCTTCATATTTGACACAAATATAAACAAAATATAATTGTATATTATACTTATTTATATAAACTTATATTCTTGTGTATTGTTTCTTGCTTAATCCCAATGAAACACATAGTTCAGTGCCACCTGTCCGGTGGCCCTAAAAGCCTACTGAGATGGAGCTTGGCCGGCAGAAAGTGTGCTCAGAGGGCCTTTGGGATTCAGGCCCATGGGGGCAGGGCCAGTAGACAGGGACGCTGGACAGCCAGGTGATTGGCACGTGGCCTCGGCCGGCCCCACCACCCCCACAGGTAGCTCCGAGGCTCCGACAGGCCTCGGTAGCTCACGTTTATTTGAATCGGTACAGAGACGTTTTCCCAGCACACGGTAAGACAGCCAACCCTCCGAGTACTCTGAGGCTCAGAGCAAAATCAAAGGGAAAAGGTTCAAGGTGTCTAGAAGACCTTAGCACAACCTCGAGTTCAGTGTACGACTTGTAGTTCCTGGGTGTGCACGTTTCGTAATTGCTCTCATGATGTAAAATGGAACCTGGGAAAACAAGATGCCCACAATACATCTAAACTCTAATGTTCCGGGATTTAAGAATTCACAGACTCCATTGAGCTAGTCCACCCTGGGCTGCTCTCTGTCCCGGCTACCTAGGGGCGAATGCCGGGTTGCACCATGGAACCTAGATTTTTGTCCAGTACGAGAAACCTCTAGCTTATAACCGAGGAACCATCAAATTTCCTCATTTTAATCCTAGTTCTACACGTAGGAGTTGTGTGACCTCTGACAAGTTATTTATGCTCTCTCTGCCTCAGTTTTCTAGTATGTAGAATGGGAGTAGCATTAGCACCGACGTCAAAGGGTTGTTAGAAGGCATAGGTGAGTTAATACATGTACAATATTCGGAATAGTCCCAGGCCTATTGTAAGAACTCCACAAATGTTAGGCATGATTGATATCTAATTTTTGTTCAGACAGGGTTATCTCCAAAATTCAATACCACCCATTCAGAAAAGCCTGTAGAGGAACCGGGCACAGTGTCATTGAGCCTTTCTGGATGTTAGTGTGGCAATAAGCACAGGCATGAGACTGACATTTTTTCATAACCATTTTCTCAGACCAACCTCCCCTGGGATTATTAATGAGGGAGGAAAAGAACAAGGTCATCTTAAAGCAGGGAAAAAAATTTTCTAAGAAACCACTCACAGTTGCTAAGGAGCAAGAGACCAATACCCTTTTAGCTATTAATGCAAATTCCCTACACAATAGAAGTTCACTATAATGGCCTCCTTCCATCTCAGTATGATTCTCATTAAAATGTTTTAATGGGTTGTGGAAAATTTTGAGGAGGGCTTTATATAGAAAGTTAAATTTAGAGGGAATTTCTGGAGAATTCTATTTATGTCATTGTTGGCATCTCCGTGTCAGTTCTCTTCATTGGCGGGGTCACTTACCTGAAAGCACGACTCAGCCCTCTAATGGGCGGTTTGTCCCCAGTGCTCCTTTTGGGCGAATTCACAGCATGTCCTAGAGGTGACACTGACTCAACTGAGCATGCTCGTGCCAAAAGAAGACACCCAAAGAGCACGTCAGATGGAAAGCAAAGGAAGAAACTTAATCTCTTTTTGTTTCAAGAAAACATTGAATAGTCCACTGTTTGTTTTTCTCCTGCCCAGCTGAGAATCCGGACTCAGGCAGGACTGTGAATCTCGCAGAACTGAGTACTGCTTTGATTACTCTGTTACTCTTGAGGGATGCAATTCAGCTGAGACAGTCGTGAGCTTAAAATCAAAACACTTGAAGCGTTGAGAGAGTTGAGCACTTGAATTTCCTTTTTTTTTTTTTTTTTTTTTTTTAATTTGAAAGTTGTGCTGCCTGGCTTGCATCTCCTCCATCCCTCCAGCCCATCCCTAACTTTTTCACCAACATCTAAAATACGGTCTCCCCACTCCCAACACAAAACCAAAGAGTGCCAAGCTGGTTTTGCCATTAACTACCTTGGCGGCTTTAGTAAGCCTCTTGGTCTTTCTGAAACTTTAACTACAAAAATATGCAGGAGAAGTAAGAGGTGGCGAAGTAAGTGTTTATTACACAACCTCTCAAATCGTGTGCTTTCATGTTCTAAGACCCTTTGTCTTAGTCTCATTTTGGTTAAGAAGCAGGCTCTCCAACCTCCCCACCACTTCTCCTTTTTCATTTATCCTACACATGTTGCACAGGCCCCCCGACTAGATTCTCTGTCAACACCTGAATTAATGAAGGTAATTCCCTGCTCATAATAAAAAATACACATTTTGATACAGGAGCCTAGAGGGACAATAGCAGTTGTGACCAAGCAGAGCTCAGAACGACAGGAGGGCTGGGCAGACAGAAGAGCTAGAGCCAGGTCTTGTAAGACGAGGGAGCCCTGTGACTGACCGGCATGTGCCTTGTTAGGAACTGGGATCGGCTGTCCCGTGGGGTGGATCTGCTCATGGGTGTGTCTGCTGTCCGATGACGGCTGGCCTCTTCCCAAATGATTTTACCTTTCAATGCGTAAGAGTCTTCAAAATCTTCTCCCTGTTCCACCTATCTTACAGGTTTTACTCTTAACCTTTCTACATGTGTAAAAATAAATGATGAAAGTTATGTATTTTAATTCTACTCATTTTTCTTCATATGTATCAAGTTCATTATATTTTGAATGCCTTAATTAAAATAATCTGCTAAACTAATATGTATTATTCATATTAATACATATATAAATGTATATGTTATATTATTATTTTAGCTTTCTGTTAAAAAAAGTGGCTTGGACTTTTAAAGAAATGTAAAATTTGTATTACCACTAATAGTGTAGGATTCAACTTTTAACCTGATTTATAAGAAAATAAGTTATGCTGTAAAATGAGTACATATTCTAATATATTGATAGTTTGATCATTTTCACAGAAAGGGCATTTTTTGTAAATATTACTTTTAGAAAATCATTGCCTGTTATAATTAGGATTTTGTTAATGTTTTCCCTTTAAAATGGGTAGTCATCCTCAAACATTTTTATTTTATGTATTCAAAACAGGAAGACAAGTGGAATCTTTTGTGGAAGACAAGGAGGAGAGGGTTACCAGTTTAGAAGTTCCATATTAGAGGAACAGTTTTTTAATAATTAATATCTGTTAAAAGGGCGGTATATTGCATTGTCACTGGATCCTCATGTAACTGGCGTCCATTGTAAACTTCGTTCTTCAAGCTTCGACTCTGCCCTTCCTGTCCCTTCCTTTCACTTCTCTCTTCTCTCTACACTCTTCTCCCAGCAAACCTCAGGATGGCTTCTATACAGTACCAGTTTTATCTATAAACATCCTCCAGCCATCACACCTCTGTGATCTCATTTTTCTGTACTATGGTCGTGTGATCCCAGAATTAGGTATCTCACCCAACATGATCAGCAATTATGAAATTGATGAAAGCAAGTCCCAATAATAAATGTGTCACTGCTCTGACCTAGGCCCACCCCAATACCGACAGCGGCTAAGGCTTCAAACTGGAGCTTTATCATTGCCGCATTGTTGCTCACTCCGCACATGCTATAAATTTCTAACTCATTCATTCGTGTCGGAGAGCATGTTTCCTTCCAAGGTGTGCATTCATTTATTACACGAGCCTGTATTGTTAATAAAGCTCCAATGTATAGCGTACAGCTTGCCTTTAGAAAGTGAAACAGCATAAATAAACCATGGTTCTGTTGATTTCTACCCGGTGATGTATGTAATATCTGTTCCTATCTTACCAGGCTTATTATCGTGTATCTCGATCAGATGGCCTAGGTACCTAATTACCTAAGTGTTTTATTGCCTTCATTTGTCATCGTTGCCTGAGTTATCGTCCCAGAAAATAGCCAGACCATGTTTCTCCTTTGCTAAAAACAAACAAACAAAAAAGCAACCAAAAAAACAACAGAAACAATAAAAATCCCTGAGGTAAAGTTACTCAACAAAACGATGAGTAGTAGTTTTCAATGGCATTGGTAGCTCCAGGCCAAAGGAGTCAATGCGTGCTACCATAAGCATGAGGGATTTTAAAGTCATCACACTTCATAAAAATGGAGTTTTTGAAAATCAATTTAGCCTTTCTTTCTTATCGTCCCCCAATCAATTAGGTATCTATGGGCTCTTAAAATGGAAAGGTGCCTTCCCTTCTTAATGAGAAACATGTTGGCTTACTAGCATGCTGAGAATGGAGAGAATTAAGGAAGCTAAATAGTAAAAACAAATGCATTGTGATAGCAAAAGGGTAGTGTAGTGCTAGCCTAGGAAAACAGAGGTTGTTCTTTACGTGCAGAGAGGAGACATTCTGCTCTCTGTCTTCCCCTTTCCAAAGGGCCCCTTGCGGTTTGTTCAAAACACTGCTCTTAGGTTTAGCAAAAGAAAACTTAATCTGCGATACGTGTGTCCCTACAATAGACAGTGTATTTGACCCTTTTCTCCCCACAGTGATCCGTAATGATGGTTTTCTCGGGGTGGAGAGTCTTTTCACTTCGAGGGCTTCCATATCTCAACTGGGCCCCGACCCCACCTTTTTTCTTGGATTTGTAACACCTACTATGATGACCAACCTTGAATAAATCTTTAATGTCTGTTTCACAAAAAATAAAATGTGCACCTTTCTTTCTCAGCTGTTTAAGTTGACAATGCCATAAAAAAACAAGTAAATGATTACACTTATTATAAAACAATGATCAAATATAAACTAACCCAAGACATAACCTCACGTTCCCTGAGAGGCTGGTGACATGACACAAATGATGACTTCTCCAGAGGCCCTGCTGCATGGTGCTAGAAATGGCCTCTCTGTGCGTAGCCTGTTTCCCATCCTTCCTCTGGGTTTTATAGCTGGAAGCAAGTGGCTTTTTATGGCTTGAAGAGAGCTCTCCAAAGTCCATGTCTCTGTTCTCTGCAGGAATAGGCTTTGTAGAGTTGCACTGAGCATACACGTGTTTGTTTGTCTGTCTCTTTAATCAATATGAAGATCACTTAAATTGATTAGCAGTGAGAGTGAGGGCCATTGCAAATTATTCCCTAAGCAAGATTTCCATACCCAGAACCAATGAGTTGCTTCTTAATTCCCAGGAGTGGGCCATGGGTTTTCACTTCTTATTCACAACTCAGATGATGGAAAATTTTGCTGTGTAGAGTCAGAAGCAGGGTGAGTTTTCCCCCTGATCTTTAGAAGTTCTTTGAAGGAGAATTTGTTACAGCATGGCAATAAAATTTTATTACATCTGACAACAGAATAAGTATAGATATTATATATATATACAAATAAGAGAAAAGACTGCATAAAAATAAAATGGTTGAGAAAACAAATTGTAAATCAAGGAAAGTAAGATTATTCCTCCCATTTTACAGACAATAAAATATATGAGTAGTGAGATAGAAAGGTTAAGTGTCTTATTCAAAACCGTAAAAGGAGTGAGTGATGTGTCTGAGGAAAAATCAAGAATACTCCCAGCCTCGCTCCCTATTCTCCTTTCATGAAGCTGTATTTTCAGTTTTATGCCCTGTCACACCGTGCGTTCCGAATGGCACTGCCTTCGTTGGGGAAGAGAGGCAGCTCGGTGCCCTGGTCCTGTGACGTCCCACCCTCCACTACCAATGGCCAGTTCCCTGCGTGGGGACTTCATACAAGCTTGTATCAGGTGAAATCATCTTAACTTGATCTTCCCAAACTGTTCTTATTTTCTTAGATTGCCAGTTAATCTCACCATTATCGGGAATTTAAACCTTTATGTTCTAACTAAACATCATCAAAATACATATGCATCGTTCTTAAAAGTGAGACAATTTAACAGATTCTGTGATGAAAACAAGTCATTGATCTCTGCCCCTGCCCCTGCCCCAAGACCTCAGAGAAAACCATTTTTCGTGGTTTCTAGGCTTAGTTCTTCTTTGGGCGATATGGGCAATTCCAGGTAAGACCCTTGTGTCGCCACTTCCTGATTTCTCTTCTTTTACAATAGATTAGTAGATACAAATTGATTGTCATTTCATACACAGACACACACGCTGTATTAGTACTTTTGGTTCTTTCTCAAGCCACTTTGATAACTTTGAATAATAGACTTAGCCAGTATTGCTGGTATTATCTAGTTGTGATGGGTGGAATGGTCTCTCCCAACCCCCGCGTTCATATGTTGAGGTCCTAATCTCATAATGTGATTTTATTTGGAGATATGGTCTTTGCAGAGGACAACCTAGTTAAAGTGAGGTCATTAGGGTGGGCCCTAATTTGGCATGACTGGTGTCCCTTTAAAAGGGGGAAATTTGGACCCAGAGACACTCATAAAAGACAACATGAAGAGACATGGAACAGAGATAGCCATCTACAAGCCAAGGAGAGAGACTAGAACAGACCCTTCCCTCACAGCCCTCAGAAGGAACCAGCCCTGCCGACACTTGGACTCAGACTTCGAACCTTAAAGTATCAGGTTGAAAGACATTATTACAAGGTTGGTGCATGCAGACTTCCTCAGACCTGGATTTCTTCAGTCAAAACTGACCACTTGGTCTTTTAAAAATGTGTTATAAAAATGAACTCTTCCAATTGTTGTCATAATCTCTTGAACACAACTCTTACATCTCTCACCATGCCCTTGCTCTCAAAGAGTTTTTAATTTTTTAGGATCAGAAGATTCTGACATTTTTAAAAAGTCCTTTAAAGTGCTGTCTAACATCCCTGATGTCCATAAGGGCGCTTAGTGAATATTTATTTAATTGCGTTAAATTGAATAAGTATAATATGTAAAATTTAGTCAAATTCCAAGCTCTGAAAAACTAGACCATTATTAGATCCTGCATCAGTTGATACCAATTATTTTTAATTAAGCAAAATTCATACTCTAAAATTTGTTTCTATGGAAGTAATTTTTAAAAATACTTTCAATTAGATATGAACTTAGGTACCTTTACCTCTCAGTAATTTCCTTTTTCCCTTACTTTTATTTTGTGCCTCTGTTTATAAGACCCCTACACTTTCCAAAGAAACATTATGAAAACAAAACATAATATCATATAGAAGAAACAAATGTAATGTCTAGACAAGTCTTATCCTATCACTTTAATCATTTCTCCTAGCCAGAGGTCATTTTATAATTCTGTTGGAGCCAATTTTGCTGCTCCTTTTCATTTACACGATGATTCAGATGAAAACCAGTCTAAGAAAAGGAGAAATTTCTTGAACTCATAACCTTACTCTAAATCTCACCGTTAAAAACCTTAAAATCATGTCATCCATGAAAAGCATTCTTGAGACCTGGCATTCCTTTTTCTGTGTCAAACATTTAGGTGTCAGCCTACCCGTTGTTAGTGGCATTAAACATCCTACACGTGTCCTGCCCTGCCTCCCTCATCGTCTTATCAGGTCCCAATTCCTTCTTTACGTCCTCTCACTCTTGATTCCTCCAAGAGTTGTCATTCGTAAGGTTAGAGGGTGGAGTTTGATGGCACTTTCTTACGCTGACTTTCTGATATCTGAAGAGATATCAGAAAGCTGAATTCCCCCTGCTTGTCCCTTGCACGCATTACCTTTCTTGCCACCTCCACTAAATTGCTAGCTGCAGATACGGAGCTCCACACTAAGTTTGGAAAGAAAATACGGGTCCCTAACACAGCGGGGCCACGGACCGCAATTTGTCCGCCAGCCTGACTCATTTTATGTTCTAGTACCAGTGAGAGGGTGCTGTCTCTCTGCTAAGTGGTCGTCGCCCCTGCACTGCTAAAACCCTTCTGCGTGCCTGCAGAAGCGCACTCACCATCAGCTCGCAATCATTCCCTGACGCGCACTGCAGTAGCTTCCAGGAGTTTGCCCCGGACCCTCAGAGTGAATTCTGGGTTCCTTCTATCAGGGGCACTCCATGCCTCCCAGAAGGTACGCTGTTGGTGTCAGCGGGAGACCAGGTGTAAGAGGCCTGAGACTTCAGATCAGTGTCCAGGGATGTACTCCAGGGCTCTAAGGAGAGGGTTCATACGCTGCCGGGGAACTTGGGAACTCCTTTCATCCAAGATTCAGTCCAGGTGATAAGAATAGCAACGGGAGAGCTTTTTGTTTGGAATTCTAAACATAATCCTCTAATCTACCTGCAAATTTTATGTTAGTGCCAGATACAGGATCTCTTCTTCATGAGGCAGAAAATTCAGAGTTGTTGCCTTTCTCACTCCTCTGTGTATATTAGCACTGGGAAAAAACAAAACACCCCCCCCCCAAAAAAAAGCTACTCCTTTTTGTAGTGCAAGCAAGACTGGCTAACACCAGTAAGTTCCCCAATAGGACTCAACGTGACATTGCAAATGCTCCAACATCTATGAGGTGTAATACTTATTCTGCCTTCATTCGGACCAGTCGTAAGCCAGGTCAGCGTTTGCTTTCTCCTGTTTGCTATTAACCCTATCTACTGTGTGCGCTTCTTTACTCACAAGAGCGGGCGGCAAGGATTCTGACATCCCCAGGAACCAAGAATGTTTATTCAGTGAATGAATGAATGAATGAATGAGCGAATGAATGGAGATGTTTCATCATCTTAACAAAATTCAAACTGTGAAGGCTAGTGTGGGATCAGCTATTGGGAAAAAAGAGATTGGATGTGGTTAATTAGAAGGTAAATGTAAATAAGAGAGACAAGCAATGAATAGATGAAAACAAAAGGGTTTTGAGATATAAAGAATTTAGTAGAAAATTAGAGCGTTCTCGTCTATTTTAGAAAACAAAGGTTGAAATGCTACTGTGTGGCGCAGAAAACTAAAGCTATCAGTATTAATGGAAAAATAAAAGGAATTAAGGGATAGGTGAGCAAAAGAAAGATTTGACGTTAAGAAACTTTGTTCTCACCCTTCTCCCTGAGGATAGGGGCTCATCGGCGAGACAGAGCTGGCCGATTTGTCACCTGCTATTATTTAACAGAGTGGGGAATACTGAGATAAAAGGTGGTGGGAAACAGGAAGGGTATGTTGTTAAGGTCTGCAAGGCACCATGTTCAGGCTTTAGATAGAGAGAGAAAACACGGTCCTGGGAACCTACTGAGTGAGCAAGTATGTCGAGGGAAGATTGCAAAAGGAGACACATAAAAAAGAAACACATAAGAAGACAATCTTCATCATTCTTATAGTGCCCTAAACTCGCACATTCCTAGGAGACTCTTGATATATTATGTAGTTGAAATAAAATCCTTCCCTTCCTTAACTCGTCCTGTCTTCATCATACAGTTCCTATTCTACTCTTAAGACAGACACATACCTTTGAGGGAGGATTTCCTAACGCCACTTTAATCAATAATGGTAATAACACTACTACTACTTAATTTTTCATGGTATGTTCTAGAAACATGGATTTTTATCTCTCTCAGTCCTGTAGACTCAAAAAATCCCCAGAGAAAGTCTGGCAGCATCTGTAGCAAGCAAATCACTGACAAAAAGAACAGGGTTCTTCTGCCCTATGGAGGTGTGCTTCTCATCCCTCCCTCCACGATCCCACTAACGTCTGGTATATAATAAACTCTCCATAAAAAGTGTTTCAAATGAAAATAGGAGACAATCATTTCTGCTTGGCAGTCTTTTGCCACACCCTCGCAGTGATCATGTTTTGCTGAAGACATTGACAACAGCACTGTACAAGTACTAAGGTTGATGCTTTTACCCTCTGTAAACCATGGTTGTATAGTTAATCACTGAAGGTGAAAAGAAAACTGTAAATATTTGGGGGGAAAGCCAAAAATATTAAAGCAAGCTTAGCTTAGCCAGAGTGTGCAACCAATTTCTCCTGGTCGGATTGCTCCCATCAAAGCATGGAATTAGAAGCAAGTCACTGAGAATCACTTAGGCAATTACAACCCAGTAGGCAACTACCCCATTTATCAAGCTTTTGCTTTAGTCAATGACTTGACTTAGGCACCATGTAACATTTGCCTTTAATGAGCTTATATCATTTGAAACATAAACCATTTCTAGACCTAACGAAGATTCTGTGAAGACTTACGAGATGAATTTAATCTTATGCATATATACTTTCTGCTACATAAAAATGTCATAAATATTATCCGAACATGAACTAGCTCTTGATTACTGCAAAAATAGTATCTAAATGTGAAATGTTTCACATTCTGTAGGCACTGCGTGGTGTGTCTCCTCCATCGACAGCACTTTGTACCTATGGCCCCTCATCTTAGGCAGGCCTGCTCGCCAGCTGGGACAGTGGGAAGTCAGTAAAAGGAGCACTTATATTCAGTCATTTATCTGTTCACTCAGCCTAAGACGTTCTAGTGAACAAAACCTGCGTGACGACTCACATGAATTCTATAGCTCAATTAGACAGGAAACTAAATAAGTGGGTGTGAGTGTGTGTTTCAAAACAAGTACAAATTGTTGTATGTACCATGAAGGAAAAGAACAGGAAATTCCTTAGAAAAGGAAAATGAGGGGCAATTTTAGATAAGGTAATAAAACAGCCTCTCCAAAGGGAAAGATGAAAAGAGGACAGTCAGGGAGATTGTGCGAATAAGCAGTGGAGGTGGGAAGAAGCATATGGAAGGTGTCATGGTGGACACGGTGGAAATAAAAACTGGCTCAAGGTACAGAGAGAAACACAGTGTGGTGGGATGATATTTAACAAGTGTAAAGCATGAACATCTGATAATACGAATAGAGCTTTTAATCTGTGCCAGGCGTGCTTCTGAGCACTTCTTATGTGTTTGCATCTCATTTGATCCTCATAACAAATACATAATGTAAGCACTATGATCTTCTCCACTTAACAAATTAAGGAAACTGAGGCAGAGAGAAAATAAGTAACCTGCAGAAGTCAGAATTAAAACATCCAACAAGGATTTAAATGCAAGAATCCCTGTGCTTTAAACCTTTATATTGCCTAGGTATTGCATCGGGCAGGCAATGGCCAGCTCACACAGCAATGCCTGCCTCATGATAAAGTCTTTTGTTTTAAACTGAGCTCAATGAAAGGCAACGAGCAGTTCTAATTAGAAAACAAGCCATCAGTTCTACTGAGAGCTGATGGAAGCTTCCGTGTGGAGAGGACTAAAAGGATCCCATTAGATTTTCCTTTGTGAAAGTCCTTGCTCACAGTGGCAGGAGCTTTGAAAGGGTGTCACCAGACACCACGTGGGACTCTGACGAAGACCCCTGGAAAACGGCGGGAGGGGACATATGTGGACCATTTCCTCTCTCCTGAGGTTCGGCTGGAGAAGAGAGCAGACAAGTTGAATGGCAGCTGAAACGATGACGTGGCATCAAGGAAAACGTTTTATCATTGCTTTGTTGTGTTTTGGAAATGATAGGGATATGTGCTCGTACGCTCTAGGGAGTAAGATATCATGTAACACTCGCTTTGATTTTCAGTTAGGTGTGACTCTGTGTAATATTAAAATCAATGCATGGTGATTAAAATAAACAAAGCCTGGCGGCGTGCCTGCGGGGCGTGCCTGCGGCGTGCCTAGGGGCGTGCCTGCCTACGGGGCGTGCCTGCCTGCGGGGCGTGTCTGCCTACGGGGCGTGCCTGCGGGGCGTGCCTGCGGGGCGTGCCTGCCTACGGGGCGTGCCTGCCTACGGGGCGTGGCTGCGGCGTGCCAGGACCTCACTTAAACTCGGCGCCTTTAGCCAAGATCTGACGGCCCTTGAGAGGGCTCCCGTTAATATTTTTGTTCTATCTGCCTACTCCTAGGTTCTAGGAACTCAGTTTTTGTATCTTTTAACTTGTTGCTTCCTGGTCTGAGGAAATCTCTGTCAGTGAGGACAATGCTAACCACTGTAACGTACAAAGTAAGAATTTTAGTGGGGAAGCACACTGGAAGTTTATTTTGTGCTCATGAAAGATCTCAAAGCGAGTCCTCGGGAGACGTGGTAGAAATTACTCACTTGTGCAATGAGCAGAGCCCAGCTCACCATCATGGATATTTGTACCAAGAAAGCGAACAAAATGAAGGGTCTTTTGTGGGAGATTTTCATAGGTCAAGCACCTCACTCAAGTGCACATCACTCTGCTTGTATGCCACAGGCTAGAGCTCGGTCCCAAGGGCAAATCTATTGCAAGGAGCACTGGGAAATGTTGTCTAGCTGTGTACTAAGAAAGAGAAGGGTGGAGTCAGATGACTAGGCAGACTTGCTGCCTCTGGCTCTGACCACTTGTCCCTTCAATGAATCAGAACACCCTTTATGCCCATTCCTCTTAGGGAATTTTTGTACTTAACCTTGTACCACCTTGCTGAATGAATCAGGACTTCTGTCTATAGCAACATTCCTACTTGTGCCTGTATTGTGCTCTTTAATATAGCCAGTCACGGAATGACATTGACATCGGTTTACCCTGTCTTCCCAGAGAAATGGACAGCACTCCGTATTAAAGGGAGCTTCACTTAGCACTTTAACTCCAATTTCTGCCTCTCATCCACAAACCAAACCAATCTAATTTGAGTCAGCTCTCTCCCAAAAAGATAGTTATTCAGAAAAAGTCCATCTGATGGACATGTATTGCTGCAGAGCATTTTGCACATAATCCTCATCATAATTCTGGGAAGCAGAAATGTTAACTCTTTTATTTTATGGATGAGGAAATTGATAGGGAGCTTAAGTTTCATTTAACTAATAATTAGTGGGTATTAGAAATTTTTTTGAAAAACTCTTATTTCTGAAGCCTGGTGGATGATTTTTCTTTCATTTGGGATAGTGTATTTTTTTTTTTCTGTAAGAATTATAGGAAAGCTAATGGAGAGTATAAAATAGTGCAGGGAAAGAAAAGTATTATCAGTTCCCAAAAGAGATAGGTTTGGTAACTTTTAATATAATCTATTTTCTATGATTTTGTAAAATTTTTAAAAAACTACATAGTGAAGAAAAAAAGGAAATACTTATATACCCACTACCCAATGTTTTTAGTAAGTTAATGTTTTTTAATATTTACTTAGGTCTCCTTTTAAAGATGTAAAAATGCTATAGATAAAAATCACACGGGCCTTTTCTTTACATTGTTAAATTGTAAATTTAATTTATTTCATACTCTGCTCTTTACATAAGTATTTCATCATAAAATTAACCCGTATCATTAAAATTTATCCTAAACTTAACTTATTTCATGGTGTTCTATCGTTGAATATTTAGGAATTTTTTACAGTTATGCTAGAATTGTTCTATAATGTGTTTCTGTATGCTGAAATCTTTTCCCATATTACAAATAAGTTCCTCTTGGTGTATTTCTTAGAGGGGGAAAATAAATGCAGATCTGTCTCTACCATGTCTATCACTCTTTTTACCTTCTCAAATTCTTAATTCTGATTTTAAACTCATCTGAATTACATCTTCATACCGTTTGTTACCAAGGTGGGTAGGTAATTAGTATCCTTGGAAAATTTTGCTTGTAAGTGAATGGCTGTTTGTTGGCTTCACAAGTGAAAGACAGTTTGGCTAAACACTTCATAGTTAGTCTTTTTCTTTATAAACGTAGATATTATGTCAAGGTTTTCTGGCGCTTGGTAATGCAGGGCAAAAATATAAAGGCAACCAGTTGTTCTGGGTATTCTTTCAAATATCTTCTTTAGCCACTTAATTAAAATCTTCTGCCATGGGTGTCTAGGAATGGGACTGCTCACTTATCTAAAGCATGGTGTAATTTTTCAGTTGACTTATTCAATTTTTCCTTTGTTTATTTTAAATTTTACTTATGTTCAAATTGTTTTTTCCTTTATAATAGCTGAAGTTATTATTCTTCCATAATTTGCTCTTAATGTCTGTCACTTTTCTTTCTTTCTGTCCCCTTCTTTGTAATTTCTTGGTCATTTTTCTTGTATCCTGGGGATGAATGGAGGTTTCCATTTTATCACTAATTTAATTTTTAAATCAACTTGAATATCTAATGTGACTTTAATTCTTTCACTGCATTTGAGTTTCTCTGCTAAGATGAGCAGAGAAATTTTTCTTGACCACCTTCCACTTCATTTTATCCTGTTTTGTATCCACATTAGCCTGTTCCTCTTGTGCGTCCGTCACACCCACAACGTAGACTCTGTGTTGTTCTGGATCCTCTAATGGGTCTAAACAGTGATTGTAGTTTTCTTTTATTATTACCATTTCTGCTTCCTGGTATCATGTGCTCAGCTTTTGGGATGATGGGTTTCCTTTTTTATTTTTTCCTGCTGTGTCTTTACACAGGTCACTTTATTGTTACTTTGTTTTTATTGCTGTTTGGCTTTCTCATCCTCAGTCGGGGTGCCTTCAGTCAGGGCTCAGCGTTCGCCAATGGACAAAGAATGTGTTTGGCCTTTGTTTCCAGGGCCCCACGTTTCAGTGCGGGGTGAATTCCCCTTGCAGAGGTCTGGCCAGATATCTAGTTAATATGCACAGCTTTTAGCCTAATGTTTCATGCCCATTATTAGGCTTTTATAAAGTGTAACTCTACTGGACTGTGATGAGATTGTTAATTTCCACTTTCTAACTCTCTTTCTCTCTGAACAGGAAAAGGAGGGGGGAAACAAATAAAACCCAGGGGACACTCTTCTCAGAGTTTTTCAATTCTGATCACCCCCAAATTCTTGAAATGCAGTATGCAAATGTTATTTCCTATGCCTTTATTTTGCACCAGGAACTACTAAATGATTATCCAATCATATATTTCAGAGATGATATTTTTATTTAATATAAAATACACTAAACCCTGAGGTGATACAGGATAAAGTCTTTCCCTGATAAGCCCAACTTATTCTTTATACTCTCGGGAAATTCCTTATGTAAGAACATAAAAAAGAGCCACAAGGAACATAAATCGTTTTTCTAGGTGTTCTTTAGATGTTCTCATTAATCTTTCCATGCAAAAACTTTGCCGTACCAAAACAGGAATATATTCATGAGGTTTGAATTAATGTCTAATTTTGCCACATGATAGCTCTCCCAGCACTTGAAGATCTTCTCTAAAATCCTAGGAGAAAGCTCAAAACGTGCCCACGTATCCTTCCTGTGATGTTTCTCACATGACAAATTTATCTGTTAGAAAGTCAGTTGACATTTTTTAATGAGCTGGATTATTTTTATTAATCAACTGATAACTTAGAAATATGGTTGTAAATGGTTGTATTTGCCTATGTTCTATGGTCTGAGATGTCCTACCACTGTCCTTTATTTCCTGGCCTTGAAATACAAAGAAGCAAATACTTAATATCTTCATACAATTTGTTTTCTTGGGATAATAAAATATCACTTCTCAGTGAATAGGGTATTTAAATATTTTTTAAAATATTTTTGAATTATTCTTGAAATTATCAAAAATATTTGACTTTCACTTTAGAAAAAGATAATTCACAAAAATATTTATGGGAAGCATTATTGTCAGATTATTCCCAATTGCATAAAAATTAAATAGATAATTTTAACTTGGGATAGAGTGTTCTAGAAACGTACTGCTGATGGTGCCAAAGCAATTAGGAATTAAAGACTGACAATTGGATCACTACTTTTTACATGTATTGAAAACATAACCATTTGTGCTCATTAATAATGCACATTATCTCTGGGCACTGTGAGGATATTTCTTTATACATTTCTGCAATGATAATAACATTAACTGGGAGATCATTATCTATTTTATAATTGAAATTCGTATTTGAACTTTCTTAACTGAAAGGAATACCCTTCAGGTTGTAATTACTGAGTGAAATGACTAAGCAAATTCTAACAATTAGGCTAGTTCCTTGTAGCCATCATTTATTTCAATTCCGGGTGTGGTGGTGAAATAAAAGGGCTCGTCTATTGGGTCATCTAGCATATTTAAAATGGGAATAAAGGCAGTGGAAGAAAGGCGAAAGCTAATTTGTCCTGTCCTCTGACATCTGCTCAGCAGCGCCCAGATTCCAGCTACGTCCACTTCAAAGGGCAGCCCTCACCAGATACACATGTACTGGGCACAAACTTGGCCCTGGTCTCCTGCCTGTAATTTCCACAATCTCTTCTGCTCTCTTGGCTTTCGAGAGGCCTTTAGTAAGAGCCAAAGAACCTTCCCGGAACCTGTAAAATCAATGCAAACAAAAAGAACTAAAAAGGAATTCATGTTGCTGATAAAGAGCCATTAACACTAATATTCCATTGAAAGAGAACAAGAAAAAGGTTCCAAATAAAAATATGAGGAAAAATATGTTTTGCAAATGACACTGAATTGTTTTCTATCCATTTGATCTCCTTGTGGATACACAACTCAATATTTTGTCTTCTTTATTCTAAATAAACAAAATTAATTCGAACTTGAAAACCACGGAAAAATTTTAAATTCAGAATTACACATGGGATTTGTTTAACCTGTTTCCTATTTTTTCTCACTCTACCCTGTTATTTTCTTGAATCTTTATTTAGTCTTCAAAGTTCTTGAAGTTTTACCTAATATGAAATAAATAGCACATTAAAATAGATTTATTGCCAAGATCATCATCCTACTCCTGATTTTGATAAAGGATTTGGAAGGCCTACAAATAAATATTAAATTTTTTCAAGAGCAACATGCATTTATCATAAAGGATAGATTTACATTGTGATAGTAAAAGCCAAATGTTAGAAAAACATCTCTACATAAAATTTCAGAACTTACTATACTTCTATAGCCATGGACCTCAATTAGTTGTCATACAAATGATGCAACACTGCGAATTTCTTGTTCTAAAACCACAAACAAAGTGAAACATTCCTGATACACACTCAGAGATTGTACATACAAGGGCTGTCTGGAAAGTATGCAGCCACGTAATATGACAATGTTATATTGATAATGGCTGCGTCTTTTCTGGATAACCCTGGTATGTCCCTGCTCTAGGAAGCCTTACATGCCCTCTTCAAACCCTGCTATTATCATGATGGTTAAAAACAGTGGCAGCTATTTTATTTATGAAGAGATGAACAGGACTGTGGGATAGCATGATTAAGGGGAAAGGAAACATAAAGCTAACACCTAAAAATATCTTGGAATACAAGCGTCTTAAGTCAGAAATAAGGGGAATGCTGATACAAATTTAAATATGTGAACGTTTGAGTAAGGCTGGTTTGTGACCTCAGCAAGTTGAAGTAGTTCTCGAGATTGGTTTTACATTAAGATATTAGTGTCACCTGTTTCAGTATCTGTTTTGATAATAACTAATCCACACAATTACTTTCTCTTTTCAAGATGACTATAGAACCACAATGCATGTTAGAATTCTTGGCAGCCAGCGTCTATCAAACAGAATAATCACAACTCTGTTTGTCCTTTATCGGAACGCTGATAACTAATATAGTAGTTGCAATGGTTTTGAATTTTATATTAATTTTATTATTTGTTGTATATGTTTATTTTATGCATATAACACACTTAGTAAATACGGAAGCAAAAGGAATACTTATATTGAAACCCAAGTTCAAGAGCCTAAAATGAAAAGCCTGCAAATATTCCTCAAGATATAATCATCACCACATCCATGAGTGATGAATTCATCACATAAAAATTACTATATAATACCGGAGTGCCCATTCTTTTGGCTTCCCGAGGCCACAGTGGAAGAAGAATTGTCTTGGGCCACACATAAAACACCCTAACACTAACAATATCTGATACACTAAAATAAGAGGTCTGTGCCTAATTTTCTTGATGTTTTCAGAAAGTTTACGAATTTGTGTTGGGCCGCATTCAAAGCTATCCTGGGCCACATGTGGGCCGCAGGTTGGACAAGCTCAATATAATATATAGTAAAATTTCTGTTGAATTACATTTTTTACTCATTAGAACTAAAAAAGAAAACCATGCCCACAGTATGTTACATGCTTGAAAACAGCAGCCCCAAACTCTCTCTCACATCTTGTCATTTAGAATATAATATGAAAATCATAAAAGTAAACCAGTGGAAAAAAATACATTAGTTGATATTTAAATACAAAAATTCCAAGCATGAAATTTTAAAAATATTTCTATTATAAATATTAAATTTTCTATTGTAATAAAAGGAAGTTCCAAAATTTGAAATAAAAATAAAAACAGTAATTGTGGGGCACCTTTATGAAATAAAGAAAACTACGATCATATAAATTCCAGTTTCCTAGGAAACAAACTGACCTATGGTCTTCAACTTTTTACAGAAAACTTCTCCTCTCTCTTTATCTTCACTGAAACCTTACTCGTCCTGTGATATACAGCTCTTTCTGAGGCCTCTCAAGTGATTCTCCTTAGGGTGCCAGAACAAAATGCCACAGGCTGGGTGGCTTAAACAACAGAAATTTATTTTCTCACAGTTCTGGAGACTGGAAGTCCCAGATCAAGGTCCCAGTGGGGTTAGTGTCTGGAGAGGGCTCTATCCTTGAACTGAAGATGGCCACCTTCTTGCAATGTCCTCACATGGTATAGAGAGAAGGGGAGAGAAAAAGAGACAGAGACAGAGAGGGAGGGAGGGAGGGGGGGAGAGAGAGAGAGAGAGAGAGAGAGAGAGATGGATCAGAGAGAGAGAGAGATGGATCAGAGAGGGAGAGAGCACTCTTTGGGTCTCTTCTTATAAGGACACTGGTCCTATAATATCAGGATCCCTCTGTATAACATTATTTAACCTTAATTACCTTCTTGTGGGCTCTTTCTCAAATATAGTCCCATGGGAGGTTAGGGCTTCAACATGTGGATTGAGATGGGTACAATTCAATTCATAGCACCTGTTTTCCTTAAGTTAGGAAAATGAGGCAGTAGTACTTCATTTCTTCATGGAACTTCAAGTCATCCCCTCTTCACCGTCACATGAACCCCCTTGTTATTTGGGGGCCTCTGTTATTCAGAGACTCGTAGAAAACCTCACTGCTAGAAAAATCTCAGTGTGTGCTATCAGTGTGCCTTCACTTGAGATGCTGAACCAAACCTGAGAAAATCGAACAAATGCATAGACAGGAACTACTGCAGGGTCGTATTCTACCGCCTCAGCTGCTTTCTCGGTGTGGCCCACGATTCCTTCAGTTCCATAGGTCGTTATCTGATTCCTTTTTCCACAAGAGAACCCTGCCTGCTAGCCTTCCACTTTCAAAATAGTGTCCTTTTGATTGATTAATTAATTAGATTGATGGATGATTATTTGATATAATAGCTTACCAAGTGGGAAACTCTTCCTTCTGTCTTTAAATTTAAAATTTATCTGCAAGTCTTTTATCTTCTCTTTCTAAAACTAATTCCTGCCAACTATGCTGTATAAAGTTTTTAAACCATGTATAACTAAAAGTACTATAAACAAAGTTAAAAGATGAGACATATACTGGAAGAAGCATTCATTTGCAGTGTGTTTAACTAGCAAAGGGTTAGTGTCTGTTAGTTTGCATAAGGAGAGTCTGCAAATTAATAAGGGTGAAAAACAACCCAGTTGAAATATGGGCAAAGGCTACGAATAGGCATTTCATATAAGACACGTTTTACTGAAACTGTCAGGCAAATGCCAATTAAAACAGCATGATAGTAATTCACATCCATGTGTCAAAAAGAGGTTGAACAGCACCACATGTGATCAAGCATGCAGGCTCTCAGATACTACTGGTGCGAGCCGTTATTGGCACCATCGTTTTGAAAAGCAATTCGGCAATGTCTAGAAAAGTTTAGGATGCATATTCTACAACCCAGCCTTGCTTCATCTAGAAATGCCCTAAAGCAACTACCATCAAAGGACACAGTTGGTCATTGCTACCTTACTGATAAAAGTGAAATCTCTTAAATAACCAAAATACCTATTATTATAGGAATGCATAAATTAAGATGGTTATATTCACATCATAGAAAATATACAGGACATAAATGAATGACTTGATCTACATATAACATTGATAAATATGACCCGTTCGATGACCCTTTGGAAGCATGTTCTCCATTTAGCATTTAGACTACGAGTATGACACCTGAGCGTCCTCCTACCTCGCGGGCCGATCTTTCTGTCTCCCCTATGGTTGCCGTAAATTCTCTCTCTATAACCTCTCTTTGGATGTATCTTTGCCGTCAACATTTATTCTTTAAGCAACTTCATCCTTACACAAATGACTTTAAAGTCATACCTTCAGCCTAGACCTGAACCCTAAGCTCCAGGCTCCTGTATTTCATAGTCCACACAGTCAGCATCTCACCTTGGCACCTTGGCATCTGGGCTTCTTGGACTTCGGACCCTATGACCTCAGTCTGCTCCTCGGGCAGCCCTTCTTACCGCTGTTACTGGCAAGCTGACTACAGTTGTTCGGACCCTTCGATATGTTTCTTCGCTCTGATCACTTCTCACTACCCAGCCCCCACCTGCCGATTGAAGTCACCGTCATCTTGTGCTTTTGCTACTGAAATGCATTTTACAAGAGGTTTCCCGGCTTGTGCCCGTGGCCTCTTGCCATCTCTTCTCCACGGGACCGTTCAGAACGATTTGTTAAAATGAACGTCACATCCCATCACTCCTCTGCTCACACCCCCCGTGGTTCCTGCTGGGTGCGGCCTCTGGTCCCCTCGGCCCTCGCCTGCCCCCACTCTCCCGCTGCCCCCCACGCCCGCCTTCCAGGCCTCGCTGCGGCTGGGCAGCGCCGGGCTCTCCCCTCCTCCCGCCTCGGCACTGGCAGTTCCTGTTTTCCTCCAGCAGGTGACCAGTTCCTCCGCTGTCTTTGGGTCGTTAGGCCCTTCCTGGACACTCTGTTTCCATTTTCAACCTAACCCCCATTCCTTCATCCCCCCTTTTCCTACTTAAAACGTTCTTATTAGCACTTCATCTATATAGCAGCTGGACTGGTCTGTTCGGGCTGCCACAGCAAAAGGCCACACGCATTTATTTTCTCACAATTCTGGAGGGAGAAGTTCCTGACTCAAGTGCCGGTGGATCAGGTGTCTGGTGGGCTCTCTTCCTGGCTTGCAGATGGCACCTTCCTCCTGTTCCTCCCTCACCTGGCCATTCCTCTGTGCATGCGTGCAGGGAAGAAGCATGGTTGCTGTCTCTACCTCTTCTCGTAGGGACACCAGCCCCGTCAGGTTAAGGCCCCTCCCTTCTGACTTCTCACTGACCCTATGTCCAAACTGAGTCACATTGTAGGTTAGGGCTTCAGCATATGAATGGGGGTAGAGGGGTTGCAAGTCAGTCCATAACAGCAGTCTGTATAGAATATGTCATATGTTATTGTTCATTTTGTAGACCCTCTAGAATATAAGCTTCATAAGAGCAGAGATTTTAGGTTGTTTTGTTCACTGCTTCATTCGATCACTTAGAACAATCCCTGAGGTATAGTAGGTAGTCAATAAATATTAAGTGAATTGTCTCAGAAACCTGATGTGAAATATAAAGTGTGTTATCATTTTTACTTAAAGAACATCATGTCGGATTTTCAAAAGACAAAATTATACTATATATTTTTTATGAACAGTATGTATGTGGTAATGTATTTTTTAAAAATTTGAAGAATGCCAATTTGAGAACACTTAATTAATTCCCTGAAGACAAGGAGGGAAATGAAATTAGAAGACAAAGCAACTCTAATGGTAGCTACATGATTTTATTTTTTTAATAAAAGTTTTGAAACAAATACGCAAAATGATAACATTTGTTAAATCTTGAGAGGATACAGGCATATGTGACCTAGTGTTGTCTATGTTTTAAATATTTCAAGAGGAAAAAGGTAAGAGTTTCTGTAAGGGCAGAGACTATCCGTTTTGTTCCCGCGTGTATTTTAAACTCCCAAAAGGGGTGACAGCCCATAGTTGGACCTCCATGACTATTTGGTGGATGGATGGAGTTTCAGACCATTTGGACTTACTTAACTTTGGTTCTGAGCATCGTACTCGGTAGGTACAAAGACCCAGATAAACAAACACACAAGCAAGTCAGCAAGAGAAACAAATAAGAAATACACAAGCAAGAAAGCAAAGAAAAAAACCAAACAAGAACCTTTTTTGAAAGCTAGATAAATTTCCCCAACCATGCTGACCTCATCCCTCCCTCTTACTGCCCCTTCTAGGCCATGACCTGGGAATGATGTATTGTCTTGGCTGCCCAGTTATTCCATGAGCTTCTCTCACCTCACCCCTAATTTACCTCTCTGCCAAAAGACACAAGCAGAAGCCGCTGGAGACTAACGTAGTTTACGGTTAAGTCACTGACCTTCTGCATTTTCTCCATAAACCCCCAACCATTTGGGGCTCCTCTTTGGACATGCGCTTTTACACGATTCCTCCCTCTCTAGTTCTGATGGATTATTGCCCCTAAAACTACAGTTTCGTTGACTCTCCAAAGAGTAGCAACCGAAACCTGCTATTTCTAGCTCCACTTAACTCATATTGATGCCATTTGCTAAGGTCATTTCCTGCTCCATCGCAGTCAGAGGCCCCAGATCTGGCCAAATGCAGACAGCTCACACCTAATAATTGCATACAAAATTTTTTTAAATTTGGGTTTCCAGTTTGTCTGATAATCTAAAAGTCATACGTTCTTATTTTCCTTTCATAGATGACAAATCCCAGCAAAAACTGAGTTTCTATGTTCCTTTAAGTTTTTTAAATTTTGCCTAATTATGAATATTTTATGTATGTTTTGGTTAATCTATCTAAGTCATTTCTGCCTTTATTTGATACAAACAAGTAAAAATCAAGTTATTAACCAGAATGTGGAGATATTCAGAGTTTTCCTCTCACATAGACTCTCACTTCATGTTAATTAGAGAAACAACTATCACAGTGTTCCACACTTGCCTGTATCTTTTATCTTTTTTTGTACTTGGCCATGGGGAAAGTGAAGACTCTAGGGATTAAAAAGTGAAAAGAATTAAGAATAGTACATTATGGCTCTTTGTCTGATAAATACCAAGCCAGAAATTAGAAACTTCACCTCATATCACACTGAGAAGTAAGTTGCAGATGCATTAAAGAGTTAAAAAAATCAAACTATAAAAAATTGGAATACTGTATCAATACTATTTGTCAAATATATGACCGGAAGACTTTCTTAGTTTAAAAGCAATCACAGGCATCCAGAAAAAAAAAAAGTGGACTGTTCTGTTGCATAATTTAAAATTTAGGTATGATTTTTGCTTCAGAAGGCAAAAATACATCTTTAAAAAGCAAAAGATAAAAATAAATTGATGCAGCAAATAGGACATTTTTTTCATTATAACAAAGTCCCTTCAAATTGACACTAAAACAATAAGACCCTTTAAGCTAAGAAAGGATTGAATGATACAGACATCGAATTTGTAAATAAGGAACTACATTTAGTACCCAAATAAATAAAATATTCATTTACTTATTAATAAGGAAATCAAATTAACAAAAAGTATTTGAAGTAATATTATGCAATCTACTCCAAATTCGTTTAAATAGGTAATATTATATGCTGGTAATGGAAACGTACATTATACAATACAATTATTTTAGTAAACAATCTTGAATTTAAAATTTTAAAAGCCTCCCTAACTATTGACCTCGTAATTCCCTTCTCAGAATTTAAGGATTTATACTTAGGATAAAGAAAAAAGCAACGTTATATCCAAAGTTAGGCACTGGAATATTATTGATGACAGTAAAATATTTAAAATATCCTCATAGATTTCTAGGTTATTTTAAATATAATATATTACATTAATCGGATAGCTACAAAAAGTAAAAAAGAGTAGTAATGAAACAAGAAGTATTTACAAATACTTAACATATCAAATATGAAATGCGATAATGATGATATGGCTCAAATTGTTATTAGGTAAACCAATTCTTAGGCCAATAGCATTTGGAGCGACTGGCAGTGGTTGACCTTGTAGCTGTGCTCCTACAAGGTCACGGAGGTCTCCATGCGCTGTGCTGCTATGGATCCTGGCCTCGTTGGACATCTTGACACTAGACCCTTCTGAAATTGGCCCAGGACCCTTGCTTTCTGGCCAAGACTACCCATCTGCTTTCCTAGAGGCAACCCCGTGTCTTTCAAGGTGCCTGGACCTCTGTTTGGTAGGAACTTCTTCCTCCATTTCCTGTGGGCCCTGAGCTTTAGAAAGCCTAGAAGCCTAATGCTCGGGCCTTGCCTACTGTGTGACAAAGACGCAGAAAGACCGGCATTCATTATCATCTTGGTCACACTTTGCCAGCTTGTCTTGAAAAGATAATTATTGACTTCTACCTCTGCTGGGTTCTAGGCACTGTGCTCAGTGTTTGATGTGTAATGCCCTTACCCAATCTCAACCCAAGACGTATGCTGATATTTAATGTACAGAACCGTACGCGATTGTCTGCACAGCGCTGTGACAGGAGTGCTATTTTCCTCATTTCAGAGGTGGGGAAGCGGATGCTCATGTACTGTTCACTGTTGTGTCCTCAAACCTCAAGCAGCTTCTTGTACCTGGTACGTGGTCCACAGTGTTTTTTCACGGAGGGTAGCAGTCATTTATGGAGCCCTCACAGGTGTCCATGGGCTCTCTGGTTGCAAAGGCAAGGGCAGTGACTGCATCCAGTGCTGAGCACACAGTTGGTCATCAGTGAGTATTTGTGGAGTAAGTTCGTGCTGAGTAAATCAAAACTATCTCAGACTGATTTTACTCACACTTAGCCTCCTAAAACAAGGCTTTGTTGGGTTTACTATCCAGAGGATCCGAATGTATCAGCACATGATGTGCCACATTATTCCAGAAGTTGTGTATTTGATTTGACCACTGTTGCCAATAAAAATGACCTTTCACAAAATGATTGGCATAGAGTGCTCATGGGACTCTCTTTGTTAGACGACTAATTCAGCATACTCCCCCAAATTACACTATAGATATAGGTATATATAAATATAGATACACACACACACACACACACACACACACACACACACACATACATATATAGAGAGAAGTAATTTAGATGTTTCAGATACACTCTAAAGCTTTTGTAGATTGAACAAAATAATGGCTTTTCATCCATACACAATCAAATGATTTCTTAATAGCACAATTATCTTTTGCTGATTGGTTCGGGGACTTTTGCTAGTTTTTTTCTCCCATAGTACTGTGATATTTTACACCTCATATGACTTTAATTTTAAAGCAAAAGAGTTTTCCTTGTTTTTCCTAACTGATGTTGTATCTTTTGGCAACGCTAGCTATGAATTGCATGTGGCTAATCTTGGATTCCTAAATTGATAGAAGTTAGTTGGGCCTAAGCTCCATTCATGGTGTCCCGCTGCATGTGCATATTTAAAGACAAACTGATATAATTATCAGGTTTCCAAAGAGAAACTTCTTTAAAGTACTCTTACATGAAATCAGGAGTTCACTGATGATATTGTGGATAGTATTGGCTACCATTTAACATAAATCCCACCTTTTAGAAGTCTCACTTTTATCTTTGGAAAGGAAAGAGCCAGTGTTTGTTTTCTCTCCTTGTGCCTCCACAGCCTGGATGTTTCCCAGCTAAGGGAGCTGTTACACTTAGACTGAGAATCCTGTCCAGATAAGAGTCTCTCTCTCTGGAAGTTGCTTCCAGAAGTTTCAAAGCAATTCTACCCCCGTATGCACAAAAACTCCATGTACTGGAATGACTCATTGATTTCATTTAATATGTGTGATGATGTCAGAAGGGCCCCACATAAAAATCGTCTGGCAACAGAATTTCCACGGGAAGACAGAAGCCCTCCATAATTTGAAAAGAGAAGTTCAAAATAACCTAATCGTGTAAAATTTGTGATCAGGTTATTGTGACGTTATAGTATTTTTCAGTCGGTTTGTACTAAAATGAAAGCACATAAAGATAGTGAAAATTGTATTATATGGAACTGACCCTATACCATTAGCAAAATCACACGTGATAGTAGACTAGCCTTTGCTCTGAGTTTGACAAGTTTGCTCCCACGTTTAACTCAGTAGAAGAACTTGTCAAGCCACACAGCCCCACTTGTTCTGCAGGAGTCCTTCTGCCCCGTCGACTCGCACGTCCAGATCTGAGCTAAGCTAGTCAGCCCCACGTGATCCCTCTTGCAGAGGTACTTGCAGTGATAGGAATTAAGCCATGGGATTTTCCTGCGTTTTTCATATCATTTTCTTGTTTCTTCATCTTTATTGAAGTATAATTGACAAATACAATTTGCATAGATGAGGACTGTCTGGACAAAGTTCAGTCATTGTCAGTGTAATGGGAACATTTGCATGGCTGGATACTTTCTGGACAGCTCTCGTATGCACGTTGTAAAACATGATGATTTGATATACATACACATAGTAAAATAATCACCAAAATCACAATCAACTTAATGAACACATCCATTCCCTATGGTTACTCTTCACTTTTTTTTCTGGTGAAAGACGAGATCTATTCTCTTAGCAAATTTCCCATACGCAATACAGTGGTATTAATACAGTCACCATGCTGTACATCAGGTCCCCAGAAATTATTCATCTCATAGTTGGAAGTTTGTATACTTGGACCAACATCATCCCGTTTCTCTCCTCCTCTCAGCCCCTGGCAGTCACCAGTCTGTTCTCTGTTGCTATGAGTCTGACTTTTTAAAATTCTAGATATGAGTGAAGTCATGCAGTGTTTGTCTTTCTGGTCTGGCTTATTTCACTTAGCAAAGATCTTCCTGGGTTCATCCATATTGTTATACATGGAAATATTGCCTTCTTTTCATGGCTGATTAATATTCATACGCACACACACACACACACACACACACAGGGTCTGGCAGAAGTAACACCCATTTTAAGTAGTTAAAATATTGTTAAGTTACAGAATTACATACTTTTTTTAAAAAAAATAAAAGATTTGGTATAAATTACCAGCTCATTAGAAAGGGCGTTACTTCTGCCGGACCCTGTTCGTATATCACATTTTCCTTATCCGTTCATCTGTCGATGGACACTTAGGTTGTTTCCGTATCTTGGCTATTGTAAATAATGCTGCAATGAACTTGGAAGTACAGATATCTCCTCGAGATACTGACTTCATTTCCTTTGGATCTATTCCCAGAGGTGGATTTGCCCAGATCATAAGGCTGTTCTATTTTTAATTTCTAAAGTTACCTCCATGCTGTTTCCATAATAGTTGTCTCACATTCTTTTTGCCATTTTCCACTTGAGTGCAATATAATACTTTAATTTGTATTAATTTGTTAATAAGGAGACAGTAACTATGGGGTCACAAAATAAGCTTCGCACAAATAAAGGAGAAATTATATCATGATCCTAATGAAACTCTTACATGACTCTAAGCCTCTCCGTAGATGAGAAGGTGCCTAACTTGAGAGAAGTCTGTTCCAGTTAATATGGCCTGTCCAATATGCTGCATCTCTAATTTTATTTTAATCACCGTTCTATACCAGTTTTGTCATTTAGTTCTTATTTAGGGTCAGGGACCAACTAGAATACTGAGGAACTCTTGCAAATAGGTTATTATTTTTACTACCAGTGTTATTATTATACTATATCTGGTGCTGAGGATCTCTTCAGTAAGAACTAAAGGAAGGAGTAAATGATTAAAGAAATATTGGTTAATTAATATATTGAGGAGAGAGGCCTCTGGGAGGTGGGAGAAAGGACAAGCGGCGGAGAGCTGAGCAGTTGCCATGGGAACTGGAGGCCGCAGTGATCTAAGCAGAGGTTGTTTTCCCATGTCCTGTGACCCCTCCTGGAGGGACCAGCTGCACGTAGAGCTGTGGGCATTACTGGAAGGCTGCTAGCAGACTCCAGAGACCTCTGCTTCAGTTTACAAATAATATTTCCATTTTTATTCCCAATTTACATATTAAAAACAATATGCCTAATGAGTTTGAAGCCACACTAAGTGATGGCTATTCCCAGGACCCTTTATAGTTCCACTTCTCCTGATCAGAACATACCTTGGTTGTGGTTGTTGCTGTTATTTTACATAAAGCATTTCAGAACTTTGAAATATTTGGAGGGATTCTGCCAGATAACATGGCCAAAATGTACAACTTTGATTATTCGAAAAGTCCAGAAAATCCTTTCCCTATATTGACCATTAATGAAAGAACCTATAATAAACCCAAACAACTTGTTTACAAATAGGTAACATAAAGGCATAAATGGGGTGACTCTAAAATTCTCTCAAAATGCCTTGAGAAGGACATTGGGTAAAGTTTGTCCAATGATGAAGACAAAAACCAGAGCTCTAGAAAACTTAAATATGCAAAAATGGAAGTTATCTGGCAACACTGAGTTAGAGCAGAGAAAAGGAAGCCAAAAGAGGTCACACTTTCTAGTCCTAGAGGATTTATTCTTCACTATGCCATGATTAAAACTTCAAGTAAACCCAAGTCACCACCATAAGCGTGCTGTCAGAAACCAGCAGGACCAGACCTTAGCGCGGAGTACATCCTTTGCAGGTGGGCGGTGCGACCCTGAGCATCTCCAGATGACACAACACTCAGGGTACAATGAAGTGAAAAGCCACTTGCAGGGTTGTGTCTGGGGGAAACATGGGGCAAAGGCCTATGCAGATAGAAGGCAGCTGGCTGAGCAAACTCCTGAGGTGGCAGACCCTCTGTCATGAGCTCCGAAGGGCACCTGAGTTTCTGGTGATTGTGGTGAGGGCCAGCAGGCCGTCATTTTTATCTTAATTGTTAAAACTTAGGTTCTGCTCCATAAGACTTACTTAGAAACCTTTCTGCAATACGATTTTCTTAACACACTTGTAAAAGCGTGTGTGTACTTATAACGATAATTTCTAATAGTGAGTTTCTTTTGTTTATTTTATACTCTAACTCCTGAGAATCTGAAGAAAAATGGAATTTGCTATGGTTTGGGAAGGAAGAAATGGGAATGTTTATGAACGATTCTATTAACTGTAAGTTTTACAACCTTTTTTAAGAGGGCAAGTTAACATCACAGGTTTAAATTCACGGTTTCTAATCAATCTGAAAGATTTATTGTATGGGGAAAATTCTGCTTGTTGCTGCATTTTAATAAAATTAATCTCTATAATTTGTGTTTGAGCTCATATATATATGACCTCATATTTTGGATGCTGACATAAGATGAAAATTTTAGTGGACAATAAATTACCTTTACTTTGATGTTATCCTTGTACAAGTTGGCTATTACCTGGGAGAAATATAATAATGGAACAGTGGATCTGTTAAAGAAATTTTAAAGCCCAGACAATTGTGGTAAAGAGTTTATCTTAACTAAATAAACGAGACCAAAAACACACAAATAAACCAAAAAAACACACTTAATGCTTTTCCCTTTAGGATTTTCTTTCTTTTTAAAGAACCAAAAATGTTTGGGTGCTTCTTTCTAAATGGAAATATTCTTGTACTTGATACACCCAAAGCTACTAGAAAGCACGCTAACGTAAGTCTCTCATCCAGAAGAATCTGAGAACTGTCATTTTCATCTACAGTTTGTGTCTTCTGTTAAACCAGTAAAATTCAATTATATTTTAAAGTATGGAGATGTTATGTAGTGCCTGAAATATAATTTATCTAAACTAAAATATCATGTCATAACATTGCTTCTTTCAACACATTCTGACACGTTTAATTTAAAATAACATGTAGCATATAAAGCATTTGACTATTCTTTAATAGTAATATCTTCCTTTCTCAAAACAAAACACAAAACCTTGTAGTATTTCTGTTCTGCACAGTAATTTCTGTCACAAAACCTCTACATTTCGGCAGCTGTCTGGTTTGGAAATATAGAAATTCCAGAGGATTAGCCTTTCCTAAATCTTATATTGTGTAAGCCAAGTTCAAGTACAGAAAGTTATATGACCAGGGAGGTATCAACCAATGTGCATTGTTTATTACTAGACTAAATGTTTTCCTTGCATGTCTGTCTTTTATCAAATTACGGTGCTCTGTATTGGAAGAGCTACAACAATCTTCCAACACATGGATTCCCAAGTCTATGCCTGTTGGAAGCCTCCAGCTCCTATTTCTACCCACTGATTACATTCCTGTTCCTCTTTCTTTTTAAAACCAGACTTGTGTCCTACTTAAATAACACGCCCAGACAAAGAAGAAAAAAGAAAAGAAAAGCAAGCATTGGCCAAAGATGGCTGCATACCCACCCACCAGCGAGTACAGAAGACCCTCCAGACTTTGAGTCACCCCATCTCTGGCCAATGTGACTACAGCTCAGAGCTGCCAACACTCAATGATCACTCACTGCCTCTCAGACCTCCTTTGCCTTCAGGGGATCCCTACGCCACACATGGTCTTCTGTCTCTAAAGTGGATGAGTAGGGGTGTAGTAAGGATCAAAGCGGACGTTTGCTTGCATCTTTGCCTTACCCCACACTCCTGTATTCGTTTCCCAGAGCTGTCATAAAATATCACAGACTGAGCGGGACTTCAACAACAGACATTTATTATCTCACAGGTCTGGAGGTTTGAAGTTCAAGATTCAGGTGTTGTTAGGTTTGGTATCTTCTGAGGCCTCTCTCCTTGAACTGCAGAAGGCTGACTTCTCCCTGTGTCCCTACATGGTTGTCCCTCTGTCTGTGTGTTGTCTGTGTCCTAATCTCTTCTTTTTATAAGGACACCAGCCCTATGGGATTAATGCCCACTTGTAGCTGTGCCCCTCTAGTCTCTCCATGTTCATCTGGGCTTCTTCTCCATGTGTTTTCACATGGACTTCATATAAGGACAGTAGTCACTGCGTTGAGGGCTCATCTGAACGCAGCGTGACCTTATCTTAACTAATTACACCTGTAAAAACCCTATAGTCAAATACAGTCACATTCTGAGGTTGGAGTGTACATGCATTCAACCCAGTAAACCTCCTGCTGTAAGTTCAAATTCCATCTTCCCCCAGTAAGTAATATCTCACCATAAAGCTTCGTGTGTGCGTGTGTGTGTGTGTGTGTGTGTGTGTATTTCTTTTTCTCATTCTGGAAACAGAAGGGAAGCTTGCCCATGAGGAGAAGAAATGTGAGTGATTAAGACTGCTGGAGCCCAAAGGTGAATTTTTTATACTCAATCCTTGGCTGTGTCAGACACTCTCAGACAAAATATGTACTCGGTGCACTGAAGTGCTTTTTGTTCTCTCTGCATTTATGGAATTGTTCTGCACTTATGACATGCTGATGGCAGTTTTTTATCCCTTTCTCTATTTCTGTCTCCATTATGTCAAAATGTACCACTTTATTTCCATAAAGCCTTTAGAATTAGAGAAAACTGAGCCCTAGCAGACCGGTTTCTGAGCCACGGTTTTCCTCATCTGCAAAATGAATGTAACAGTATTTAACACTTCAGGGCTGCAAGACAAAAATTACTTGGCATGCCATACACACTGAAGTCATGTGTAAGATTGCATGTCATTGCCTAGAGCTCTCTCTGGCCACCTGAACCTGTTTTGTGTCCTTGGGGTCAATCTTCAAACAGTGACCAACAGGGATTAATGGATAAATGTCCCAGCTCCATCACCCTTCAAGTGGAATAACGGTGACAGGTGTGTTCTACTCAGGCTTCCAGAATTCCCTTGTGAGATGAAGCTTCAGTTTCCCACACAGTTGCTTCCCTTCCCTGTCTCTCTTCCCCATTCCTCTGTGGTGTGTCCAGGGATCTCTCCTTTTATTTGAATCCTTTTCTCAGCCTCTGCTTGGGAGAACCCTAACCAAGACAATACCGTTATATGCTATTAAAAATGAAACGTGGAGAGCTTTTAAAATGCTCAAAGCTTACCTGTGTCCAGGCTTCTAGGAATGTTCTTATCATCTCTGAGACCCCTCCCCAGTGGGTGACTTTTGCTGCAATCTCCTTGCCATTTCTCTTCTCACTCCACGCACTTCTGATGGTCTGCCCAAGTCTTTTTCATTCCACAGACGTCTGCCTTGGCGGGTATCCTGCAGTTTTGTAGGAAGCTGCCCAAACGTACTCCGGTGCTTCAAGCAGGTCTGCCAAGCACCGTGGGTCTGTTAAAGGCACACCTCTGTCTAGCCTTCTCTTTTTCACAGTGTTCACTCTGAATTACTTTCCCTGACCAGTCCCTAAACCACGTTCTAGCCTTCCGTGGCACCGCTGATCCTAATTTTAGACTCCGCTTGCGCTCTGGACTTGATGTCGTTTCACTTTTTCGGTAACTTAATAAATACGTGGTGAGTGCCTACCGTCCAGCAGGCGTGTGGCAGCGTGAGGAGGTGAGACTGGGGCTCCGTCCTCGCTCCGGGCCCTCCTGGCTTCACCCCCGCAGCGGAGCTTCTTACTTGTAAGCAGCAGAAACCAAGGGGCTACTTCAACAAGGTGAAAGAAACCCATTCAAGGACATATAGTAGCTCACAGAATTTTTAAGAAGGCCAAAGAATCAGGCTTGAAACCACTCAGCCAGGAACAGTACCCAAAATCCCGTCCTGGAAATGGTTTGTCAGGATAGAACTGCCATCGGCCCTGCCTGTAAGTGTGCAAAGCTCCGCGTGGCTGCTGCGGGCACGCTCTGCAGAACGGGTGACGTGCTTTCTGCGGTAGGTGGTTCTGGGGGGAAGCCAGCCAGCCAGCTCTTGGGGGTCACATCCCTGCGTAATACCCTCCCCCGCGTGTGAGCACAACCCAGTGGATACGATGTGGCGACCGCGGTTGGATGGTATTTCCTTGACTAAGTCATGCAAGGCGTGGCCTCTGTCTTGCCCGCGTCCTGTCTCTCTGCTTCCGGATAGCTGGCTCTGAGGAAGCACGTCGCCATGTTGTCAGCTGCCCCCATCAGAAGTCCATGTGGTAAAGATCTGAAAGTAGCCCCCAGGAAACGGGCCATGAGGAACTAAGGTCTGCAGTCAAGCAGTCCAGAGGAGCTAAACCCACCCCCCCATGACATGAGTTAGCTTAGAAAAGCGACCTCCCCGGGGAGCTTTGAGATGATGGTAGCCCCGCCACTGTCCTCAGTGCAGCCTCAAGGAGGCACCGAAGCTGAAGATCCAGCTCGGCTGTGCCCGGGGTCTGCACCCAGAGAAACTCAGATGGCAAATTGGTTTTTAGCTAAGTGGTAGCGTAATTTGTTCTGCAGCGATAGACAACTAAGCTATCACCCATCGCTATTCGTACTACTAGCTGCAGATGCAAAGTCTGCTAAGAAAGCATCCTACTGGTTGGACCAAGATCACACATTGGGTCCCCGTTCCTTGTCCCCTACCCCACTCCCCACGTGTGGTGATGGCAAGAGAACTGACTCTGGGTGATGAACACGTCATACAACACGTAGACTGTAGAACTGTACACCTGGAACCTATGTAATTTTTACTAACCAGTGTCACCCCAGTCAATTTAACAATAAGAAAATAAAGGTCATACACTTGTATCCCAGCTGCAAGGAGGCAGAGAGGGCAAGAAACCAACATTGTCCTCTTTTACAGTTGGAGGTGGTTTCTTTCTGACAAAAAGACACGTAGGGGGATCTCCCCAATGTGGAAAAGACTTGGGTATTCTGGTCAGTTAAAAACAGTGTGTACTGTCCACTATGGTGGCTGTGCAGCCAGAGATGCAGCCCACATCATGGTCCAATAAGGAGCCAACGTCCTGCCTCCCTTCCCACACATCCGGTGGCATCTGTCCTCTGTGCTCGCCCAGCTGTGGGGCAGCTCTCCTGTCCAGTTGGCTCTGGACTCCTGAAATAGGTGGGAGCTGGAAAGAGCTGGAGAAGCCTTTTATTTGGGCTGCTTATGCATTTCTATGGTATAGCCTTATGTTAGCCCACATGAATTATTGGAGAGAATTTAATTCGCTTGCACTATTTCATGCAGCCCCATGGTTATGAGCTAATTGAGGCCAAAAGAGGAAAGCACTAAAATATTAACAGGCTTTGCTTTTTCCCATGAATACTTTGAAATTACCCTTCCAAATTGGTATCTCCAATAGCAGCAAACGGTAGCACAAATCCAACAGAAAACCCAAAAGTCACAATAATCCCATCTAATAGCAAATCACAGGCCTCAGAGCAGAGAAGAGATGAGCAAAGACACACTGTAATTGTGGGTGCTGCATGGGGTGTGTGGCAGAAAGGACCTCCAGGTTCATGGCTGCCACAGACCCCAGGAGAGAGGATGTCACCTTAAGGGAGATATCTATTAGCACATAAAACACTGTAAGAATAAATTACGTACCAGTACAAGGCAGGCTCCTTGTAGAACCCACAGCTTACAGAGGAAACCATAGTAACAGAGAGCAGAGGAATCCCAGAGAGCAAAGTAACTGGTATTTCTGTACTACCCACTCATGGCACTCAGCCTGGGCACCAGCGTGGTTACTAGGATGACTGCAGTGCTTCCCACCTTCTAGAAGTGCATGAGGTCTTGTGGGAAAAAGAGAGGAAAACGAGGACAAGACTTAAAGACATGGAGAGAATACTGTGAGAACACAGAGGGCGGGAGTAATGCCTCCTTTATCACTGTTTACATGCTCGGAATGTTGGGGGCCTCCTCATTTTCCCCTTCTTTATTGAAACTCTTACTGATTCAGTGTGATTAAAGGATTTGCAACTGATGAGAAGTGTATTGTCCAGAAATAGGAATGCCCTGATTTTGTTTGGAGGGGAGTGTGAGGTGTGAGCCAGGCAAATAATGGCAGTCCTCCCAAAAATGGCCCCGGAAGATGACATCACACTTTGGGAGGGAGTAGGGAGCTATGTGAAATATCCACACCATGGGAATTGCCTGTTACATTTTATTTGTATTCAGTGGTCATGACGATCTTGATGTGTAAACAGAAATAATGCTTTGCCCTTTGACTGACTGTGTTGCTTCTTCCTGCCCTTGAATAACTTCAATACGTTAATTAATAATGACGTTTTCAATGCATTTTCATTAGTACACATTAAATATGTGAAACACTATCCTTTCTCCCTAACCAAAGTCATACATTTCTTTCTGACAAATTTGAATTACCAGTGATAGCAAAACAATTCAGAGGAATGAATGGAGTCACAAATTGTATCGTGCATTGGGGAAAAATCATGATTGATAGAAAAAAATATTGTTCATTAATATGTAATTTAAAAGTAGTTCGTGTACAATTGCCTTCATTTTGTTGGCAGACAAAATTGTAATAAGTCTGCAATTAGTGATATTAGTGGGATACATTTATTCAAAACTATAGGTATATTTGTACAGAAATAAAGTTAGGTAATTTTAGAGAAGAACTTGAGTAATTATAAAATCCAGTATGTTAAGGTTTCATGCAAATAAGTAATCATCAAGAGAAATGTTTTCTAAGTGGTAGGCTGTCATCTTTTATTGAGGATCATAATAATAGCAAAGAAAAAATTTTGTTGAAAACATACATCTTTCAAATTCTATTAGGTCCTATATTGAGGAGACGGATAACAAATTGCCTGTGGGGTTTTTATGGCACCTCTCCTACCTGACATCTTTGCTCTGGATTCTGTTTCCCATGCCAGATGCAAGACTGTTAGAACTATATGTCTGTAGATCAGCTCTATGCCCTAAAACCTACAGTTATCTGTACTATTGTCCATTTTTATCTAGTCTCCCAAATAGAAATTTTCCTCTGTACCAAACTGGCCACCTCAAATAATACTTGAACCTAGTTACTGTTGGTTGTAGTAGCTCACATGCTTAGTCAGTACTGCCCAACACATAAAGGCACACTCACACCCTATTGTGAAATGCTGTGGGTCTTGATTTAGTCATAGCGAGGTAGTGAATAATAAATTCCCCGAAAGAGAGAATCCATCTTATTTTCTAGCACAGTGTTTGATCCATAATTTAATAAACATTTGTAGTTTTGTTTTGTTGAATGATTCTGGATTCATGAAGAATGTAGGAGAATATTATAACAGAGTACATTTTCTTTTTATTAATAGTTCTTACAGTTGTATAGACCAGTCTAGAGAATTTTTGAACAAAATTACAGCCAAAGTGAACCATAAACTGGCATGGACTTTCTTATGAGTTTTTGTATCCATAGTGCCCATTACAATATCTGCTGATAGTTGATGCTTAATCACTTCTTTACTTATCATACTGAATAGAAAAAAGCTTATCATCCCCTACTTAAGGAAGGCAAAATATTGTTTGGAAAGAGAATATATAGTAAAAATGGGCAAAGAAAAAACTTATACCATTGAGACTTCACTGCAACTTCCAAGTTTATTCTATAACATGCATTGATAAGTAGATACTATTATTAAAATAAATAAATAACCATCAACAGATTTATTTATGCCAACTAAACATTCAAATTTCTCATTGATTAAAACTCAATAATTACTGATAAATGAGAAACACTTATAATACCAAGAGGAATGTGAAAGATACCCCCATCCAACCTGGTGACATCAAGAACCCTTTAGGTGTTTACTGCTGGCACTGAAGTTCTTCTAGGTATGTCATTTCCATAAATTCTTTAGCTCTGGCTTAGACACTGTTTTGAAAAAAATTTTTCATCTGAATCCCCAGTTGTCAATTTTTGTGTGGGTCAAAGGTATGTATAATAGAAGCCAGTAAGTGACCAAAAGTCTCAGCAAAATGAGTTTCCTGTACAACAGATAATCATCAACATCAAAATTAATGTCTAGGCTTAGAAAATACCATCAGAGAATCAATTTGCCAATTTAGCTTGCCAACTATCTTAGAGCCTCATTTATGGAGGAGTTTTCTCCTTAATAATTAATAATATTTAGCAGTGGACCATATTCATATACAAATTAGAATCAAATCCTCATGAACATAGGGCTCCAGCCCCAACATGCTTCCCCTTCACTCTACGCTGCCATGATCCTATCCTTATTACAAATCTCTTTTTCCATGTCACCTTTCCCAAGACACTTTGAATTACCCACTCTCCTTCACTTTAGATGCTTTCTTTCTTCCTTCAATCCACCTTGTATTTGCAAAAAGAAATTTAATTGTTCATCCTCAACCTTTGACATATAAATGAGTACTACAAAATTATGTGTACACAGATGTATACGCAGGCTAGAGAAAGTGGAGGTCAATGCAAGTGGGCTGAATCCATAGCCATATTAGACCTCAGTCATCTGTGGCTCCAAAGACTGAAGTGATTCAATTCCACCATCAAATTGCGTTTTTCTTTGGAAGAGAATTGTTTCCATAAGAGGAATAATCATATATTCTTGAGCAATTGTGGAAAGTCAATTGTAATGAAAACAAAACAAGATTTCTGCAAACTTTTCAAGTAATATATATGTGACCTTGTGAATTAATGACTCAACTAAGACTTTTTATAATAATCCTGGGTATTCTTCTTCTTGCCATGGATGTTGAGCCATAATTTTCTCAGTTTGGTTTATTTCTGTTTTCAGTTCTCCACATTTTGAAAACAATGCCTGGTGAAATATTTCATTGACTGACTTAAATGGCTAAACACATCTTTAAGAGCAGGATTTGTATTCATTGATTTCTTTTTTAAAGTCAGTGTGTGAGCCCTGTCATTGTAATGGTTTTTACGGTCAAAGCTCTGATAAAGTTAGTAAAAATAATTGCAAACATTTTACTTTGTTAAAATAAGAATAATAGTTAAGATATACATTTTCAGGCTTCAGTTAAAGCAACTTTAAGTAAACCTTGCCCATTTATCAGATTTTTTTTATTAATAAATAATTCCCAGAAAATCAAAAAATACTGCCACATATAATTTTCTTAAGCCATTTCATTTTAAGACAATTTCAAAACATTTTCATGGGGTAACTGAAGGTGATTTAAAACTGAGGATTTACAAATATCTAGAAAACTAAGGGTTCAGAAAGGCAAAGTTCCCCAGGTGGGGTCATTCAGCCATAGAACCTGCAACTGGCAGTACTTAGTGATAGGTACACGTGCCGAGGGCTCTCACATGTGATTCTCTGACCCAAGTGGAAGAATCTTACTTACTTAGGGGAATCGTAACATTACAATAAATCTCAACATTATTTGCTGTAAAGGCATAGTACTGTTCAGAGCTCTATGATCTACATTTAGTTAAAGTAAATTTTAAGAGATTCTCATTAAGTAAAGGATATTATTAGAGTTAGCATATAGCCTGTGGAATCATGAGGACTGTGGACTAGTAAGAAAACAAAAATATAATTATACTGCATTTCAGCTTTTTAAACAAAACCCGTTAGCATTTTGTTAAATGTTCATTTAATTTTCAAGAGATTGATTCAGGTTTCACAATCCATTTTTATTCTGAAGGCAGATATAGTATATTTAAATGAAATCCTTCAAGTGCCTCTTTTTTAATGGTTTGAACATTCCACTTCACATTAGAGTCGTTTACAGTATAAAAGTCTTTCTTCTGCAATGCTACATACAGCATAATTTTTTCATTAAACTCCTGATTTTTTCAACCACATACTAGTATAAGTGTGGAGACAAGTTCCAGCCAGGTGAGAATGAACCCATCCAGTTGCTAACAGGCCACGAGAAGGCAAAGTCATTCAAGTAGCTACATATGTTTTAATTTCACAGTGTGGTTTCTAATCCTGTGATGCAAATGCTGATCCTGCTCTTCTTATTTTAAAAGCTCTGCAGCCAAGCAATTGCAGTTAGTTATTTATTCAGCACCTTCTACGTACAAGCAGCAGGGTAAGGGTTGTGAAGGGTGAAACAGTCTGAAAGTAAGATTCCTGCCAAAAGTCATCCCATAAAATAATACCTAAAAACATGAGGCTATATGTGATTAGCTTCAAATATATTTGGTTCAGGAACTAACTACAGTGGGAAGTCAGGTGATGTGTAGAGTTTGCTATGGGCTAGAGGGAGAGGAAAAAGTTGCCTAAGAATCTGGAAACAGAAACTTCAGAAAAAGAACTAACACTTAGATGAAAAAGAACTAAGACTTAGCTGAATAGCAAGGACTTGAGAGAGCACTCCAGCTGGGGACACATTTGTCAGATGACAGAGGGAGGGGGTTTAAAAAAATCATGTGGGAGATGGTGAGAGGTTAATGAAGAGGAGTCATTGGAAAAATATGTTGGAAGCATATTTTAAGGGAATTAAATGATGACTTAGGATGTTTGCACTGTAGTTTACAAGTCCCAGTGGCTACCTGTTTTTCAAAGTTACAGAAGAACAGGATGATTTGGGAAATGTAACTGGCTGATTCTAAAATCTGTATCAAAATCAAAGAGACCTAGAATAGCCAAAGTAATCCGGAAGAAGTAAAACCAATTTGAAGGATTTACACCACCAGCTATCAAGACCTCTATAAAGATGTAGAAATGAAGTGTCACTGGCACAAGAACAGACAGTCAAATGGGTTTCCATAAAGATTCCAGAAACAGAAATACAAACCTGATATATAGCACTGCTACTCATGCAAGTCAATAAATGGTGCTGTATGATAAGTATATCTGTGCAGAATTTTTTTAAATATAAAATTTGATTCAGAATTTATATCACACACAAAATTGGAGATGGATGATAGATGGTTAATGTGAAAAATAAGTAAACAAACACATGAATAAGCAACGTGATTTTGTTTTAAATGGCCATAGTTCTTCAACAGTTACCTCAGAAAAGATACCCAAGTGACCAACATGAATGTAAAATGGTGTTCAACTTTATTACCCATCATATAAAGTGCAAGTGAAAATAATAATCACATAACTTAAACTATGATATTGGTTAAAACTTACTCTTTTTTTTTTGGGGGGGGGGGTTGGTTCCTTGACTGGGAAGTGAACCTAGGCCGTGGCGGTGAGAGCACCGAAACCTAGCCACTAGACCACTAGGGAACCCCCTAAAACTTAAACAATGGCCAATATCAAGTGTTGACAAGGGTGTAGCACAATTGGAATTATGGTATTAATTCCATAGGTGGGAGTGTAAATTGTGTCAACTGCTTATGAAATTGTTCAGCAATATCTAACAAAAACATACAATGAGTGTTTATGTCTATTAAAAGACGTGGTTGCAAATGCTTATAATAGTGAGTAGTAGCTTTATTCATAATCACCACAAAATGGCAGCAATCGAAAAGTCCATCAATAGAAGGATAAATAAGTTGTGAGATATTCATATAGTGGAAGACTCACAGCAGTGGAAAATAGTCAAATGACAACATGTATAATTCTCATAGACACTATGTAGAATGAAAGAAGCCAGACACCAAAGAGTGAATATGTTATTATTTCATTTGTATGAAGTTCAAGATAGGGGTTAAAAGAGTAATTACCTTTGAAGGGTGGTCATTGACTGGGATGAGTCACAAGAGAGCTTTGTGGGGAGCTATCAATGTCTTATATTTCGAGTTGTCTTATATTTTTGTATATATATGTATATACAAAAACTTATTGAGCTGAAAATTTAGGACTTAATGCACTTTACTGTAAGCAACTTAAAGTTGCTCAATTTAAAGCCAGGAAATTAACCAGGTTTTAGGAATTCTCTTGCTTTTTTAAATTGCTTGTCCACACCCTTTCTCACTATGTTTTCATTTTTTTACACGTCTGTTACCTTCTCTCTTGGCTGGTTTTGTCCTTTGACTCACCTCATCTGTTGACCAGATCTTTGTGCTCTGTTGCCTTGGTTCCCCAAAGGTAAACATCCACTATCATTGGTGTCCATCACACATTTTAATCTATGAAATAACAATAATACCAGCTAATACTAATTGTGAGGTATTAAGCTGTTTAACATGCATTGTCACACTTAATTCATACAAGCTCATGAATTTGCTATTATTTTCATTGATTTACTGATGAAACTCTGAAAGATTAGATAACTCACAGAAGAACTGGCATTTGAACGCAGATCCCTCACATTCCAGAATTTATGTTCTTAAACACAATTCTGTAAGAAAGATTGTGGACACAAGAGAGAGTTAAGTGACTTTCTGATTTTTCAGGTCATCTTTTCACATCTGCAGTACAAGAGTAAATCACTGCAAATCTTACAGCTGGGCCAACCCAGGTCAGTCACGGTAGATATAATGTGTAGAGAATGTCATGAAATCAGTATTTAGGGTGATCCCAGAGACTGGGTAGGAGCAAATTCTCTACCATTGCTGTGAAATTATTCAAAATTACATCACTCATTTGTCTCTTTTATTAAATAATAGTCTCTAAAAATTAAAAATAATAAAAGTAAAAAGGAAAGAAATACACTAAAATGGCCAGTGGAAGATATAAATAAATGTTCATCCAAAATGAAAGAAGAGACCCCTTTTAGTGTAAGCTTTCTACTTTAATACAAAATGTCCTAAAGTTAACTGAAAGAACCTATTGTCTGTGCCTCACCTGCATCCTCAGACACCATTGTAGGAATGATAAAATATCACCTAATTGGAAGTTAGGTGCTTTAAGTTGTGTACTCAAAGAAAGGATTTGAATGCTTTATTCATTTTTATTCTTCTTTTGGGAATTAATGAGTAGACTTTTACAAAGTGGTTTTATTCAGAGGAAAATTGAATATCCGATAGCTATAGCTACAAAAGCATCTAAACTGTATCTTCTTTTTCTATATAAACTATTTTTTTAGGCTTACCATGGTATATTTTGAAAGGTGAGCTTTCTCAAATGCCATGGGTATAGAGATACATGCACATTTAGTTAAAATGGGTTTCCTGTTCACAAAAGTTTTATTGTGAGTGATAATTATTCCACTGATACTAGATAAAAATAATTGTTAAATGTATTCCATAGACATTGGATGTAAATGCATGTGTGATGGTAAAGTCTGGTGTCAGCAGAATTATGACATTTGACAACATTCAACATCCATTCCTGATAACAAATCCTAAAAAATTAGGTGTAGAAGAAGTGTACCTCAAAATAACGAAGGCTATATATGATAAGCTCATAGCCAACATCACACTCAATGATGAAAGGCTGAAAGTTTTTCCTCTGAGATCAGGAAGAAGACAAGGACACTCACTCTTATGACTTCTTTTTAATACAGTACTGGTAGTCCCACCTAGAACAATTAAACAAGGAAAGGAAAAGAAAGGCATTCAGATTGGAAAGGAAAAAATAAAACTATGCCCATTTGCAGATGATAGAACCTTATATATAGAAAATGCTAAAGATTCCACAAAAATGTTAAAATTAATAAATGTCAAATGCTTTTACTGCATCTATTGAGAGGATTATATTATTTTTAGCCTTCATTCTATTAAGGTGGTGAATCACATGTATTGATTTGCATGTGTTGAACCATCTGTGCACCCCAGAAATAAGTCCCACTTGATCATGGTGTACGATCCTTTCAATGTGCTGTTCAATTTGGTTTGCTACAATTTTGTTGAGAATTTTATACCTATGTTCATCAGAGATATTGGCCTGCAGGTTTTTCATTGCAATGTCCACATCTGGCTTGGTATCAAGGTAATGTTGGCCTTGTAAAATGAGTTTAGCATGTAAACTATCTTTTGGAAGAGTTTGAGAAGCACTGCTATTAATTCTTTTTTAAATGTTTGATGGAACTCAGCAGTGAAGCCGTATTGTCTATCCTACAAATATTATTGATAATAGAATGTAAGAAATGTATTTCAAGAAAGCTGCTTAGTCTGCTGATTAGAGGAATGGAAAAACCCCACATGCACAAGGAAATAATGAGAGCCTCAACTTGAATAAGAATAAGAATATACAAACTATTACTTTATGTTAGATTTAACTCACGAAAAAAGGACAAAAATAATCAATTCCAGTTGGCATAGACATTAAATGGAAGAGATAAACCTATACAGTTTTTATAATTTACACTACAAGTAATTTCTAACTGAAAAATACAATCCACAAAGCATAAAGGGGAAGGTGGCCATCTGTATGACTTTAAATGAGGAACATCTATGCATCAGAAGGTCCCACAGAGGAAGTGTGAAGACATGAGGGGTAATCCATAAAGTTGGAGACTGTACATGTAAAATTGAAACCGATTAAGACTTCGGTCTGAAATATACAAAGAACTTCTAATCCAAAGACATATAACTCAATTTAAAATACGCAAAAAGCGATGACTGGCATGTCACAGAGAGGAGCACAGTAACGGGATGGTGACCACTGCAAGCTCAAGGAATGGCCACTTGCAGCCACCCTCAGCTCCTGTTCAACATCTGACAAACTGATCGCAGGTCAAACTTGACAATTACAGGTAGAGGTGATGATGTGTAGCAACCTGAACTTTTATCCAAGTTATTGGGAGTGTGAATTTTTACAACTACTTTAAAAAACAATTTTTGCCATTATCTAGCCAAGTTGAACATGTCTCAACTCCATAACTCAACAATTCTACTCCTGGGCTTAGAGAAATTCTTGTTTATGTGTTTCCAAAGCTGTGGACAAGGTAGTTCATAGCAGTGTTGTTTTCTAATAGTTCCTATCTGGAAATAACCCAAATACTGTTAATTTTAGAATGAATAAATTATGGACAATATATACAATGTCATGATGTAGAACAGTGAAATTAAACATAGCCACATTGAATAGCATGGCTGGGTCTCCAGAAAATAATATTGAATAAAAATATAAGTTGAAGAATACCTATGTTAAGTGGGGGGGGGGGGGGATGAGATAAAACAATTTTTTTTTAAATCACAGAAATAGCTAACAAAATTCGTGGCAGAAGTTACTCTGAGGAGGGAGGGAGAAGGTAGATTCAGGGGTACACAGAAGGATCTAGGTAATGGAAGCGATTTTGTTCTTAATCTAGGTCAAAGGTAGATGGAAATTATGCACATATTTCATAAATATCTTATCTTACTACTCAATATCTAATAAAATGTTTTAAATTATTTAATTGAAAAAAGTTGTTGACTTACAGTTTGAAAGGGCTCCTATCCCAAGCAGGTCAGGGCATCATATCCTATGTAAATTACTTAAATGATGGAAAAAGAAAAATATATAGTTTAGGCAGCTATTGCTAGTCAACTTCAGGGGAAATTTTCCAATTGGGAAATCTTCCTTCATAGGAACATTTAGTATTGGAATATATTAAGTGATGTCTACCAAGTACTAAATCAAAGATAATATGCTAAAGAATATTTTATACAAGCAAGGTTTTATACGCTATAAAGATAAAATGCATAGATGTTGAAGTATAGAAGAACTTGTATAATATAGTTCCTAAACCATATTGGTTAAAAAATCACTTTATGATACCATCAGGCTTTCATGACATGAATCAAAACACTGCAAAAATTGACAAACTTTGGTTAAAAAAAGAAGTAATTGGCAATATATTTAAATATAACAGGAAGAGGAAATAACCCTGTGGAAAGTGTTAACAGAATATATAATATACAGTGGTCTCTCTATATCATCAGGGGATTGATCAAGGACCCCTCGGGGACACCAAAATCTTTGAATGATCAAGTCTCCTATAAATCACCTCTAGATTACTCACAATACCTAATATGCGTTAATACCGTGTAAACGTTTGCTATGATGTATTGCTTAGGGACTAGTGACAAGAAAAGAAGGCTGTGCGTGTTCAGTGCAGACACAGCCATCGTACATGTAAATGCGTCGTACGTGTCAGCAACGACATAATTTTTAAAAATATTTCTGATCCCTGGTTGAGTGAATCTGAGGATGCTATTACTGAACGCTGTTTGTTTTCTAGGGATATAATTGCTCCTGCAGGTCTCTCAAATCATGACACTTTTCCCTGAAATGCTTCTTATACCATGGGTCCTGGATGGGGGCATCACATTGTCATTTCCAGATTATTCTGTCAACGAGTTCCCCTGACGCCTATGGAATCGGGTTTCTTTCCCCACTCCTCAATCTTGGTGCAATGCTCTGTTGTTTTCTTTTTCTTATCCTTCCTCTTCTGCTCCCTGCGCTTCTTCTCACCATGTTTCTAGTCTTCGTTCTGAGTAACTGAAGAATCATTTAGACAGAGCATCAATGCAAACCAAGCGCTCTGCAGGTTTTTGACCTCCTCATCGTCCGCCTGTTGTCTCCCTAACTATCTCCCATAGTCATCCATTATAACGGAAGTCGTGATTTTGCTGCCCTGTGGGGGAAAATTCCACAAACGCCTTCGCATCACAAAATACAATCCAAGTCCCAACGCAATGGGGCCCATTCATTTCTCCTTTATTTCACTTCCGCCATCCTTCCCCTAACCCTTCGGTGCCTCGCCACGCTGGCCTTCTGAAGTGCCAGCACACGGCCACCACGTTTGCCATTCTAGGCCTGGACTGTCCTTCCCCTAGATTTGTTTGGTTTTTTAATTTTCTTTGTCTATCGAGTCCAAGTTCATCTTCTCAGACAGGCTTTCTCTGCCCATCCTAAAATAGCAACATCACCTCTCTCTTTACCATTATGCTACTTTATTTTTTTCACAGTGGTTACCATCACATGCTATTATTCTTTATTTGACCATTGTCTTATTTTCCTTATTAGAGCAATTCCATGAGGATATTGACCTTTTTAAAGTTTATTTTTCAATTATAGTTGACATACAATATTATACTAATATTAGTTTCAGGTATACTACATAGTGATGAGATGGGTACTAGACCTGCTGGGGTGAGCATTTCATAAGGTACGTAAACATCTCATCACTTTGTTGTAGGACATGGACTTTTATTCACTGTTGCATTCTCAGCACCTAGAACGGTGTCCACTGGTTGGTTCTCAATAAACAAGTGATGGATGATGGGATTATGCAATGGACCTTCACAAGGAGCTTAGACTCCAGCCCAGAAGAATTAGGTACAAAGGTGGTGTGCTCCTAACCTTTTATGCTTCGTATTTGAACTGCTTTCTCTCTTGAGGAAGAGATCTTTGTTGTCCCACAGTGTTCTCTTCTTTAACCTGTTTAGTAAGCAAAACATGTTTCCATATGTTTGAAATTAAGTAGACTAAACTACTGTGTTCATTGACAATCTTGCCCCATGTGGGTGAATGTGTAGAATACCAGGTCAGACAATTAATTTCACGAACCCATCCTAGAAAAAGTGCTACATACCTCAGTGCTGAATATCCATCCCTACAGTCACCTTCGAAGCACTCCCTTTGGGAAGCTGTGCACCGATGCCAACACCTAGTTCATCCTTCAAAGTAGTTTTGGAACTATTTTTCTGGAATGGCCATCAGAGCTGTTGTCATCCCCCAAATCTGACAATTAAGTTCACAAACTTGCCACCATGGGCTTACAATGGCAGCACTGCACGAACAACTCGATAAGGTGTCATAACCCTGTTCCTAATTTGTTTTGAAGGGTGGATGAGGCGCTGGCATCGGTGCACAGCTTCCCAAGGGGAGTGCTTCAAAGGTGACCATAGTGATATTCAGCACTGAGGTATGTAGAACTTTTTCTAGGATGAGTTTGTGAAATCAACTGTCTGACCTCATATGGAGATACACTAAGTGACCTTGGATCCTTCCCTCTTCTTAAACTAGTGTATTTGTGTAAAAGCTAAAACAAATCCTGCAAAATGCCTCTACTGTTTTTTTTTTTCCCTAGGATGAGGACATCTTCTGTAAGTAATTCATGTTTTCCTCTTTTAAAATTATGTTTATTATGATCCTATTCACTGCTGATATCTGGGCTTTTTTAGGTAAATAATAAAAAAAGAACAGAGTTTTTCAAAGAAAACAACTATTATTTAAGGAAATTACTTTGGGGGTTCAGATATTTTATAATATTAGTTCTTTTTTTTATAAAATGTCCTTTTTGGGGGTTCCATTTATATATATAAATATAAATATTTATATTTATATAAATATATAAATATTTTTATAAATATAAATATTCTCATATTTATATTCCCTATAAATAAATGATAGTTCCCTGAAAAGTCTTGCCATGTTTCTTAACATAATCTTTATTTATGGTTTTCTAAGAAAAAAACTTTTAATCAAACCAGTCAGCTCTTTTTCTGCTTAACCATATGCTTATCTCTGTTGGAAATAATTTATGCAGTGAAAACCCACTGAGACTCATCCACCAAAAATGTTTTAGTCAATTTTCTCTTTGGGACCAGATAAAGTTGAAATTCATTGTCGCTGGTTTAGAGTATATTATTAGGTATTTTAGTGTGGTCTGTTATTCTGAAACTCCAAACACTTTTAATGATTAAAACCGTCTTATATAATAAGAGACTTTGTGATGAAAATGATTGATGAGTTGCTATCTGCAAACAGCAATTTATAACCAAAAGGAGCTCTAAGATCCTGAAAATAATTGGTAGCTCATTATTTGGATTAAATCGCTGAGTTTAGCTTTTCATTTACGTCTTAGCAAAACCACATTTACCAACTATTAATGTCGGCTTGGTAAATTAGTACACTCCTTCATATCACTCTTCCAGAATGACAAAATGACAGTGGAGCTCTAAATGGGTAAAGGTGCCAAGGCTTAATAATGCAATTAGCTAAAACAGTGCTCAATAACAAGGAGGTTTGCTCCCACCTTCAAAGAGGTATCTTTGCCTTAAAGTTTCCTTCCAAGCAGCTCAAGAACTAGTTAAATAGAAAGGTGTTATTTGGAACTGGGTACTGAAAGAGCACAAAGTGTGACTGACCCTAACGAAGGTCACTTGGTTCTTAGAGTCCCATGGCCAGAAACACCCTATATTTCACTCAGCCATTACCGACCACAATCCATGGTGTAGGGTATATTATTGAAGAATATAATTAGTAAATTAAGTGTTGGCAGGGACACATAACAGGATGGGTCAGTGCTACTGCTCAGAGCATGGGGTTAAGCAGCCCATGGGGTTCTCTGTCATCTTATATGAAGGACAGCAGCTGTCATTGTACTATACAAGTATAAAAGGTCTCCTGATTCCAACACAAAAAGAAATGCTCCATGTGTCCAAGCACTATACTAGACACTTCACCTAAAGCTATTATGAGCTTTACAATAACCCTATGAGGGAGCTTTGTTATATCCAGTTTAGATATGAGGACACTGATCTTCATAGCTAGTAGGTCCGCCAACCTACTGGGATTTTTAACTGAGATTATTTGACCCCAGTGTTTGGTGTCTTCCCACTTAAGTATTCTGGACTTCTTAAAATATTTCAGATTCCAAACAAAACAGATCTCCTCTCTCTGTGCTTCAGACAGCATGTTAGTGGGTGATTTGATGGCCTGGTTTTGCTCCAGTAGTTTCTAACTAAGGGCTCGGATTGCCACACGGATGAGCAGGTTGGCTTGCGAGGCGCAGTGGGAAGAGATGTGCAGCCTGTGAGGATGAGAGACAAGCTCCTTGCTGTTATTATGCGATGTGTTATTTCAGGGCAAATTTATGCCTCTCCCAGGGAGCCTTCTAAAGTAATAATCTCTGACAAATGGTGGGCCTGTTGCACCTAGGCTCCCGGAATAGCTCCACCTGAATTTATTTTGCATGTAAATTACAGTGCTCATGTTGAAGAAGATTCCCATCGATGTAGCTTCATTCCTACTTACTAAGGGTGGGAAGAAAAATGTCCTGATTTGTTCAGAACATCTTACAATTAGTCTGCACTTTCTCCCAGGTATTAATTTTCTTGTAAGTAGAGTTTAGAAACCTGGACTTTCCTTCCGTAAAATAGAAGTCTCTGTGAAAGTTTATTTGGTAAGTCATGCAAAAAAACAGAAACGAATGTGAGTGGGCAACCCCAGAATATCAAAATAGTAATCCATTTCCATTCCTTGGATTGGCTAACATCAGTAACAACTTTAGTTTTTAAAATTTTCTACGGAATAACTGCAATTTTATTTATAATTATCAATAACATGCCAGTACTTTACCTTCTCGATGGTTCCATCCCATTCATGATATCTGTTCTCTCTCTATCCAAGGTCTCCCCAAGTTGCTTCCAACTTTTCATGCTAAATTCAAGGTGGAGGTTTTGTCCTCTATCCCTAACTGAAATGTGTCTGTGACAATGATCGTTTTGTTCCATCTCTTTTTTTCATTGAAGACACACCAAAATATGGAGTTGAGAGAGAATAAATCAAAATAAAGCTCTTTCCACCATCTCCGTGAATGGTCCACTGAATAGCTTGTCAGAGGAGAGGTTATTAAAAATTCCATTCTTTGGGCAACATACATTTATCTCCCTTCACTCCCAAATGATTATACATCAGACGCTTCTTCTATGGTTAGAATAAGACCAGCAGCTTGTAAATACTAGTTACTTATTGGTCCTGAGTTATGGAAATCTAAGCAAGTAAGAGTATAATAGGAAAGCCTTCTACAGAGAACATCTCAGTTTTCCTTGTCATATCAGGAGATTGGAGTGTTGGTCAGGACGCGCCAACAGGTCACTCCTCAGTCTTGTAAAAACTTACTATTTGTCTTGGTAAAAGTCAGTTATTCTTTCTAAGCTTGTTTTCTTGTTTTTGAAGGAAGTAGGGTAATTTTCAGTGTTTATTTGAATCTCAATTATTTATAAAGTAAAACAGGACTTTTTTTTCTAATACAAGTAAAATCCTTTTTAGTTGATGTTTAGTATGATTGAAAGGTCAGAGGTAAGGATTCTGCTTAGCAAAGATTCTGCAAAGAAAGCATCTAATAACTTTTTTTAAAAGATAGTGTATAGTGTCTTTCTATCTTTCTCACAAGTCATCTTTGTTAGTGGAGGATTCCTTGTCCCTACCTAGAAACACAAATAATGAGCTCAAGGGACGGGAGGGAGATAAATAGATAGATGATAGGTAGGTCGGTAGGTAGGTAGATAGAAACAATTATTACTCATGTTTTATAGTAATGAAAGCATGGGTGCTGCCCTCTGGAGGCCACAAATAGAAAATACAAACCGCGTGATTCTACCATCTAACCACATGTTTAATGCTATAGTTTATTTGAAAATAAACTGTATGTCTTATCTCTCTAATAAATAATATCTAAGGAAGCACAACCAGTCGGGTGGGGTTAGGTTGAGTCTTAATGTCACATATTTTTATGAGACGCTGAGTTCTTTCCTTACAATTTACTCAGTGTGTGCAGTAACTGAAGAACACAGAAAGATGTAGCCGAGAACCATGGAGGATGGGGTTGACCAAAAGCAAATTAATCCTTTTGTCCATTCAACCTCTATTTGAAATATATAGGACTTTGTACTTTAGATAATACTTTATGCTTTCTTGCATAAGATATGTGCCAAGCTTGTGAAGTGAAAAATGTGCTTTAAAATAAATGAAAATGGAAGAGAACGTGTGAATATGGAATTAGAAATACATATACTCCTTCTATGTAAGGAGAATGCTTCTCTTATGAAAGGTGAAGTATCCTAATTAAAGAGAACAGCCTTAGCTTTCCTTTAGTGTGTATATACATATGATCTAGTCTCGAAGGTGAGGTATAGATTACAGTAATCATAAAAATGCAGAAGTTTCCATTTTTAAGTATTCAGAAGACCACCAAAATATCCATTAGGAACCCAGATATTTGGGAACTTTCTTCCTAGAAAAGGGCTCCTTTCTTTAAAATAGCATTTTTGTAGCCCTTCAAGGGTCATTTAAATTTTAAAGTCCAAGAAAAGCCTATTTCTGCTTCAGTTCATGCCAGGAACTTATTATTTGTTTCACTCCTTTGACATTCTCACACAATTATACAGTGTTTTAAAGTTATCGCCTGTGTTTTTGTAAATAAACACAATTAATGTTATTCTCATACTACTCTTCTAAAATAAGGTTATTTATCTTATTTAGTAGGTAAAATAGTGAGAATCATTTAGGTCACTTGACTCATTTCTTTGTGAGAACATGGTGCTGTCTGGATTAAATACAAAATGTCTGACTGCAGAATTTCTTTTTTAAAAAATACATACAACGTTCAATTTAAGAAAAAAAACAATATTTTTATGGACTCAAACCATGAACCATCCAAAGGAGATGAGAGTTCTAGAATGAACTGGATATAAAGCCATACTGGTATACCAAATAATAATAGAGTATCCTGAAAAGTGGAAGAAAACAGAAGGAATTGGGGAAGAACAGAGGAAAGATGAAAGGTTCTAAGAAAGAAAACGAAACTGAGCATCTTGCTCAGTCCCAGCTATTGCATTTTATACGTTTCATTGGCCACAGGAAATAACATGAAAATATGATTTTAAATATGAGGATTGCACAGGCATTTCTAGAGCAGCAAACTCAGAGGTAGAAAAAGGAGTATTACGGGACAGGAAGAGAACCTGGGGTGGTAACGAGTCACCTGTGTATAGCTGTGATGGATTAGAAACAAGAGTTCACTATACAAAGACATTTAATGAGAAGAAAAAAATAGGACAGTCTACTAAAGGGCACATTTTTAAAACCATTTTCCATCTGTGTTCCTGGAAATATGAGTTAAATCAATGAATAATTCATCCAAGGCAGAAAAAGGAAGAATGCGGAGGGTATTCACTTGGCCAAGACATGCACGACAGTCACCTGGGAAGAGCTTCAGGTGCCCTGGCATCAAGGTTTAATTGAACCAAAAAGCAATTCTGAAATTTCAAAAGAAAATTATTCCTTTCATGAAATCAGTAAAAATTGGACAGAAGCTTTTGAAGACATAAAACTAAATTGAGGGTAAAATAGGCTTACAAATTCAAACCATAAAGGTTATCAATTTTATCTGTACCTAGAGTAGTTAGGTACTCATCATTTTCTCTCCACCCAGCTTCATTGCCTTTGCTTTTATATTCATCTGTTACAAATTCAATATGCAGATACTATTGTAGGAGGTAGAACATGAACAATAGCAGCATCTTGCTTCCAACTGGAAGCCATGACATTCTGGGATAATTTTTCCAGGAAAAAAAATTTTTTTTATTAGTTGGCTTTTTACAGCTTTCAAAAAAATATCTGCATAAACACTGCAACATCAAACAATAGCCATACGAGATGTGCCTTGGGCATGCAGTTTGGTTTAGGTCAGCTAGAAGGTTCTTCAGCTGGTCTCAGTTTGGCTCATGCGTATACCCATGGTCAGTTCCTTGGTTGACTGAGAGGCTAGTTGGTCAAAAGGGGTGTTAACTAGAAGGGAACGTTACTCCACGTGATCCGGTAACCCCCAGCTAGCCGGCCCGGGCTGTATACATGGGGGGTCGGAGTCCCCACAGGGAGGAGTATCCAAACCCTTGTGAGGTCAGGCTCAGAATTTGCAACTTTTATCTTTCGTTCTTATTTTTGTTCGTTCATTTGTTTTGTCTTGTTTTTAATTAGGTAAACCAAGTCACACAGGCTGCCCAGATTAAAGAGGTAAAGATGGTGGCTCCTGAAAGAATAGAAGGTTTTGTGGCTGTGTCTGCCATCTGCCTTACCCCCTGGTGAGAACCGTCTCAATAGAAAGATACAACCATCAGGTTAGAATCTATTCGTAATTTCTGGCAGACATTCAGTCCCCTGACGTCTCTGAGTTCCAGTGTCCACCACGCTACCTTTTCCTCCTTTCGGTGGCCACTCAGTCACAGCCACACGCTCCCTCAGAAACTCTTGAAGTTCCCATGGGTGCCATGCTGTGTAATGGGTGCCATTTGCTCACTTCATTTCTGGTTTTCCTTCTACGTAACATATGAGTGTTGGTGCTTCTCCTTCTTCCTCTCCTCCTCTTCCTCCTCCTTCATGGCTGCCATAAAGACCTAAAACCCTTGGAATAACATCAACCATAATTCTTAATGATCTTCCTTTTTTTTCTATAATATTCAGGATAAAGATCAAGCTTTTGGAACACAAGGGTATTGATGTTATGTTTTTGGCTTAAATTCCCCCAAATCGCCTCTGCTAAACCCACATATGTCATTATTTTTACGTGCTTGCCATTTTTTGCAGTACCCTTTTCTCTCTTACGAGTTAGAAAATAATTTGCTGCTCCCTAGAATATTTTTCTGTCACATCTTTTTAACCAACCCAGCTCCTATTCATCCTGATTCAAGACCCCAGACGTGTGAGCCGTGCCAGGGAGACCACGTGATGTCTGTTTGCGTTAAATGCCCTCGGCGGGCTCCCGTGCTCCTCTGATATAACACATCATGCTCTGGCATCCAGCGTTGACTGGCTTTCCCCTATGGCTTTCAAGTGAACATACCCACTGAGAGAAGAGTTAACATTTGTTTGTGTGCCTTTACTACTTCGCTGTACCTTTGTATATAGTACGGCACTCAACAGATGGTGGAAACAATTAGATGGGGTGGGGGGAGTGTACCATAAAGGGAAAGAGAAAGTCAATGTGTCAGTCACTTAATATCCCCAAAATGCTGCGTAACAAGCAAGCACAATACCTTAGTGGTAGGAAACATACATTTATGTTTGCTCTGAGTCCATGAATTAATCAGGGGTTGTGAGATACGGGCAGGTGTGGCCTGTTGGACTAGACTGGCTCATGCTCTTGCAGTCGCTTTGTGGGCTGACTGGGGGCTGGCTGCTTCGGGTTAGCCTCAAATGAGAATGCTCATCTCACCTCAGTGCGGTCTCTAATCCTCCATAAGCTCACCTGGACTTATTCTCCTGGGGTGATGCAGGCATCCACCTGAGTTCCTAAGCCTGGAATAGACAAAAGCTTCATTCTGTTAGCCAAAACAGTCACAAGACCAATACAAACTCAAAGAGTGAGGAAATACAGTCTCATGATGAGCCACAAAATCACACTGCAGAGTGTGGATAGAGTGAGGCCATTAACTAGTTCTGTGAATGCAGTCAGTTCAGCATATCTACAGGGTATTATGCTAAGTTAGATATATATCCACAGCATTCAATGTATGCTACAAATTCACAAATGTATAAAGAAATATAACCCTAAAGTAGATGGCAGATTTGTTTAAGCTACTTTAGTTTGATATAAAAGTCTGATGAAAAAAAAATTCAGAAAAAATAACAATCATTTAAACATTGAGCATTATGGCTCAAACAAGAAAGAAATTGTAAAATAAAGATGCTAATGAAACAAAGAGAAGTAAGGAAGGAGGGGGGAAGAACAGACAATGACTCAACAGAACCAAACAGCTAAACTATAGCAATCAAAGCAAATAGCAAGAAAACAAAACTCACTGATTAAATTCAACCTTCCTGCTCCCACAATAATATATATGGGGGATCATTTTCAGCAAACAGTATGGTAAAGACCTCAGTTAGCGTACAGCAAGCATTCTCAATTCTATTTTCATTATGATTGGAGATAAGATGCATTTTCTTGATCAATTCGGAAAGGTTATCCCTACTGAAGTAGTATGTGTAGAGCTATGGCAGGCCCCTGGAAGCTCTCTTGTCCTTGCTCTGGCCTTGCATTGGGAAGTATTGGGAGAAAACGACGTCATGGTCCACTTCAGCTTGTCGAGGAGCAAAATGACGACGTACGCTTAGAACCTCGGCGTCCCGGATCAAGCGGCCAATTCTCTGTTTAAGGACAGTTGTGGCAAAGCTGAAGACAGAGTGTCAGAGACACGAAATTGTTAGCCACAGAGAGTCACGTAATCAGGACAATACGGAATTAGCAAAACATAGAGACAAGCAGATCAATGGAATACAATAGAAAACCCAGAAACAGAACCACGCAGTTATGGACAATTGATGTTTTTGCAAAGTTTCCAGGCCTCTCTTCACTCACATTACTGGAACAAATATGTATCTATATGGAAAAAACTAAGCATCAACTTTTACCTAATAGCAGCTCTAACTATTCATTTGAATCATAAATGAATACCGCCTGTCAGCTTCCTTTTTCCCTTTGTGACAAAGATGGCCTTGACATTTCTCTGAACTTGACTGTGCTGGAGGCAGGCTTCTTCCTGCTTCAGGCCCCTGCCCACCCTTTCACCGAATCCAGATAAATGGCCTAACCACAGAGAGGCCCTCGGAGCTCTGTACCTCGAGCATTTACTTTAGAAAACTTACATTGTGAAATTTTCATTTGCCCCTTTGAGATGTAAATCTTTAAAAACTCCGATCGCCAGTTTTACCATCCAGGACCCGGGTCTCTCCGGAGGACCCGGACCGTCTCTCCGGAGGACCCGGGCCGCCCCTCTGCAACGTGACCACCGAGGAAAACAGCGCTCCACTGCGCAGTCCCTGCGGGAGGGCGGGAGCCTAACTTCCCCTCCTGGTCACCTTGCTGCAAGCCTGAAACTCCTCCGGTCATGAACACACGTGGAGTTTACTTTTCCTTCGGGAAAAGCTGATTATTATAGCCGCCACCAATGGCCTCGGATCTTCCCACCCCACGTCCTGAAAGCTCAGACTGAGTTCTGCTCTCCCTCCCCTGGAGCCAGAGCCCGAAATAAAATCTTCCTTCCATGTTCAAGTTTGTCTAGTGCAGTGTGGTCTTGAAAACGGCATCCACACGTTGGGAAAAACTTGAGATGTTTGAAAAGTTCTTTTGAAATTTCAAAAATTCTTTACAGAAATTCTAAAAAGCTTGAATGTCTCTGTATAGAATTTAAAAAGGAAATAATCTTTTGCAAAGCCCCATTTATTCACAAATGATTTTAAGTTGTTGGACCAAAGCTAAGAAACTTGCCCCATAATTGAGAGAAGAAAAACAAACCTTACATTTATCCCAGGCAACTCGAACTTGAAGTTTCTCTCTGAAGACTCTTTCTTTATGAATGTTTTTCTGCAACCTTAAGGGCACATATTGCTGCCCGTCTTTTCCCTATGATGCTTATAAAAGGAAAATATGGCCTATTTCCAAATTAGCTAAGTTTGAACCTCATTAAGTTTAACTTTAATTTATTGTACACTTAATATCTTGTCCATCGGTCCTAGGCCTGCTTCAGAGCCCAGAACACTTAAGATATTGATGAGCTTTGAGTCTAGTAAGGAAGGTTGATGTTCACACAACTATCTCCGGAATAGTGCAAAGAAATTGTGCAATTCTGTCAGAGAGGGGCCACGACACGTCAAAAAAGTTACAGGCAGAAGCTCTTAACATCCAAGATGGACAAAGGAAAAAAAATTAAAGAGGGGATGCTCAATAGCCAGGTCTTAAAGGACAAATAGGTGTTCAAAAAAGGGTTTATAGGGAAAGGAAGATTCCAGATGAAGGCAATCACTTAATAAAAGATTAAAGAAATACGCTCACTTACCTCATGTTCTGTTGCACTGAAAACAAATTAAGACAGAGTCTGGAAAAGCTAGAATTTTGATACGATTGCATCTATAAATCATTTAGACAAATTGCCTTTTAATAATAGTGTGTCTTATGATCCATAATCATATATAGCTCTTCATTTAGTTATGTATTTTAAAATTTCTGTTAGAATATCTGTGGTATTTTTTGTAAAGCTCTTGTGCATTTAAGACATCCATAAGTATTTATGATTTGGTGCTATTATCAATGTAAATGAATTTTCTTCATTTCTAATTAATTGTTTAGAGTAGAAAATTAAATTACTTTTGTGTTTTTACTCTGTCTTATAAAGAGAATGGCTAAGTCTCTCTATCAGTTCTTATTTACTTCATAGATTCTTTAGGAGGTGCGATACCATGCCACCTTAAAATACAGTTTTCCATCTTGTTTATAGATCTTCACGCAGTTTATTTCCTTTTCTTGCCTCGACACAATGACCAGAACCGCCAGTAAAAACGGCCACTAAAATGGTGAGTACTGGCATCATTTTTTGTTGTCATTCCTACATTTGGGGAAAAACATCTGTACTTCCATTTTAAGTATAATTTTTGCTGTAGGTCTTTTTGGAGACAAACTTTACCTGTTTGAGAATATTTTCTTCTGTTAGTAATATGTTGGGAGTTTTTACCACAAATGTATGTTGAATTTTGTCAAATGCATTTTATGTGTAGTTTGAGATGATCACATGGTTTCCATTCTTAACTTGTTGATATGGTAAATTATATTTATAGATTTTTAAATGTTAAACTAATTGATTTCCTGGAACAAACCCCATATGATATTTTTTTTGTGTTGCTAGATTGGATTTGCTAATATTTTGTTGTTTTTGCATCTATGTGTATAAGGAATATTTGTAATTTTCTTTAAGTAGATGTGGATGTGATGGTTTGCATATCTTAATTCCTACAGCAACTACTAAAACAAAAACAATGCAAATTGATACAGACCAAAAATCAATACATAAATTAAAAGGAGAAGAAAAAGAATCCGAGTAATCTGAAACAAACCAGGAAATCAGAACCAGAGGATAGTGGTTACAGCGTAGTGGTTAGACATTCGTATAATTTACAGAGTGATCCCCTGACCAGTCCAGTACTCCCCTGCACCATGCATAGTTATTACCATATGATTGGCTGTATTCCCTATGCTGTATTTTGCATCCCCATGGCTAGTTTGTAACCACCAATTTGTACTTCCTAATCCCCTCACTTTTCACCCAGCCTCCCAACACTCCTTTCATCAGGCAACCATCAGTTGGTTCTCTGCATCCATGAGACTGTTTCTATTGTGTTTTTTAATTTGTTTGTTTGTTCTTTAGATTCTATGTATAGGTATTTGTCTCTTTCTGTCTGACTTATTTCATTCAGTATAATATCCTCTAGGTCAATTCATGTTGTCACAAATGGTGAGATTTCATTCTTTTTGTGGCTGAGTAATATTCCATTGTGTGTATATACCACATCTTCCTTATCCAGTTGTCTATTAATGGGCACTTAAGTTCTTTCCATATCTTAGCTATCGTAAATAGTGCTTCAGTGAACATAAGGGTGCATATATCTTTTCAAATTAGGATTTTGGATTTCTCTGAATAAATACCCAGAAGTAGAATTGCTGGGTCATAGGGTAGTTCTATTTTCAAGTTTTTGAGGAATCTCCATACTTTTTTTCCATAGGAGCTACATCAGTTTCAATCCCACCAACAGTAAGGTGGGCAAGATTTTAAAAGGGTGACAATACCTAAGTATGTGAAGCCAAGAAATTGTATACTTCCGGTGGGAATGTAAACTAGAACAAACATTTTAGATACTTTTGGTGTGTTCCAGTAAAGTTAAAACAACCAAAAACTTCTACTCATAAGTACATACCCTGGTGAAACAATTGTATATATTCTACAGGAGACATATGTGAAGTATCTTTTGCAGTAATAAGAAAACTGGAAACCACTCCAATGTCTGCTGAGGAACACATGACAATAAAAAAAATTGTCATGTGTTCATGTGATGGAATACTATGTAAGCATAACAAGTCAAATATAACTACATGCACAGAAATAAATATCACAAAATCTTTTTTGGAAGTTGTGTAGAAGAACTATTCACAGTAAGACTAATATGTACATTAAGTTCAAAAGCACTTCAACATTTAAAAATGCACTTTTAGGAATAAATTAGTCTATAGCAAGAAAAAGATAAACCTGCAATTAGGAAGAGAGGCAAGGCATCACAAAGTAATGGAATCACAAAGAGCTCAAAGGAAGCTTATAAATCATTACTTATGTTCTGTTTCTTAAGGCGGGCAGTGTGTAGCTGTTCATTCTATTTATCAGTCATCATAACTTAGGTAAACCTCATCTCTCAAATGTAAGAACAAAATAGTAGGGGCAGACTCCATGTCTGTTCTGTATTAGCCCAGCTATTAATCATTTTGCCATTCACCATACTTCTGTTTATATAATGTAACAAGTACTGCAAAAAATGTTTCTCCTGAGGAAAAGAAAACAATTTAGTATCTCTTGGTTTGCTTTACCGTCATTGATTATAGTAATTGTAATATTGTTTTAAAAATAGTGTACAAAATTTCTGCTTATTTTATTTCCTCCAGAACTGAAAAAAAAAGGATATTTTTTTCTCATTTCTAGAAATCATTGCTAACATATCTCTCCACATCAAGTGGGCAGCAGATATTGTGCTTGTCATTTATAATTTAACACAGGAAAATTTGCATCCTTTGATGTGTGTCTCCCTTGTGAGTACCTGCAAATTACGAATACTTGGAAATGATTCTCACTAAGAAACAAAATTCAGAGCATTCTGAAATGTTTGAAATGTTGTCTTTGTTTTCCTTTCTGGAGCCTAATTCCCTGATGCTACATCAATGTCATTTTTTCAAATAACAGGAAGATTAATAGTGAATATCACATATAATTTTTGCTAGGCCATTGGCCATAGAGGACACATTGTAACTATGCTTATTTGGTCACCTAGACAGAACATGGCAGCAGCAAGATTTATCTGGAGATGTGCTTCATCAGAGGAACAGTTTGACCTGAGTGATCACAGGTAGGGTGTATTTTAATTTTTATTTACAGTTTGGCTAGCTGGGATTTATGTCAAGCTCAAAGCAAGTCTTATCAACATCATCCCAAAGGCTTGCAAGGAGAAAATTTTATAGTCTCTATAAGATCAGTTTTCTATTTCCCAATATTTATCTGAATTGGCAACTAATAAGAAACTTCCAAAAAGAAAGAAACTTCCTATAGTAGCTATTGACTATTTCAATCACATATTCTGTTCCTGTCATAAAAAGCTCTGTTGAGATCACTGATGGCCAAAATCATGCATAGTGCATGTTATAACATTCTGTCAACATGTGCACGTATGGCATTTTGGGCAAGTTCCTTGGCTTGTTAGGCATCTACTTGACAAGTCCTTATCATTTTCAGGGGGCTGGTGATGAAATAATATTTTTACATATTTCTTTGGGCATATAATAGAAAATACAAAAGATTAAACTATCATCCAAGCAATGAAAATTGAGGTGAGAGTTTAAACTACTGATACATAGCACTAAGCCAATAAAATATCATTTTATTCTCTATTTAGAATCTGACAATATCTGTGTAGTGCTATGAATGAGAAATACTTGTGGAAATGTATATGATCTACATTCATTAGTTATTTTACAACAATTAATCAATGATGTCATTGTTTCATTTTTTTTTTGCTCAGTTCATTGTTCATGAGAACAATGAAAAATTCATGTGGCATGACTGTTTATGTTGGAAAATCCTAAGCAATAGACAAAAACAAAACAAAACTCCATTAGAACTAAAAAGTGAATTTGGTGAGCTCGTAGTACATTAGCCCAATATACAAAAATCAATTGTAATTTTATACACAAGCAACAATTAATTTAAGAATACAATAAAACATTATTTATAATTAGTATGAAAACAATTAATGATTTAAGAATAAACTTAATGAAATATATGTAAGACCAATATTTTGAAAACTACAAAATATTGCTGAAATAAGTAAAAGCAGACCTAAGTAAATTGATATACCATGTTCATGGATTGAAAGATTTAATATTAATATTCAGATATCAATTCTACCTGAGCGATCTGTATGCATTCACTACAACAGCAATAAAAAATCTTGTGGGCTACTTTGTAGAAATTAATAAGCTGATTCTATAATGTATATGTACCTGAAAATGCCCTAAAATAGCCAAAAAACAATACAAGAAGGTAAAAGTTTAAGAAATTGAGCAACCTGATTATAAGGACCTATATAAAGTAACAGTAACCAAGACCATTTAAATACTGTGTATGTGGAGATAAATAGCTAAATGAAACAGAATAGAGAGTTCAGAAATAGATCCACATGTATACAGTCAATGATTTTCACAATGACAATCAGTTAATTCAGTAGGAAAAAGAATAGTCCTTTCAACCAATGGTTCTGGAGAAACTTTATATGTATTTGGAAAAAAAAGAACTTGGACTCCAATCTCAACACCATACACACACACACACAAAAATTTAAGGTAGATCACATATAAATACTAAAACTAAAATAATAAAACTGTAAGGAAGTAAAAGAATATTTTGTAGCAGTATAGGCAGTAGTTTTTTTTAAAAAAAACAGGACTAAAAGCATTATAATAAAGGATGTAGAAATTGTTTTAAATCTTGATTTAAATGAGTTAATGAGTTAAGCACAAAAAGACATTTTTGAGACAAGCGGTATTATCAGATTATATTAAGATATTACTGTTAATTTTGTTAGACACAACAATGGCACTGTGGTTATGTAAAATAATATCTTTATTTGGCAGACATGCATACGCAACTGTTTCTGGGTAAAATCATGTTATGTCTCAGAGATGCTTTAAAATATTCAAGAAAAAAGTGAGGAAATACATAAGAGTAGTAAAAAATGATTAAAGCTGGGTTATGGTAAATAGAGATTCATTTTATTATTCTGTTTATCCTATATATCTGAGAAATTTTTTCATAATAAAAGGTGAAAAAGTCTGGGACTAGTGGTGTAGGTGTTAGCAAATTCCCTTTTTTTTTCCATCTTGAAACATAAAATTTATCCTTGAGTCCCTTATCTGAAAAAACTGCCAAAAGCAATCTTCAACTAAGATTGTCTTTCACATTTTAATCTTGCAAGTCTTTTGAGTTAATTACCCCTATGTAAATAAGACCAAGTAAAATGAATAATTGAGTTTATATGTTTTTTACTTCCACAATGTTTTCCTCCTTACAAACAACCTGTCTGCCACCTCTTCTATCATACAACTTTTTTCCATGTGTATGAAAATCTGATACCACCTTTTTAATTCAAATGATAACATCAAAGTTACAAGGTATGTGCAATTTGAGTGTGTCTAGATCTAAATTACACCTGGTATCTATCCTGTCCCGTTTTTGGAAAGTGTTTTAGTTTGGGCACCTCTGAACATGTGGCCTAAAACAGGAAGTTTCTTCTGCAAATGTCGCCAGGGAGTGCAAAGGAGGTAGGGGAGGCAAGGAAGGAAAAGAATGAAAAAGCAATTATGCATTACCGAGTTCCCTGCTGCAGGCATCAGGGCCTCAATTCAGATTGGACCTCGACAAAACCTGAAGAATGCTTCCAGAGTTTTCCTTCCAAAGAACAGGAATCTGGGCAAATAATCCACTGGCTTCTATTCCCATTGGTTGAAAGTTGCCTGCAGCACCCACCCACCCCTCTCACCTCACACGTAGAGGCTGTGCGTGTGTCTCTGAGAGGGCTGATGTGGCTCCTGAGAAAGCTCTGAGGCAAAAGAGAAACAGGGAAGGGCGGTGGGCCTTTTGAGTGGGACGACGTTAGCGTGAGTCTGCGCGGCCCACCTGAGCTGTGGCTGAAATGTGAATGAGCTGAGAGAACGAGGTGGGGGGCAGCCAAAGCTACAGGGGGTCTGCCGGTGTTTCCGGTCGGTCTGTCTATTGAAAGAAGTACCTTGCAGTGTCAGGGTTCACTAAAGGTGCAGACAGAAGGTACAGGGGAACAGAAATCCTCACTTGTCTTCAAGGTGACTCTATTGACGACTTGGTTTTAACACCCTTTAGATATTAACTTGAGTATTGTCCCCATTGATGATGTGCTACGTGTACGCTATGGTGTTTATTGTTACCAAATGTTTTATGCTCTAGCTGCCAAGCATTGCATACCTTCTACGAGGAAACTGTACTGGAAAAATACGTGTTTCCCCTGATCTACACAGCCCCCCAAAGTTGATGTTATCACAAACGTTGCACATTTGTAATCTATAGATAGATGATACATGGAGAAAAAAATGGCTCCTTCAGGTGTCACTTGGTAGCAAGTGGCTGATTATTTCTGAGTCTAAATCTCCTATGCTTTCCAACTCCTTACCTTTGCTGCCTTGACGTCAGGGGCGTGTTTCTGATGGCTCTATATACCAGAAACTGCGTGACAAAGATTAAATGTCCCGAAATACTCTCCAAAGAGAGCTGCTCAGATGTTTCTCAAGCTTTGCTTTGGCTGTAATTTCCCTCTTCCCACTGCTGTAATGTACACCGCTGAGAACGTAATCAGGCGTGGGTCTTCTCTGTATTCCTGATTTTTCTTAGAGGGATAAAAATACCAAGGATGGAGCACCTGTAATGCACACCTGCCTAAGTGCGGAGGGCTGGTAAACCAGGTCACTCTAAGTGCGTGCTAATGAGCCTCCTGACGTGCCATCCGTGGCTTCAGGAGGAAGAGCGTTTAATGTTTCTCTTTCCACTCCTTCTCAGCATGTGATTATTGCTAAACCTATCTGCTTGGTATTTTTTCCTCCAATAGGCTAAAAATATGCAAATAATCTTTTTAATTGTTCATGAGAACTCAGTAAATTTCCCTCTTATGATGAAATTTCGCTCTTTTAATCAGCAGCGTTGGGAACACGGTAGATAAAAAAGTATCAGTTTTAGCACACTGCATAAGTTTTTTTTTTTTCTTAATTTAACAGAAGGGAAATTTTAAACTGAAGTGATTGCAGAATTTAATTTAAAAAACCATATTCTTTGTTCATCTAATTAGAATTTTAAAATGGTTTCTTGTATCAGAGCTAAACTGTCTGACCTCCCCTTGTAACATTCATTGAGAATTCTGCTTCTGCATTAAAGTATGAAATTATTCTTTTCCTCTCTGGTACCTTCTTTTCTTGTTCTAGTAAGAAATGTGAATCCCTGTTTTAAGGAGAGAAAAACTCACAGAATCTGCTGTATTTTGAATTAAATTTATGTTTGTCAGAGTCTAATTATTAGAGTCCTCTGGATGGCGGAAGGCTGAAATGCCAAAGGACTAGGTTTCATCTGACAGAAGTCTCTCTATTAGAAGATGAAGCAATTGACTAATCATAAGGGAATGTACTGATTGTCTCCTTCACCTATGTTGGCTACTTAGGACACTAGATTATTTGATCAACTAATCACCTCTGGGCAGTGGGAATTAAGAGAGAGATTGTTACTGGTTCAGCAGAAGACTAACAGTGAAACCCTAATCTACTAGAATAAGCTGAGGTGTAGATCAATTTCAGAGAATCATGGTGCCTTCTAAACCAAAACTTCAGAAATTCTTCAAGAACCGAATCAGTTTTCGTCTCAATTTAACTTTCAGTTCTTGCTTTGGAAATTTTATCATGATTAAAATTGTTGCATGGATATATCAGGACATCTGGGCCAGCTAATCTATATTCCTGCTCTCATGGCAGAGGTTCTTGTTGATCCAAAATCAGTTTCATGGGTGGGCTGGAAAAAGGATACAAACAGGTGGTGCTCCCCGGAGAATCCAAACTAATCATTTGTTTACTCAGGGAGAAGCTTTGTGGAAAGACCTTCCTTCAATCTCAAGGCTGAAACTGTATCATGAATGAGCTCTCCCCAGATAATTTCCACACTTTCTCTCTGGCTTGTTTTGTATCTTAGCTTCAAAGTCATCTCTCAGTGAGACCTTTCTAATCATCCCATGTAAATGTACTCTCTCTATCACTTTAACATCTTGCAGTCTCATTTTCTTGACTGCTGGGCTTTATAAATTTATTTGGTTCTTTCTGTGTCCCCTATACAAACACTTGGAAGGCATAGGGTTTCTCTGTTTTGTTCACTGCTGCAACCCTGTGTCTGATGACATATAGCAGATTTTCAAATATTTGTGGAATAAATGGATAAATGATTATGGTGGAAGGAAATTAGAGGAGAGTAAAACCTGGGGATATTTGGGCTAGGTATTGAAGAAGACGATGTAGAAGGCAGAAGGGAAGGCACTCTGTATTCCCAGTTCAGCCTTCGTCCACTGACTCTGAGCCTCGCGGTAGGGCTTTCTTTCTCAGTGATTCTGTCCCACTCACACTGGAAAGGATTCTTTAATTTTGAGTCTAGGACATTTTTCTGCCCCTTCCCTAAGATAGAGGGTTTTTGTTTTCATTTCCACAACTGCAATGGGTCGTCACATGTGCCTTGGGGACGACAGGGTTTTCCTTCTTTCCTCAGTGGTTTTAGTCTTCTATTCCATTGGGGAGAAGGATGCAGGTTCTCCAGTAAAGATACCTGTCCTCTTCCCCAAAGCCCACACCTAGGGGAGGCATTCTCCAGCCCCCTCATTGCCACCATCTTTCTCTGCAGCACCTGGTGAAATCCATGGAAAAGGATTTGCTAGTGGATGCAAACTCCCTTGTGTCTGTGGCTCTCAGAGCATCTGTACCCTCATATTAGCCTACATTTGGCCTCTAGCAATTTATTTAAAAATTTAGCTAAGTTATTTTTACCATATTGTATGGTAGTTCATCTTCTTTCTTTGCTCTGCCCCGGGTTATCTGGAGCTCACTTCCATCTCTCCTCGGAGGCCCTTATCTTTCTTCAGATTTACAAGTAGTTGGTTGCCCTGAGACCTCTGCCTTTCATGTGCACAAACGTTAGAATATCTTTATACCACTAGATTCTCTATTCTTGGGGCTTGGAGTCAAGCCCAAAGGAAGGGCAGCTGGAAAATGAATTTCATCATCCATTAAACTATCCCAGGAAATAAATTTATTAGGTTGACCTATTTAACCAATTTTTTAACCAAAAGATTTGATTTGGAAAATTATACTCACCACCTTTGTTAATGAGTATAGGACTTATATACTGTAAGCTATATGCTGAAACATAGAGTTCTTCCAAGTTAAATATTAAGCCTTCTTATATTAGTACCTGGAATAATAAAACAAAAAATTCTAGTTACAAGTGTATCTATTTTATCCCTATGTATGCTACTGATCCCTTCATTTTCAGATGCCAATTTAGTGCATTTCATTTCTGTCTCTTAAGCACAGTCCTCCCATTGACAGAAAGAAAGATTTAGCAGAACACATAGATTTTGCCATTTTCTTCAGGGCATAAAACAATGTAATTTATAGCACATTATTTTGAATTGCTTTGGTATGTCCCTGCTGTTAAAGTACTTATATTGTATATCAATAAAATAATTTTATAATTCCAGGTCCTAAGATTTTGACAAACTGCTAAATTCATTCATAACAAAACAACATTTTCCACCCTTCACCTCTCAGTGTCCAATTAACAGCCAGAATGTTATGTCAACGTGGAGTCTTGTTCCACCTCTGTGGATTTTCTGTTTGGAATATGGGGCACAGAAGACCTTGTTGAGTGGCCATAGAAGAACAATTCAATTGCTTACAGAATGCATAAAATAGTTACATAATACTTCATTAAAGGAGTAAAGTTACAACTGGAAGGCTTAGGAAGAAAACCATCCATCAGTAGGCTTAAAGAAGATACAGAGAACTCCGAAGAAAAGGCCGAACTACTTTATAGGTGTGCACGAAGACCATGGTTTGCTTCCACTTCCATTCATTTTAACCTAACATATGCCAGTTGAGTGTTGCTAATATTCAATATCTAGATTGATTTTCATGCTTTCCAGCACCTGTGGGAGCATGTGTGGTATCTTCAAGAAAGCTAACAGGTTTCACAAGTCATAGATTTAAGTAGCAATGCGCTCCTTGGTACTCCCTATTTTGCAAAGCATTAAAATATATTTGTTGCCAGCTAAGTGGATTTATGGATTCTATTATCTAGTTTTAACTACAACTAATCCTCAGAAAATGAAGTGGCTTAAACAAATTCTTAAAGCGAAAATAAGAACCTAAAAGGACACTGATAAGTGATCCCTCAGAGCCGTTCGCACTTCAGTGTAAGTTCTTCCTCGGTCACGTTACTCGGTAACAGCAAGGACAAACCAATCAGATTTGACAAAACTAGCCCCAAATTCAAACTATTGAGAATGTTTTCCCAATATAGATTTATACTGACTATTGATAGTGGCACACTTGTCACAGTATATATACACTTTCTATCTTGTGCCATTGTGATAGGTGTATCTTTTTCAAGGATGGTCACTATAAATCATATATCAAACAAACTGAACTTCAAACTAGATTTTTGAAATGCTATATCTCCAAGTATTTAAATAAGATTTTCAGAGGTAAATATTGAATCACATTGCTTTCATTAAAATAGGGTGAATAACATTTTTAGTGACATAAAAAAATGTGGCACCATTAAAAATCAAAATACATCTTGTAATGTACTATACTCCTCCTATCCCTTTTTAACATCTATTTCTATATGCTTTATGATGTGCATATTTTATTAGTAAAACAATATTGGTGTATAATGTATAAATAACTATATACTGGGGTAAATAAAAAGCTCTTAAGATTTACATGATGGATCAAAAAAGTCTGGAGAAACAACTGTCCTACATATTTGGTTCAGGCCGTTTAGAAGAATGGCTGGACAGAACAGGACAAACCTATTTTCTTACAACATCCGAATCAATTCTTAATGGGTCTATGGCCCCGCTGGTCCTAGGACAAGAGAGAAGCTGGACTAATTGGAAGGTCCCACCCCAGAAGAAGGGCAGCGTGCTAAGAGTGAGGCAGACAAAATCAGAACAAAGGCTCTCACCACCCTTGCTCAGAAGTTCCAGGGACCTTTACTGGTGCTCTTGTTTTGGTTTTACCTTTTCTTTTTGACGGTTGTTTTCAATAGGGACTTTTTAAACAAGATAATTGGGGTAATTCTAAGTAGACAGATGTTTTTAAAGTCGTGTTGCTGCGACATTTATCTTTGCTGCAGCTGTTAAAGACACATCATCGTGTTTGCTAACACAACCGTCCACTCTCATTGGTAAAACACGCCCTGAATGGCTAACACTTTGACTCCAACAGTACCTGTGCCACAGGTAAAGGTTAGTTATCTCCCCAGTAGGCTTTAAAAGCATAGACATTACCTGAGTTTTTTGTTTGTTTGTTTCAGGTAAAATCAATACTGGGATGAAGAAAGCTGGGTGGTTTTGATTTTTAAAAATTTGAATATTACATTAAAGCAATGGTTCTCAACCAGGAGCTATATTACATCCCCTAACCCCATCTGTGGAAATCTTTGGTACCATCAGATACCTGGTTATCACCACTCGGGAGGTTAGGGATGCTATTAGCATGTAATAGGTAGAGCCAAGGGTGCTGCTGAACATCCTACAGTGCACAGAACAGTCCCCACCCCAAAGACTTCGCTGCCCCAAATGCCCACGATGCTGTGCTGAGAAACCCTGCGTTAAAGGGGCCATCCTGTTTATCCATACCTATTTCTTAGACTCAGTAAAAGTATTTCTTGATGTAATTATTTAATTGGAAAAATATTTTCACCTAGCCTTTTAAAATTCCTTTTTAGATTACCTTTGCATTTTCCCTCTCTTCTATCATATCTTTGTTCACATGAAAATCTTGTGTACAATGGCATTTTTGGTCCTAATTTTATGACCATTTTATTGTTATGATATTTGGTTTAGTTAAATAATCTCTTTAGTGTAACTATAGCATCTGAGCAATTGCTGCCACTTTTCTTTTCAGTCTACTTTGCTTATCAGTATGAGTAAATATTAAACACCGAGGTGACCCAGGTAAGAGGAAGGACTTTGTGATGCACGTTTCCACATGAATAAATAAATTTCCAAGCAAGTGACTGAGCTATTTAGTCTTTTTCACGCATTTTTCTCATACAGTTTCTTTCTCTGCTGAAAAATGGCAATGCTCTATCATATTTGATTAATTTAATTTTTTTTCCTTAAAAAAATTAATCCCCATCCACATATCTCTGTGAGGCTCTAGCTACTTCAACGACCTCCCCTGCTTTTCTTCACTGCTCCTAATAGTTAGCTGCCCACACAGAAATTTATCCTCTAAGTCATATTAACAATATGATAAAAGTTAAGTAACTGAGGCAAAAAAAAATGTTATTTACGTTGTTCAAAAATCCATCTGCAATGTGAAATTTTGACTTGAGAAGAAAGCATATGGACAAAGGCTACCTTAGATGGAGGAAAAAAATCAATTTCACAGGATAATAAAGTGACACTAAGAAAAGACATTTTTCAAATAGGAACAACAACACCGGATTTGGAGCAGATAAAATTTCTCAGCTCGCAAGAAAATGGAACTAATAGTCTATCACCTTAGATGATAGTATAAAACCATATTTATTTTTTAAATAATCCAAGAACTAGTAGGTAAATATATAAATATCAGATTTTTAAATGAAAATAACTAAAATTTAAAGAGCACTTGAAATACAACTATTAATGAGATACATGAGGCACCGAAGGGAATACAAAATCAAGGGAACTCTATGAATAATTTAGGGCAATGAAATGATATAAACATTGAGAAAGCATTTTTGAAGAATGCCACCCCCAATATACACACACAAATGTGAAAAATATAGCTTGGGCGAAAACAAAGCAGAAAAATAATAGGAGAGTTACAAAAGGCACACAGAGACTTTTTAATGAGATTATAAAGCATATAAAAAAAAACAAAAGAATCGCAGAAAAATTTCACATTTTTAAGAGAAGTTAATTCTTTAGGATAATCATATAGTGAAAACCATCAAAATCTCCACATGTTAAAGTAGCAAGTCAATAGCACGATATTTATTTCTAGGGTACTTTAAGTGATCAATGACACACTAAGTTCTTTAGTGTTTGTTCTAAGACTAACTCTGTGGACGATGAGGAAATTGCCCACATTGTTCAGGATTCAGCCCAGCATCGAGCACTGTGCTGAAAACATGGCCAATTAACTTGTGGATATTCGAGGCATAGAAACACCAAGCTAGAGGAGGCTTCCTGGAGGAGCTAGACCTTAACTAACAGGTAAAATGTAGACATGCAGTGAAGGGACATTTCAGAGTGGAGGAAACAGCACAGACAGAAGAGAAATCCTGGTAGAATGCAGTAACAGTAAAAACACTTCAGTGTGGCATAAGGCGTTCGAAGAGGAGTAGCAGGAACTAAGACTGTATCGGCATTTAGGGAGCTTGGTAGCATGTAGTTTCTTAAAAGCTACTGAGAGAAGGAAAAGCAACTGCACTCCATGTACTGCTTAATGTTACGAAGTTTGATATGCCTCTTATAAATACATAATGAAACTTTAAGAACTGATTTCTCTTCCCGTCTCTGTAAACAATTGGTACAAAGACGTGAGACTCTATGGTCAAACACTATAGCAAGACAATTTGATTCTACAAAAGAGGAAAGGGAAAAAAACAACAACAAAAATCTCATGAGGACCCCAAAACAATAACAGGCTGTTGGGCTCCATGGGTAAATTACCCATAATGGAAAAGGGTGTTACATTAAAGAGTTCTTTCTATCTACACTTATTTATATAATGATGATGTCTCCTCCATTTAGAGATGAAAGCTTTAGAGTCAAATTGGTAGGATATGTACTTATAATTCATTTTCATCGGTGGTGTTGAGCTTACACTAATTTTATTCTCATACTTCTCTTCATAGTTTGTGATCCAAGATGTTTTATTGTCTGCCAACATATGAATATGGATACAAAAATCATAAAAACAACATTAACAATCCAAATCTGTTCTATACACAAGTATAGCATATCACAAAAAGTGGAGTTTATTCCAGGAAAGGAAATATAGTTTATCATTCAAAAATCAACCAATGCAATTCATCACATTAATTTCAAGTGTAGAAGTAATTCTGTAGATGCAAAAAAAGCCAGACATTCTCAACACCAGTTTATGATTTAATATCCATGAGCAAATCGGTAATGAAAAGGAACTTTCTTAATTTTATGAGGAGAAGCTACAATAATGATCACACCTGCTGGCAACATTTGGGAAAACTTTACTATTGTGGTTGGAAATGAGACAAAAAGGCCTCGTATCACCACTTCCATTAAACATGATATTAAAGCTCCTAGCCAGTCCAATAGGCGATTTAAAAAGAATGCCATCATTGTACATAAATTTAAGAAGAAAGAAATTAAAGTGCCATGATTGTGTTTGAAGCAAATAGGAAAGAAGAAAAAAACTACAGAACATTATTTGAATTTATAATCATATATAGCAGGTGTTGCTGTATTTGCGTTCAGTACACAAAAGTAATTTGCTGAGCACCTTCTCCCCCAATTACAGGCACATGTGCATCCTTTATTAACTGTCTCACCCAGTCTGGTGCCTGTTTATGAAAAGTTGTTTTCTGTAGTTTTCTTACTGTTTGTAGGAGGTTTTTAAATCTCTTGCAAATGTCTTTTGTCACTTACATAGTCACATTTGTCAATTGTAATTGCTTATGAACTTTTTCCTTACTCCAAAACCATGAAGATAGTCTCCCTTTCTTTCTCTAAAAGATTTATTGTTATAACATTCACATTCTGATCAATAAACGACCTTAAACTGAATTTTGAGTGCATGTGAGGATCAAGATTAATTTTGTTTCTGTTTTGTTTATCTAAGTGACTCAGCACCATTTATTGGAAAAATAATTTTTCTCCACTATTTTACGGTCACTTTTTCCATAAACAAGTGTGCATACATGCAAAGATCTGCTTGTGAGTAACTTTGCCATTATCATGCTGTCTTAAGTGCTATAGCTTTATAACGTCTGTATTATTGTTAAGATATTCTTGGGCCATATTCTTGAATTTGCATTTTTATATACATTTCTATTCAAATTAACAATTTCAATAAAAAAGCTTTGGGAGTATAATCAAGATGGCAGTGACTCTGTGGTTTAATTTGATAAGAATAGGCAATTTTATAATATTGATTCTTCCAAGCAATAAAAATGGCATATAGGTATTCTTTAATTGGAACAATGTTATTTACAGAAGTTTTACACTTCTCCACTAAAGACTTTCAGTAAAGCTGTAGTTGTCAGGTGTGATAGTATTGGCAGAAAAATATATGTAATGACTAATGGAACAGAATAGAGGGCCCAGAACTAGACGCACATGAACACAGTCAACTGATCTATGACAAAGGTACAAAGGCAAAAAATGCAATGGAGCAAATACAGTCTCTTCAACAAATGGTGCTGGGACAACTGGACAATCATATGCAAAAAAATCAGTGTAGACACAGACTTTACTCTCTTCTCAAAAATTAACTCAGAACAGATCACAGACCCAAATGTAAAATGCAAAACTGTAGAACTCCTAAGAGTGAACATAGAAGAAAACCTAGGTGACCTAGGATATGCTGATGACTTTTTAGATTATCCCTCAACTGATTTGAGTTAAATATATTTCTGAGTATGAGGGGTCAAAACTAAATTGAGATTTTTATTATTGTGGAAAACGAAATCTAATTGTGAGATAACCAAAAATTAAAAAGGTAAAATAAATAAGGACAATAATTTATATCAATTAAATGATGTATCAACATGTATTGAACAGAGTGAACTAAAGTGTAACAAGATATTTTAAACAGATAATTCTGAACCCTGATGTATTTTACTTTTTTTTAATGTGGAAAGTTAAATTCTACTTGAAAAGTAAATGAATGATCTATTAATATTTTTGGCATCTAATTCTTCAAGTAAACTAAAAAACAAAGCCATTCTATAAGTTACCTATAGAGGTGAAGTCTAACCCATCCATCTGATTTATTCTTCTATTTAACTTGCATTTGAAAAAAGCCGTGAGATTTACTTTTCTCTAATATTGCATTTGCATTATTTTATACCCACATTTAAGTTCCACCTGTAGCATAAATGTTAATGGTTAAGTTATTATAATTCATGTTCTGTGTCAAAAACTGTAACAATAAAACTGATTCACACTTTAAATCTTATAAAGGAATGTAGAGGCCCATAAATATAACTTTATGTCTATATTTCTAATCTGTTACACACAACTTCTAAAATATTCCCCCAAATTCAGTGTTGACCTTGAACCTCTGCCACAGATCTATAAGAATTAGAATAACCAAATCCATTCTATTATTGTTACAACATTTTGAAATTTGGGGAAAATAACCAAGGTCATGGATATAAAAATGTCATGACCCTCTGTCTCCTTCAGCTACTTTCTCTTTAGTACTTAAATCAGGAAGTTTAGCGATTGAATAATGCTCAGTGTGTGTCCTTTGACTATTTAATCGTTAGACTGAAAACGATTTAATTATTTTGGATTGCAAAATGCTTTGGATTACAAAATGGATTACAGAGGCTTTAAAATGTGGATATTCCTTGAAATTTCATACTCAGGTTTTAAATTGTACTTAAATTCTAATCCAGCAAGGCCATTCTTTGTTTCCTCAAGCCTTGAGTATAGTGTATGAACTAGGTACTGTGCCAGACATTTAAAAATATTAATGAATAGCTAATATTTGGATAGCATCCTCCAAACTGTCATCCTGGTGTTGACACTGATAGGAGTCAACCAGTCTTACACTAAAATATTAAGTATATTTCTGTTGTAAATAAGATAGAGGATTTCAAGCAGAGAGGTAAACTCGTGGTCAATTAGTAAATATGTAACACATTTAGTAGGGAAATCATTTTCAATTCCAAATTTCAGGATCCAGAGACTGTCATCTCTGATGATCTATAATGTTGGGGACCTTTGTCTGCCTTTGAAGTTTAGCTGAGAAAGGAGACTGATATTTTCCAACTCTCCACAGAAAATAAAATAAGTAATTGAACGAATGAACAAATGAAAGAATGAATGAGTAAGTAAATGGGCTAAAGTAATAAAGTGGATGCTGCCTGGTACATCAGTAATAAAATCAAGCAGCAGCCTGGGGGTTCTTTGACTCTGTGTACTTCAGGGCTCTGCCTTCTGTTGGATCCGGAGAACATGACGTATGAGAATTTATTATTCCAGCACACACTCACCTTGTTAGGCTTTCACCTAACAAGTATCTGTAAGGCACTAAATAGCAGAAAAGAGGACTGGCCAAGCTATAAACGACTGAAGCATCAACGAGATGCACGAGGTCAAATTTATTTTGAATTTAACATTATCCAAAGGAGTTCCTAGTTCACCATGACACAAAAACAGGTTGCAAAATACTGAAAGAAATATGCTCTGGGAGCTGCACGTGAAAGATAGGAAGAAGCCAATAGAGCAGTGGTAGGAGCCTTTACGAATCTCGTTCTCACGCCCGCCAGAAGTTCAGCATTTTTTAAGACAAATCTCTTGACGCGTTCCTGATGGTGGAAGAGAAAATGTTGCTTTCCCGGAGCATGCGCACATGTCTCACCGGAGACAAGGTAGCTGTAGCCTGGGCTTACGCTCCTTGCTTTAAAAACCTCTCTTCGGCTTCTACCTAAAGATTTTCAAGCTGACAAAGGATTTGGACCTACATCTCTCTTCTGTTGTAAAGAACATCAGGTCCCATGAAGTTCTTTCTGCATTTAAATAACACCTGTAAAGCTGTATCTTAGGGTCTTAAATATTCAGATCCTTGCTAACAAGGCATCCCTCTGTACAGTGTGCTTCCCCTACAAAGTTTTATTTTATTTTTACTACAGGTTAGTCTCCTATTTTAAACATTTTCTTATTCTGGCTGTTTGCTTGCTTTTCCTTGATACTGTATATTGTCTTATTTTTCTTTGCATTTTTTATACTTGTTTTGTGTTTTTTTATCTAAATATGTTGCTTCAAACCTATAAAAATTTTTTAAAATTATGTGCAATACACAAGTACTTCAAAATATTTTCAGATGCATTTTCATATCATCTAAACATTGTTCAAGAGCATTGGTTCTCAAACTGTGGTACGTGTACCCCCAGGGGCACATGCTGGGCCATTCTGGGGTACGCAAAGAATAATCAGTAATGACAAACAAACAAGGAAAGTAAAAAATGCAAAATGTTAGTTATGGAGCAATAAATGTTAAGTTTGGATCACCGTTCATGGAGACACTTCACAGTTAGATCACATGAGCGAATAATGGTGAACTTTGCCCTCAAACCGCTCTGCTACCAGTCGTTACGCACACTTTCAGAACAATCCATTTGCAATGTTTCTGAAACGTCCCCAAACGTACACGTACATCCCTGGCCAGACTGTTTGATTAGTTTAGTTATTGACTGAGTAAAAGTAAGTGTATTGTCTTTCATTATGGTTCTTTTTTAAGTAGTTTTTTTATCTAATTTTTAACATAGTTTCGGTTATTATTGTCAGTGATTTTTAAAGGTGTCAGTTATGGGTCAGTGGTTGAGAACAGGAACGGTTAAAAAGCCAAAACTTGATGTGGATTATAACCCATCGCCAAGCACTTCTCCACACGTGTCCGCAGCTACGAGCACCCCCACGCCGGGAGGTAGAGAGAAGGTGCAGCCTCAGACACTGCACAGAGGGAAGGGGATGCTCGGAGGAGGACATCAAAGGTGGGTTTTCGTTTGTGGGGGTGACGACTGTCCTAAGCCTCTGTGTGTTGTGTGTGGGGAAATGTTGTCCAACAGTTGCATGAAACCCTCTCTATTCATGTGACATTTAGAAACTAAACATTCTATTTGTAAAAAAAAAAAAAAAATTACATTATTTCCAGTGTTTAGAAAAGTGTCAAAACTGTTACTTCGTGCGTGATGTCAGGAAAGAGAGACGATGAGAACGCAGCTGAGGCTTCCTACCGTGTTCGCAGAGCTCAGTGTGGTAGAAACCACACCATCGCTGACGATTTCATTCCTCCTTGTGTTAAGGATACTGGCGGGGGGGGTGGGGTTGCACGTTTTGGGAAAAACATGTCTGCAAAATTAATACTATCTCTTTTTCAAACAATATGTCTTGATGAGTTCAGGAAATGTCTGACGATATTGAAGCTGTAGAATTAGAAAAAGTAAATTCTTTTCCATCCAGGTCAATGAAAGTGTAGGTGCTGCTGATTTATCTAGTTTGCTCATCATCGCGAGGTACTTGGTAGGAAATGAAATTGAGGAAAACCTGTTGCTTTGTTACCCACTGACAGAGCATACCACAGGGGAAGGTATTTTAATGCAACCGATGGTTATGTCATTGAAAAGGACATGCGTCGGTCACATTGTTGTGGCGTGTGCACTGACGGAGGCGCGCCCACGCCAGGTTGGTTTACAGGCCTACGTGGCTGCATTAAGGAAGTAGCTCCCATGTGCCATGGAGTCCCTGGGGCACTCATAGACAACGACTTGCATCCAAGCCTCTTCCTAGTGAACTGAAAGATGGTCTTGATGAGGCTGTAAAAGTTGTCAATTTTATTGTCACAGCCACAACACTCCAGACTGTTTAAAGTGTGAAGGAATGAACAGCATTCCCAGCACATTCCTTCTGCACACGGAGGTCTGGGGGCTAGATCGTGGCCAAGTACGTACACGGATGTTTGGACTGAGACGTGAAGTCCCGGTAGTTTTCGAAGATCATCATTTCCCTCTTGCTCCAAAGTTTCAGGACTTTGATTGACTTCAAAGTCCTGCATATTGATCAGATATTTTTTCTAGAAATAAACAAACTTGGGATTTCAAAACAGCTCAATCACTGCATTCAAAGTAATCAACAAAATTTGAGTCAATGATTTAAAATCTGGACTTTTGGAAAGCATGTATTGAAAGAGGTCAGCCTGAATTTTTTGAAACTCTGCACAACTTCTTATCTGAGAATAACTTGCACCTATTCCAAAACATGAAAGAGAATATTGTAAGTCACTTGAAAGGTCTTAAGTGTCCTTTTCTAAATGCTTCCCTAAACATGGAAAAGAAAACAACTGGACTGCAGATTCCTCCAATGAAGAACTCTTCAACAAAGCTAAGCTATCAATCAATGAAAAAGAGCAGTTAATCAAACGTTCAACTGATTCTTTTTTAAATTCTGATTTTAAAAGAAAGCATCTTAGTACCTTCTGGGTGGATGTCAATGAGGAATAGAACACCTCTTGCCATTTACTAATACTGAACTAGTGGAGAAAGCTTTTTCTTCTCACACCTTCATAAAAAATAAGTACCACAACAAGCTAAATGCCAGTCTGGATTTAAAACTGGATCTTGCAACTTTTGAGCCTGATTTCAAGAAATTAAGTGCATCAAAGCAAGCTCAACCATTGCATTACCAATATTTCAGTCAGGTAGTGATCTGTGTAACAATTATCACCGACTTTTCAGATAACACAAATAAATATTAGTATTAATAATAAAAGTTTGTTAAATACCCTATCACTATTATCAATATTTAACTGTTACAAATATTATAAAATTAAATCTGTAGTTTGTACTGTTAATGTAGCAGGTTTTCTCTCCTAACTTAGTATCTATCTCATTTCTATTGTTTTACGTTAAGATTGACACTGAACAAAAGTGTCAGTATTTAAAACAGTGTCAGCTGTTTCAAAAACAAGGAGTACAACTTCTAGAAATGGGTTTAAAAGGAGTACACAAGTGGAAAAAGCTGGGAACCACTGTTCTACAGGTGTCCTTCTCCCTGCCCTCCATCCCCTTTGAAGAAATGACTTTCCGGATGTTTGTGAATTCTCTCTAAAGCAAGGACGTCATTTTTCAGCTTTGACTGTCAAATGGGATTTTGTTTGTCTGTTTGTTTAACTTGGCAGCTGGACAATAAGCTTGCAAACCGGCTTTGTCAAGAGACCAGGGATTTTCTTTAGCATTTCAGACCTCAGCCCGGCAGTCACAGGTAGTGCAGGTAACCCATAAGACGTCATTTTTCCATGACAACTCGTGCTTGTGCTGCGCGGGGCACAAGGGACACGCGACTGCAGCATTCAAACTACTCCATTCTGACTGAAGCAGAGGGACAGAAAAGGGGAGTGGACACCAGTTTAGGGAGGTATGTGACAAACCACCTGAATGTTCAGAGGTATGAGATGACGTAACGGAAGGACGGCCCTTCCAAGTGCAACATTACACACTCGCTGAGAGCGATGGCAGCAGGTGGTTTAACTCCTGAAAAAAACAAGCTTGACTAAAAATGATCTTTAATATGAAGATGTAAGACAATCTTTAAAATTCAGTTGTGAATGCAATATTACGTTCAGGGGAATTGGGTCGTTTTCAGGTTACTACTCTCCTCTCTCTCTCTCTCTCTCTCTCTCTCTCTCTCTCTCTCATGTTTTTCAGTTCCTTTACCTACTTACATGTTCTCCTTGAAACACTGGCTTTAGCCCCAAGTTTTCCCTCCTATTTTTCAAATAAATGCCGATGTCCAAATTCTTATATTTTTAAAGAGTGTCTGATGTGTCCGTCTTAGATCCAAAGTTCATAATCACTTAAATAAGCGGGGGCTGCAGGGAGCAAGAAGTCAACAAGGGCATCAGTCACCTATTCCAGGGTCATGGACAGGACAAGATTTTGTGATGGGAAGGTGAGCAGACGATTTTTATTCCTAGAATAAGCTGATACGCAAAAAAAAAAAAAAAAAAAATCAACTCGATACGATAAGGTTGAAAATGCTGACTTCACCAACATTAAGCAGGTTTTTATTTTTAATATAGGACTACTTAGAAGCTTTGATATATAACTTATCATTATAAATATTCAAATTGCTAATATAATATTTCCAAATTCAGTTGTCTAAAGACCTATCTTTTATGTGTTTTGAAGAGCAAGTCATTATATATTTTTTGATAAATTTTAAACCTATTTTAAAATTTATAGATCCATTTTTGGAAAAGAATAATGTTTAAAAGCACATCTTCCCATTTTTATTTCAATGAATATATTTAAATGTTAATATGCTATTCCTTTGTTCATCCATTTAAGCTCCATTCACGGCCTTCTACAGAGCAGTCACAGGCTGCAGGGAAGAAAAAGTCTAAACTTTACAGTTTGAGCAAACAGACAAAATTCATAGATACCGCTTCTGGGTGGTGTTTCCCTGCATAAACAGTTTTCTTTACTGAATATTTTGCCTACCCACATTTTCTTCTTCAGTGAACCATACTATTGGAGAAAATGATAAAATAATTTTCTGAACTAAGTCACCCGAATCCGAAGAAGCTCCAGCAGACATGGCATTCCCACCAGTAGCTGCATCGCTGCTACATCGGAGGCCCCTCGGGGCGCCGAGGCCGGGTGTGCACACGCGCGTTGTGAGCTTCACCACCGTCACGTGGTTTCCATGGTGTCAGTCCACGTGTGTAGCTGTATTCCCATTCAAAGCCGAACTCATCACCCCCTCCCCACGCGAGGAAAGGCTGTACTTCCTGCGCCGTGAAACTAGGCCAAGGTGTGGCACGCTTTGGCCAATGACAGCGAGAGCAGACGTGCTGGCGTCACCTCCTGCAGGCAGCCCTAGGAGTCCTGGGGCACTGGCCTTGGCTTCTCTCTTCCTCGGCCATCGGCGGTGGCTGCGTGACCAGCCTGCTCTCAGAAGAGATGTGTGGAGCAGAGCAGAGACTTTGTCATGTCAAACTTGCTGCTCGTCACTGTCCCCCAGCTTTCGCCCTCCTGCCCAACACGCCGTTATGTTATGGGAGACACTAATCCAGTCTGCACGGGGCAGAGAGTCCCGGCCCCGGAACCAGACCTCACAGGTCCAAGTCACAGCTCTGCCACTACGACGCTGCACACACTTCCTCTGCCTCGACTTCCTCAGAGGGGAGTGTGAGGCCTTTCTGGCTACGGCCCCAGGAGGAGTGCACCTGCTCACACACACACGGAAATAAATGACGACCGCCCGGGTGGGAAGGGGCCAAGGCTATTTATTTACGCAGAGGTGGCCACAGCAAGGGAGTCACGTCAGCCACTGTCACTTGGGTTGGCAGAGACTCAGGCAGGCGGAAGAGTGGGAAGGGGGTCGTGTTAGGTGTGCCCTGGCTGCATGGGGCTGATCGGAAGGGGGGCATCCTGGGTGATGAGGGGAGCACGTTGGCTGTCTCTGATCATTCCCAAATTGCAGGAGAGGTACAAATTAGGGGGTAAGCTGACAGTTAGTGATTAAGTCCTGCCTGTTTGGGACTGATTGCTACGGAGATTATGGTTCGGCCTCCCGGACCACTGCTGCAGAGTTCTGGGTCAGAGTTCTATTCTTGTAGGGGGTCTGGCCCTTGATCATTTGTGTATCCCGTCTCTCGCGTGTGAGCTCTGCACTGTAAATTCTTTTGCACCATACTTATGGATAGTAAAACCAACAAACAATAGTTATGTTTTATGATAATTCACATCATATTATACTGCTTAAAATTTATTCTCTTAGGTATTCTGTTTTATTTGAACTCACCCTCAGCCTCTCCCAACAATATTGCTCCATTATGGTGTCTTGACCGAGTATTTTGTTATAAATTGCAATGAGGATATTCTGAGTGAAAAAGAAAGTAAGTGAAGCTACTTTCTTCTCGGACAGCAGTTTCTCGTTAGCTGGTTTTCATCTTCCTGGAAATTGCCTATGACGGCTGTTACTTGGAAGTGAAGGAGCTAAATTAAATAAAGCTATTTCTAATGAAACTCTTGATGGTAAATGAACAAGAAGGACATGTTGGAGAGAATTAGAGTGAGGCTGAGGCTCGCCAAAAGTCTGACCCTACAGAACCAACATGTTGGTGCTAGGGGAGACTGGCTGGAGAACTGCTCTACCTTTCAGCGACAGGAACTATTTCAAACACTGTGTATACAATTCTCTGTTAGCAAGAAAATGCACAGAAAGTAAATGAGCCCTATGACAAACACTCATGGACTACTGAATTTAACAATATACTAAATTTAAGCTGCATTGGCTTCAAACATTTTCAAAATAAAAAAAATAAACCATAGTTCTCGAAGTATGTTTTAGAATGCTTCTCAAATGTATTCAGCTTCATTACAGCTGAGATGTACTCACTAATCAGAAAGTAACCACTAATCAGTATATATTCTTAGACTTTCCTACATCTTTATATAGTCATACTGAATACAAGTATGTAGTATTTTTTAAGAAATACATTAATAATCAATAGCAACTAACATTTTATACTCTAAAATGTTACTTAATTTGCATTTTTTGCTCACCCTTAAATTAAATATTAGTGTAAGGAACTATGAGAGGTGTCCGGACAATAACCAGCTGCAAATCCATTCTTGTTAAATTGACAATCACTGGATTTTTTTCTGGACAGCCCTCATATAACTAATTTATTTTAGTTGCTCTGCATTCAGATAATATTCGCATGTTCTAAACTATTATCTGTCATTCAATTAATAAATAATGCTTCACATTTTTTATTTTTACAAGCAGTCCTCCAATTAACAACTTAATACACTTCTCTGGGCACACGGGGTAGAACTGAATCAGAGAAATGCAGGACAGTGCTATGACACTCACGTTGTCCCCATCAGATATTGCCAAAGTGCTGTCCAGTGTGGCTGCCGTGTTACTGTCCCACCAGTTGTACCGGGGGCTTTGTTTCTCCGTACCCTTACCCACACTTAGTTATACTTCTTGCAGTTTGCCAACCTAATGCATATGTGATAGGATACTGTTATTTATTTCACATTGTGTCATTACAATTGTTTTAATCTACTTTCTTTCTGTTCTGATTAGATTATTTCTGTTTTTCTATCTCCTGTCACAGCCATTTGGCTACTAAGTTGTTGTTGTTGTTGTTAGTTACTGTATTTTTAGTTCTAAACTTCTACCTGGTTCTTCTGTACGTCTTCTATTTCTTTTCTGTGATTTTCTAATTTTTCACCAGTGTTTTAAGAAGGTTCATGGTGGGAGTGGGTGAGGAGGAAGGGGAGTCAAATATATGGGGATGGAAAGAGAACTGACTTGGGGTGGTGAGCACATAACAACACACAGACGATGTGCGGTAGAATTGGACACCTGGAGCCTATGTAATTTTTACTGACCAATGTCACCCCAATAAATTTAAAAATTAAAAAAAAGAATGTTCATGGTTGCTCATTGGTAGCTGCTTTCAAATCCCCGTTTGACAATTTCAACATCTATATGATGTCAGTGTTGGCACCTGCTGCTTGTAGCTGCTCAAACAACTTGGGATTTTCCCGGCTTGTGGTGGGACAAGTAATTTCGGACTGTATTCTGGACATTTTGAAAATTGCGTTATAAGGCTGGTTCCTATTTAAATCTTCTGTGTGAGCAGGTGGTCAGCCTGTTAGGTGCCGAAGTCTGGGTTCATTTGTGTGGGCCGTGGGTCAGATGTCACCTTCATTTGGGAGCCTCCGCCATGCTCTCCTGGTCTGCCTCGTGTGTGTGTTGCTCTAAAGACAGGACGTCACCTGAACCAGAGTCTCCTTAGCACCGACTGGGGCGCGGGGTTGTCAGAGTTCTCAGTTCCACTGGGGAAGGGTGCCGCCTTGTCACTGTGAGTTCACCCACAGGCTCTGTGGACAAAGGACACCCACCGTGACAGGTCAGGGCCTGGAAGTAGATGTTCACCACAGGTTCTAGCAGGAGGGTTGCCTCTTGGTAACTGGAGAGGGAAGGGGAGAGTCAGTGGGAAACAGTTAGCATTAATTCAGTGTCTTTTAGGGTGGAAAGTACACCTGACCTTTGTCATCGTATTTGACTCGAAAACAGAAAGAAGGAAGTAGCCCACTGGGCTGCCCTTTTCCCAGTCCTTTGTCTAGATCAAGTGGGCTTTACCTGAGGCTTTTTTAGGTCTGTACTAGGATTTCCAGGCTGCAAGCTTTCCTAGCACTTGGGCTGAGTTACACAGGAAACCAGTAAAAATTCCAAGGTCCTCATCACTGTCCTGAGCTCACTAGCTGTCATCTGACCTGTCAGTCATCTGTAGGTCATTTATGAATTTTGTCCAAGGCTTTTTGTTGTAATTAGCAGGGAAGTAAAACAAAATGTCTATCCTCCATCTTATCTTGTGTATCATTTAGTTTTTATATGATACAAACTTACTCGTCTTGTCTCTGGAATAAAAGCACACTTTTCTACTGAGAATCCTGGTATTAATCTTCTCCAATTTCTTTTCACCAATTGTGGAGAAGACATTTTTCCAATTTAAGTAAATATTATAGCAGCTTTAAATCAAGTTTTGGGAAACTCTGTAATGGTAAGGATCATTTTGAACTCCTCTGTTAAATGTCTTAAATTAGGATCCAGACATTTCTTGATTCTATTTCCTCAAATCAAATAGCCATGAAATGGCAAACTGTGTGCTCGTCGCCAAGGACCGCCTGCTGAAATATTATTACTTGGCCTGCCATTCCTCACACCCAAAGAGTCAAGTGCCAATTTATTTAGGTCACACTCACAATCTGAGCTATTATTCACTTTACAGGTAAATTGAAGGGTAGTGATAACATTTTGTCATTGGTTGATGGACAATCCTATTGTAAATAAAAGAGGAACCGGAAAAAATGATATGTCTGGACATTTTGTCATAGAATATTGGCCATTTCACCCTCAAATCATATCTGCATTCTCTGGAGTCATAGAACTGATTCTTCATAAAGCTATTTCACTTTTCTATAAGCCAAGAGACAAACTCTTTGCTCTCCAGGAGATCACAACGTTAAGTGTGTGGTATGTTTTATTTTAGATGTTGGACTAAATGTCATTTAAATATTTTTAATACTGAATGGATGAATGCTGATAACATCTTGGGACATTTATAAAACGATAAGCAATATTATGGCATTAAAGATGTATCCACTGATCATTAATTTCCCGTTGTAATGAAAGAAATCAAGGAAATTCAGATGACATACATACAGAATCTTGAATTTTGATCACTTCATCAAAGACAAATGACTAACTTGAAGTGTATCATAACTTTGCTATGACTTTGGATTCCAATGAGCCCAAGAAATGCGTGTTAACTTGTTTGCTTCCAACAGTTTTGCTCCTGAATGTTTCACATGGGCTTTATGATAGGGCTTGAATGGGGCCAGGAACCGGAAAGCAGGTCAGAACATTTGGGTTATGGTCTCTAGAACTCAAGATAGTAGGGGTTCCCTGGTGGTGTAATGGCTGGGCTTTGGCGCTCTCAATGCTGCGGCCTGGGTTCGATTCCCAGTCAGGGCACTACCCCCCACCCCCACACCCCAAAAATAGAATTCAAGACATTATATCTAATGATATACAAGCAAGCCTGTTGAAATACATAAAATAAGAGCTGATATAAACCGCCTTACGAAGACTTTATACCATACACATGAATAGGAAAATCGAGAACATACTCAGATCCTAAAAATAGCATGGGAACACGGAGCAGTATGTACTAATTCTACCTGTATGGTTTCCTGCAGCAAATGTGCTTGCAACAAGCGGACTTCGGAGCACTGGGAGTCACTGATTTAGGTAGGGCTACCACATACCTATGCAACCTGTATCCTATACAAGAATGAGCAGTCAGGGAGACAGATGGTGCTAAATTCTAACCATGCTTTACACCCTAAATTGGGAGCCTTGGTGGGTTGAGGCTGCCTGTGGGAGAGGTCTATTTCTAATTCCCACTGAGACCCATTAGACACTAATGATGAGTCTGGACTTAGGGTCTAGCCCAGAAGAGTTCCATTTGCTGGGCTGTCATACACACCAATGGCTTCACAATGACAATTCCCTCACATCGTGCATACCTTTGCATGGATAAGTCCACACACTTTTATAGCTTTATTTTTTTCCTTTGAGATTTTGAGATTTTTGCAGAATTTTCTGAATCCTTCACAATAATTGCTTAAGTTCTCCTTGTAAATATTCAGGATGAGAAATTGCAGCCTCAGCCTCTGGAAGAACAAGTGGATGTTGATTTTCTAGTCTAACTTATAATTACCAGCTATATTTTAGATTATATCTTCAACTAAAATTAGGACAAAACTCAATTTTTCTGTGTTAAAGTAATGCAAAGAACCTTGCACCGGGAATTAGGAATTATGGCTCGGCAATGACTTCAATGTTGTGTGACATTGGTTCAGTGGCTTAATTAGCTGGATATCAAGTTGTTGTTGCTGTTTTTTCATCTGTATAATGGGAAAATTTTACGGAAGAATACATTTTAGAGGCAGAATTGAGAACTGGAACTTTTTTTTTTGTCTTGTGCTAAGTAATTCTGAGAACAGACAGAATTTTCCTGGGCTAAGAAATTCTGGTACAGGACATACTTTTTTGACTCTGTGCTAAACAATATGGGACTAGACAAAAACAACCTAAATACTTTCTTCAGAAAATATATGTTCTTGGATCAGAAGACTGCACACCCACTAAAGCAACGTATTTATCAAGACGAACAGGTTGCTACACAATACCTATTTTTTGTGCCTAAATTGCAGATCCCTTATGTCATGAACTCTGTCCAGCCCCAGCCCCACCAGTTCTCTGCCTTGCAAGTCCCACAATGAAATCACCCAGCCCGGACCTGTAACCTTGAAAATATTTTCTCTCACTGTCCCCTTCCTGAGAGACGGCTGAGACTGTTAAGGTGTTACAGTCCCTTCCTAAAGACCTAATAAACTTAGCTTTGCTACCTCAACACAACTTTCTGGTGATTTTGTGTGGGGGCAGGTGGAGTTGATGGTGGATGGTTGACAGAACACACCAGGAAACCTAATAATAGACCATAAGTCCCGTTGGCCCTCAATACAAGACCTTTGCAATATCGTTGCTTTATTTACTTAGTTGATCTTTTCCTCCTTTAGGCTGCTGCATAAGACGCAAACATGAAATATTCATATATTCATACTACAGTGCTTCTCAGTGCAAGTATTGACTCCTTCTAGGCTCTGAATACTTTAAAAAAAAATAGAGGAGTTCATACTAAAAAATATTTCTTACATTTAGAGGGCTGACCAGGAAAAATCCAGCCTTTGTCAATATAATGAGAATGGTTTTGTGGCTGGATACTGTCTGGACAGCCCTCATATTGCATAGTATTTTCTAGAAGTATTATCTAAGCAGGAATTTTGAGACATTCTAGTAATTTAAAGTATGGTTAGAAAGGGACCTATCATGATGATGATGAAGAGTTTTAGAAGTCAGTTTCCGTATGAATACCGACGTCACAAAACTTTCGTGAAAAGGTGAACACCTTGAGTTGACGTGAGTTGCTTCATTTGTTTAACTATTTGTTTTCCTTCAAATAGGATACAAATTAAGTTTACCATCTCTATTGTATATATTAAAAATATAATTGCTAAATTTCACCAGCTAAATCTAATGAAAGTTATTTGTTACTAGGAAAAGACAAACAGACAGGTAAGCAATATCCCAAGAGGGAGAGCACAATAGTCACCAAGGTTACTTTTTGAATATAGCAAGGCAGGAATGAATTGGAAATGTGAGTAGGAAATGTGATCATTCTCTTTTGTGTAGACTGCTGCTGAAATATCAAGTGCTAATAATTTATCCGAGCTGTTTAGACTGACAGGGATTGATTGTGAGAAATGGAAGCCCTGACTTTTAGGACTTAGAACAAAGTCAAATGTAACTTCCAAATAGGTAAGAACAACACGACCCCCCACCACCATGGAAAGAAGGAAAGCAGAAGGCCCTTCTGCAACTTTTCTCTATTTGGGGTGCTCATGACTTGTACTATCTGTTCAGGAAGAAGCCACAGGAATAAATGAACGAGAGAAATTTCCAAAGGGAGGGGCTTGATAATGTAAGGAGGGGATGCTCTACAGACGCTCTAAATTGTGGAGTTGAAAGGTGACTGATGGATTGAGTTACAGTATTTGGGGATGTGAAAATTCAGAGTTTCCTGTTTCTGTGCAATTTGGAGATATGGCTATTTTAAGAGACACAAATATTTTGTCCTCAGGGAAGTCAGAAGAAATGATCCCATCTTGTTTTCATCTGGGCTCCTAGCATCAAAGCTTTTTGAGATATGGGCACAGCTCTGGGGTAGGAAAGCACTTCTTGCTGTTATTTCCTTTGAATGTTGGAGGACACGGCCTGGAGTGCTGCAGCCATGAGCTGCAGACGGATATGATTTGCCATATCCTTGGGTAGCGAAATCTGTGCCTCCCACGTTAGGAGGGCTTTAGAAATACTGAATTATTTTCATGATAGGAGGAAAGATGGGGGGGGGGGAATGGTTTAATTTTTCATTCCAATGAGGGCCAAGAGAAGTCTGAATTTGTCCAAATTGATGGGGTGATTCATAATTTATTATTGTCCCTACTACATATGATCAATTAATCTTGGTTATTTATGCTCCTATCAGAAATGATGTTACTCCAAATAGCTCTGATGCAAGTTACAAAGAATCTGGCTTCTGGGGTGCCAAAAAAACCAGAAGTAACACTCTAAAGGCTTGTGTTCATTTGCTCTGATATACTCACACTATTCCTCAAACGTAGAAAATGATCCCACTTAATTTATCAATTAATTATAAATTGGTGCATACACAAAATATAATCCCTGCATTTGAGAATGATCTGCTAGTTATAGAGCTCTTTTAAAAAGCCAAAAATAAACCTCACTTTTTATCACATCTCTTAGTAAGTTTGTTACTTGCTAATGGATGCCACATTAGAGAATTAAACCAGCCAGATAGAGTGTTTACTTCTCACTGTTCTTACTGGGACAGATTGTTTAATGGCCCATACATCTCCCCACAACACTCAGGGAATATGTCTGTGTTGCTGAGCAACAAGCCGTTGGCATGAAAATCCCAGTGGCTCAAAAGAACACAGCCTTAGAAACTCAGGTAGTTTTGAAAAAACAAAAACAAAAACAAAACAAAACAAAAAAACTGGCCTGGGCTTCTCTTTTCCTATTTAAACACCAATTAGATCACTTTAAGGTGCCTTTGAACTCATCTTACACAGCTTATATCTCTGCAAACATAGGTGCTTGCTGTTGGTAGTCGTTGAGCTAATCTGGCTGCTTCTCCTGATGGGAGAACTTTGGTCCACTGAGTCTGGAGATTTGGCGGCTTTCTGCTAGAACCCATGGGAGGGTTGTGCTTTAGAGACTATCAGTGGTGGTCTCCAAGTAGAATATATCAGTATGAATAGACAGTTAATAATAGGACATGTATATAAGTATATGCAGTCCATCCTCCTTGTTCATAGGTTCTGTATTGGCAAATGGTCCTTTGTGGTCATTTCTGGTAATGACGTCCCTTCATGGTCACTGATGGTCTCTGGAAATGCTTTCACAAGATATTTTGTTTTGCTTCAGTGAGACAATGCTGTACTAGAATGATATTCAAGTCGCAGTTATGCACATTTCTATCAGTTTGGTATCAGATCATTAACGTCACTTCCTCGACCGTGTAATACCGTGTAAGTCACAGCTGCTTCTGCACAGTAGCTGCTCAATGTTAGTTCTTACACGCTACCCAGAACCCCCTGATTCCCACTTTGTGACTTTTGGAAAGTGCCATTAACATTGTCACATAAGTCAGGATGATTATGTTCATTCTCCTTGGCTATACTAAGAATAATCTTGGATATCTTTGCTTAAAATGGAGGTTAAGTTTGATGACTGACCACGTCCTTGCTGGCTGGCTACAAAGAAAAGGCACCTAAGCGTAAGTCAGTCATGTGCAGACGTCACCATCAGGCTCTGAGAGTTTCTTTATGTTGATGAAGATTGGTCAAAAGCAGATATCCCAACAGGCATGGCCATCTGTTTAAAGATACAGTGACCAGTTTAGTCAGTTCCTTTTCAGTTTATGCATTTGTTTCATATATGACACAAGGACATTAAGTAAATACCACTAGAAGACCTAACAAAATACTCGAAGTCCCATTTTCAAAAAGTAACTAAAAAGCTCTGGTTATTGTTAAATTTGTTTTGCTTCTTTTATTATTGGCAGAATTATATGCCATTTTAGTAGCAAATAATTACACCATCTATCTTCTGAAAAGCTAGGTAAGCTAAATAAATAAATAAAACAGAACTCTTGCCATTTAGCTCCATGGGAAAAGCAATTCTCAGTTTCACATGAATATTTTCTCTCATATGTATCCTTGGACCCATTCCCACTCACCCTTCTCAATCACTAGCTTCACTGGATTAAAATATAGGACATATCAGACTTCTTAGTGGATTATTGATCATGTTTCCATTTGTTGCGTTGTTGCCTTTGCAACAGAGTGGCGTGAAGCAAACTATTTGCATTCACAGATTGCAATCTTTGACATTCTAATTGAAAAATGGTATGACTTTTTTCTTAAAAACCAGCGTGATATAGATATGTAGCAACTAATGCTACTGTTAAAATGGTTCACGTTTTAATGAGTTTAAGTACAATAGAATCAGCAATATGATAGCTACATAATTTTTTTAACCATCTGGTATTCTTTAAATTATACTCTTTTTATAAATGTGTAATGGAATAAGGAAATTCACAAACATTTGTAAAATCATTTACGTGTCAAATTAACTTAAATTTAGGAAGCTATAATTGTCATACATTTTTGTGATCTGAGATAAAATAAAATGAACTGAAACATGGTAAAAGTTAAGCTATTTTAAGACACCATAGAGGGTAATATTTATGTCCACTAGGAATGTTTAAATGAACATGAACAATACTATATTGTCATGTCCCCAAATAAAGGTACAAATAGGTTGTTTGACCACCTCAGTATATAGCACTTTAAAAAAATCTCCCAATGCTTAATTTGTTTTAATATTATAAAATTAAAAACAATTTTAACTTTTTATTAAAATTAGGGGAAAAGGGAGTGGCAAAAATATTTAGAGTACTAAATGACCTAGGAAACAGAAAGTTAACATAATCCCAAGAAATTCAGTAATTTGATATTTTACAACATATATCCTATTTTTATAAAATCCATTAAGTTACAACTGAAGCTTTCAAAGTGTGAGAGAGGGGCATCTTTCATTTATGTGACACTAGGACTTGGATTTCTCATGAAATCCAATGGCAAGGTTTTAAACTTAGCTGAGCTCTAGGTGATAGATGTTGTCATTATGCACAGACTCTCAGTTAACTGGCACCCATGGGGACTGGCAGATGCCAGATAAACATGATGAGACTCTCCACTAACTAGAACCCAAGCAACCGGCACTCTCAGATAACCGGGAAAAACGTGCAGGCCAGGAACAGAAATGGACAAAAATCAGAGGAAATAGTAGGACAACACGAAGATTGAAAATGTATTAGAGTCACTGCCAAACATTATGTCCATTTAACTGAAGATGCATTTTTAAAACCTTTATGCTGCATGCCGATTGGAAAACAGAATTTGGACTCTCACCTAGCATCTTAGAAATATATCAGTTCCTATCAAGGAAGTGCATGCTGAGTAGCTGCTTCCATGGAGACTGTATTTCAGAGGTCTTCCTAAGTGTAGGTAGACTGTATTCACATTCACGAAACAACCCTGGAATATTAATACTTAGCATTGAGTTTTATTTGCAAAAAACTGCAAAAGAGAAATAGACTGATCCACAATAATAATTGAAGATTTCAATACCCATGTCTCAGAAATTAATAGAACAAATAGCCATAAAATCAATAAAGACAGAGAAAAGCAAACAAGCACGATCAGTCAAAAACTCCTGTATTGAAGCTCTGTCCCCTCCTCGTACCTCAGAATATGACCATATTTGAAGATCAGGTCTTTATAGCTCTACATACTGGGTCTTTCTTAAGTTCAAATGACGTCATTAGGACAGGACCTAATCCAATATAACTGGTGTCCTAATATGGAGGAGAAATTTGGACACAGACATGCACATAGGAAAGACAATGTGAAGACACAGAGAGAAGACGGCTATCTATAAGCCAGGAAGAGAGGCCTGGCACAGATCCATAGCCCTCAGGCAGAATCAACCCTGTGCCGCCTTGATCTCAGACTTCTAATCTCCCAAACTGTAAGAAAACGAATTTTTATGGCTTAAGCCACCAAGTCTATGGTGCTTTGTTATGGCAGCCTTAAGCACACTAATTCAGTGCCACACTATTTGGTGCACAGGCTATGATGTAGTTGCTTATTTAAATTGTCCTTTTTGCTATTAGGCTATAAGTTCTATTAAAACAGGGACCACGTTTTCCTTGTCCACAGTTGTATCCTCAGGTGCTAACTCAGCACCTGTTATAAATAATTTTTGGAAACATGGTCATGGCGTAAGTGGCATAGTTACACAATATTTAGTAATTTTCATAGGCAAAATCTGAGAGGTGCCACATAACAGGAAAACAAAAAGAAAACCATTAGCAAATATATAAGCAAAATACTACCATAGTTTGAATGCCTCATATACTCATACACCAAGAACCTTATAACATTAGGTGATTTAATTATGATTTTGTTCATTTAAAAAATGGGAACAATAGAAGTTACTAATAAACTATCCAAGAACACGCAAGATATCAGAGAATGGGGTCTGAATCCACGTAAAGCCGGAGTCAGCAAACTTTTTCTATAAAAAACCAGCTAGTTCTAATTAGTTTAGGCTTTACAGGTCATACAGTCTCTTGCAACAATTCAGCTCTACTCACATAGTGTAAAAGCAGCCACAGACAACAAAGGATAGGTAGGGGTGTGTTCCAATAAAACTTTATTTGCAAGAGCAGGTAGTGGACTGGATTTGGCGGTGGTTTGTCAAGCCCTGATCTAAGTAAGTCTTGCCTCTTTAATCTACTGTACCACACATCTTGACAAAACAATTTAAAATTGAAATGCAATCTTCAGTCTCCTTTTTAAAAGCCTGTATAAGAATCTCAATTAAGAACTGTCTGTGGTGTATTTTTAACACATGATGTATCCCTCACTGTGATGGTTTAATTAGTATACAATCCATGCCTAGTTAAATGTAAATGAAGTGCTTACTTCATGATAATTTAAAACGCTCTGCTGTATCATGAGTAGTTATTAAAAGCCTCATTGACATGATTGCTTGTTTTGTTTTAGAATTTATTGTCAAAATGCAAGTTGGCAGGTTTTATCCATTCTTTTTCTAAATGCTGAACAACTCTGTGGCATGAAAGAAAAATGTCAACTAGAATTCATCTTGTTTGGGCTTATCTTATAAAAACTGGTGCAACAGTATTAATACAATAGATTATGTATTAATTCAACAAAATATATAGGATATACAGCATGGTACCAGTCCTATGGTCACTTAGTAATTTAGTAAGATTAAGTGCACATTCTTAATATCTCTATCATATCATTTCTTACCTTACGTGGTATTTTTTTTTTTTGTCTGATGATCATGATGGAGAAAGCGATTATATAGAAAGAGGGTTCCAGAATCTTCAGAACAATTTCTTTCACTGAATAACTGACAAATACATGTAGCTGGGCTTCATTAGTCAACGTTTATATTATAAAATCCCATCTAAATAAATGCTTTCAACCTGTGTTGTAGTTCAGTCATATGGGATTTATTTTCATTTTTATTTTTAAAGGAGGATTCCTCGTGGCCAGGTGATTCAGTAGGTCTGAGCTGAGGTGAGGGATCACATTTTAAATTCAGGTTACCTGAGAATCACGATTTTTAGGAAAACTCACCTAACTTCTTAGACCAATTTGAATTTTTCAAGTAATTGGGTTTATACGTGTTAAACTCAACAGAGCTAGGACATAATGACATCATAGGATTTTCAAGAGCCCTGGAGGAATGTCTGTGAATTACAGCACAGACGAAGATGGATTGGCAGACTTTTAGTGAACGTCACCCACGTTGACCTCTTAAAATAAAGTAGCAAGATCAGACAGAAACAGCGTAGAGAGAGGACTCATTCCCCCAAAGGATGCCCTAAATTCATGTAGAAGTGAAATGAAAAACAAAAACATTTATTTTCCTTAAAAGTAAAAGAAACAAATATTAGAAAAAAAATGGTGTGTTAATAAAGTTGGGAGAAAAGCACAAACTTCTAAGACAAAGTAATAAAACAAAGAGAGGAAGCTGGGATTTTTATGAATATACTTGAACTTGCCGTCTGAAGCTAATCCTGTAGAACACTTCACCGGAAGTGGAATGGGAAGGGAGGCCCGGACAAACTAGAGGAGGTAATGCAGTACCGGAAGTAAAATGAGAGCCAAACTATTGGTTGGTCACGCAGGCAGACAGATGCTAATCCAAGTCAAAAATTAGTACTAGCATGTGATGTCCAGGCATCTTCTTGAGACCATTCAGCTTGGTGATTTATATAATAAATTACCTAATGTGAGAGTTTGGATTGACTTTTGCATATACACTATAGATTTCTCATTTGCCCTGAGATTAATAAAAAATATTTATGAATCTCTGATTACATGGAGACTTCTTTGTTAAGAACAAGAAGAAAATTTTTTACTCTCAAAAACATTTTCCATGCTCCCATTCATATACTTAGAAATAAATGCTATAATATATTAGACTGGACAGGTTAGTAAATTTCAGGAAATCAATTCATTTTAAACACAATAAAAATAATCTAAAATATTTTTCCTGAATAGGTCTGCATTTTTAAAATGGTAAATAAAAAAATGAAAAGCCAAGTGCATTTAAAACTCATATGTCTATATTATAGTTTTAAAATATGCTATTTTTAAACTATAAATGAAATTTTTATTTAAAATTCAAAATGGATTTGTTGGAGACATTTTATTGAAAGCAATTAATTTGGTTGTTTTACTTGTGCATTGAATGTTTTGCAATTGAGTAGTTACTATAATTATGTCATTACAATAATTATGCAATTACTCTGTAATTATATCATTTAATTATAAAAGTATGGTTACAGGAATTAGTTCTATAATTAGCATATGTAATTACATAGTAAAATAGAAAAATGTATTTTAAAACAAATTAAGTCCAGTATATTGGTCTAGTCCAAATTACTATATTTAAAGTATTAAGATTGTTTTATTCTGTATAAAATCTCTTAAAATTAAAAAAAAACTTTTCTTTTGAAAAAATTATAATTTTTTAGAAAATCCATATTCCCTTCATCCAGAGACCTCATTCAAGTTTTGCCAATTGTCCAGTTTCATCTCTTATTGCAATGAAAAAATTCCAATCCATTGCACCTAATTGTCACGTCTCTTTCAACTCCTCCAGCATGTATGTACGTACTTATGAATGTATGAATGTATGTATGAATGTATGTATGTACGTATGTTAGTATGGATGAATGTCTGGCTTGCTAGCACACACCCAAAAGGTGGACCAACACATCAGCAAGATGTTAAAGAACATTAAAGGTATAAATTTGATTAAATGAGCATAGCCCTTGTTTTTAGATGTCCATTCTCCTTTTTAGTTTTTCATGTATTGTAGAAAAGCACACATCTTGGCCACCATAGGTATTACTTATTCACTATTCTTCTTTTCAATCAGTCTCTAAGCAGCTGTGTACAAATAATTTTTAATTGAGTCATTTCACCCACTTTGACTTCATTTCAGAATTACTTTATTATTATTGATCGGTAAGAGAAAATGACTCTATGATCTCTTGGGGGCATCAATGACTATAGTATAGAATTGACTACTAAAATAATGACACTCTCATTAAACATAGGTTCATGTTTATGTTTAATGGACTAACCTTGATGTATCTGAATTGTTTCCTCATTTGGAACACCTCCTTTTCTGTGTCTCAGTTTAAATGAAGACCTGTCTCTATTTTTAGTACCCTTGGGTGTGTAAATTATTATAGAAAACACACAAATTACTATGCATAAACCTTGTTTCCTCATAATTCTTTTTCGGACATTTTCTTTAGACATTCAAAATTTAAAGTTTTTGAGACAGCAGAGAGGTTAAAACAGAAGAAAACCTGTCCGTAAGGAAGATAGCGGGAATCCTCATGAGGTAGACTTAATGGTGGCTTTGTGCTGTGTCACATTAGCTATGTTGAAACTCTTCCCCATAGCGTTCCCCTTTTTATGATTTTGGGTGAAGGGTGGCCCCAAGGGGAATTTGTGCAGTAACTGGCAGGCAGAAGTGAAAGGTCCGTTTGTACGGCTGGAAGGTTGGCGTGAGGCAGGGGCTGCAGTTTAGTCCCACCATGTCCGGGGTGCTCGGTCACCTTGTGGGTGTGGGCCAGCAGCTGGGCCAGCATTCCTCCAGCTCCTGCCTGATTGCTTCTTCAGATTCGGGGCATCCTGGGTCACGCGCACGCGCTGCTCAGTGACAAATAGTGCTGGTTTATCTGTCGCCCGCAGCATCAGGATTGAAAGCAGCAAGCAAGAGACAGATGTGGGTTCCAAGTGGACCTCATGGTTCCACATTTTCTTTGTGGGTTCCAGCTTTTCCCTGTGCTACCCCAGTTTACATCCCTCTTTCCTTCCTGGCTGCCAGCTCTGCTAACTTTGGGCCACACATTAAATGCAGAAGCAACTGCTTTGCATCAGCCTCTTAACTAGTCGTCACCACTGTGTAAGTAACGTCTCATCTTTATAACAAATAGGTTAATCTTTGTCATCATCAGTAGCTCTGCTTCTCTGACCAACACTGTCACAGAACTAAAGCCATATGACCTGTAGAATGTAAACGTGATGGTGGCAAAATACTTGTATTATTTTGTTGTTGTTGTTTCTTCAGTGACTAACTAGAACACTGTGTGATATATAGCAGGTGCTCAATAAATATTGTAGACTGACTAATGGATAGGTGTTGGCGGGGCAGGGGGAGAAAAGAGGTATGGGAATACCAGGAAGGACAGAGAATGAACACTTTGAAGACCCTATAGGTAGGTACTTTGCCCTTGCTACAGGTTAGGTAATGTAGTGTTTCCCCATGGCTAAGTCTGAGCTGCCCATTATTTAGCGATCAGCCACATGCCTAGTGTGAACTAAGATGTCAGTAAGCATAAAATACACACCAGGTTTCAAAACTTAGTAAAAACATGAATGAAAAATGTTAAACTAATAATTGGTATGTTGATTACAAGTTGAAATGATAATACTTTGGATATTGAATTAAATAAAATATATTGCTAAAATTCTTTTCTCCTGTTTCTTTTTACCTTTCAACTGGCTGCTAGAAAAAATTTTAAATTAAGTGTTTGGCTGACATATTGCTACTGTACAGGACCTGTCTAGGGCGTCCTTGTGTAGAGATTTCTAAAACCATTGCTAATCCCAGCAGCCTCGTTTACCATCAGGTAAAACTTGTCTTACAAACACGTTGTTATTTAATCTTCAGAAAGGTTCTCTGTTTAGCTGCTGTTTACTGAAGAAGGATCATATCTATAATAGGCAGCACTTTGGAAGGTACGTGTATTGTAACAAAGAAACTCTCTGAAACCGGGCGCCATGTCTTTTAACACATTTTGTAGTTGATTTTACTGCTGAAAGTGTCATTCCTTTTGTACAAAACTAAGAAATAGACTTCCATCAGCATTAAGAAGCTTTTTGGATCCATAGTCTGTGAGAATGTCACATTCAAACTTGCTTTTTACTATAATGATCTCTTTTAGTCTCTCCCTAGGAACTGTGTTAAAATATCAGACTCTCACTGCCTCCCCAAATCCCCAGAAAAAATTAAAAAATTGGCCTTTGATTGCATCCTGATGGACATGCACAAACATTCATTTTATAACCTACATTTGAAAACTTCAAAATATACACACATTATTCTGACAACTCTATGGATGATTTTAGAATTACGTTTTGAACATAAACTGACTCTATGAACAAAAGTCCAATGAAAGTTTTAAATATTTTACTTTGCATATTTATAAAAAAAATTGTGTCTAATGGTAATTAATAATTTCTCCTAGGTGTAACTACAATTTTCTCTGTACTTTAGGATTCTGAGTTTTCTTAGATCTTAGATCTTGTTTGATTTCACAAAAAAGATGAATATTTTAAATACAACTTTCTGAGAAAAATTTATAGATGTTTGTATTGCATTTGGAAGCTTGTTCCCAGATCTAAATACGTCATTCTCTCTGTAGCAGGTATTGCTACAGAGATTTTTTTTTTAATCTAATTCTCCCATAAGATATACTCGTACAAATTCATGACCTTAAATATTGGATTCCTCTTGAAATACCATTTTTATGTAAATATTACTTGCTAAACTACAAGTTTAAGGTGTGTAAAATAAAATTCCTCTTTTTCCGATGTTCAAATCATTTGACATGAATTAAACTTTTTTAGAAAACAATAGAATTTTCTAAATCAATTCTGGTTTGGAGGATATTTTACCTCATAATAGATATATTATATGTGTCATCACATTATAAAGATGAAAATGAATGTCCTTAATTATATGGCCTTTGCAAGTAAGGTTCTTTTTTGGTCTGCTATTCCAAAGAATATTTATTACCAGTATCTGATAGTATAAAATAAAATACTTTGAAAAAAGATTACAAATTGACCAAATGAATTTCTTTTCCAAGATGTAGCTTGTCTGAAATCAATCTGAATTTGAACATGCTTTTTTTTTAATTAATTTAATTGTTAGACTTATTGGGGTGACATCTGTTAGCAAGGATTACTTAGGTTTCAGGCATACAATTCTACAGTGCATTGTGAACATGCTTTTTAAAATCACATTATCTGATCATTTTGAAATACGTTTTATCATTTTTTCAGTTGGTCTGATTTTATAGAATCTGAAACTGGTCTGAAATTTACAAGACATTTTAATGACTCTCAGAGATCAGAAGTGATCATGGTCAACTCCACCCAGCTAACCCAGTCACCTCCATTTCATCCCACGTCTTTGGGCAATGTTCTTTGGTGAATAGGGTCACTACCATGGCATAATTACCTTCTAAATGCTCATGGCGCTCCAATCTATCATCTATCTATCCATCTGCAAAAGGCTATTACTTGGCTGCCCAACAGGGACTGAAAATCAGTGTACTCCATTTTCACCCTCTTCATTCCCTTTCTCCAAACTAGTTCTTACTCCTGAATTTACTGTCAACTCGTTCACTGGTGTAAAAAAAAAATCAGGTTGAACAGTCTTCCAATGGCAAAGTCTACTGAACTTGCTGCTACATTCCCTTCATCTGTACATAATGTGGATATCATGTTAACATTTAAACTCACATCCAAGATGTGAATCTGGAGAGCTGAATTTTCCAGTCTCACTGTTATGTGACCAGCCTGTTCTTGTGGATAAGCCAGCAAAAGGATTAGACATGTGGACATCCCCAAATTAAATGATAATTTGTCTGGACCTCCAAATTGCAAAATCAAGATAGCCTGATTTAGAGCACTTAAATGTCTGACACAGCCAAGAAGGTAGTTGGAAGTTGTTGAGAAAGGTGTTGAGTGTCCCATGTGGCATCATCTGCCTCCCGGCCACGCCATGGTCCATCCTCCATTGGAATCCCAGCCTTTCTGATGGACAAGCTGTCTGGGGCACCACCAGTGAGGCAGCAAGAGCAATGCCCTAAAGCATCATTAACCACTTGGTGACCTCCCATCTCTGTGACCCATTACATTAAATTATATGGTGTGTTACAATATGATTAATTGCTTGACTCCTCTATTTTTTTTATTAAATTTATTAAAAACATTGGTTAGTAAAATTATATTGGTTTCAGGTATACAGTTCTACAATACATCATCTATGTGTTGCGTTGTGTGCTCACCACCCAGTCAGTTCTTCTATCATCATGTATTAGACTCACCCTCTCTCTTTCCCATGCCCCTCCCGCTTACCGTCTGGTAACCACCAAACTATTGTCTGTGTCGATGAGTTTTTGTTTCTTTGTTTGTTCATCTTGCTCCTTTGTTGCTTTCAGTTCTACATCTCACATTTGAGTGAAGTTGATTTTTTCTGTCTTACTTATTTCACTTATGTAGCATGATAATCTCAAGATGCATCCATGTTGTCTCCAATGGCAGTATTTCATCTTTACTTATTCCATTGTGTATCTACCACATCCTCTTTAACCAATCATCTATCAAAGAGCTCTTTGGTTGTTTCAGTGTCTTACTTGTGCTAAGGAAAAGTGAAAACAATTTTAATTTCAACTTGCCTTGAAAGAAGCATGTCCTCTTCTCTAGCTTCTCAGAGATAAGAGCCCTGTGGTTAAGGTGAAGGCAAGCATAAAGCACTCTTCATAGATTGTATTGTTTATCACACAAACTCTCACTCAACTCGTTGACACTGAATCATTTTTAACTTTTCTCACTCTCTCATCTCCATATTAGCAGTTATCACGTTCACTTTAATTACACTTTCATTTCTCCGAAATTCCTTCACCCTTCTCTATGCCTTTGACCACTCCCTTGGGAGAAGTCACTGTCCTCTTGCCCTTAGATATCTACAGTTTCCTGAATGGCTTCTCCGCCTCCAGCCTTGACCATCTAATCCATTCTCCAAACTACAACCAGAATTCTAAACAAGTTTTGACCATCACTACTCCTTATGAACTCCTTAATGGTAGCCCATGACCTTCAGGAAAAAGACATATTTTTCAGTATTGCTCAAAAGGCCTTCTGTGATTTGACCACAGTACTTTTCAGAAGCCTTATGTCTTACCACAACCACGATTTCCATTGGATTCTGCTCCGGACATGCTCAACGACCTTTAGCCCCCACTGCCCTTCACCTCCCGTACTGTACCCTCGACTCTCAAGCAGGCACCTAGCTGATTTTTATTTATCTGTGGACCTCACTTTGGATATTAGCTCCTCATGGAAGAGGTCCCTAAATCCTTCTCCCTCCTGTTCTCCCCCACTCCCACTCTCAAGCCAGATAAGATACTTGTGACATGTTCATACCCATATAATAACGTAATGTGACATGTTCATACCCATATAATAATGTAATACTGTATCTTCTCTTTACTCATTTATGTAGATGGTAAGAGCCTTAAAAAAGATTGTGATTTATTCCTCAGAATATTTTTTAGTGATCAGCATAGTACCTGGCATATGGTTATTATTATTCAATACTTGCATTTAATTCATGGAGCTATAATCGCATCTCACTCATTCAATAAAATATAGAAAACATTTACTTTAAAAAAAATTAGGGGGATGTTGCTTATGATGGAAGTTTACAATAGTTCCTCCTCTCCCCTTCTGACCTTTCCTAGTGGAACCATCAGAATGTTTACGTCTCTCAGTGTCCACTTCAAATGTCGTCTTTTCATGAAGCTACCAGGACTTTTGAATCAATTTGTTTTATACTGGAATTCAAACAATTTATTACTCCAGCTGGCACTTCAGTCCTTATTTTTATTATATAGTCAGCTCCTGATCACAAACATATGGATGTGGTCTGGTAGAACATATGTATATGTGCTCTATTGTTTATTTATCACTCTTACTCCCCATACTTAGCACAAGATCTTTCTGATATTTGCTTTTAAATTACATGCTGGGTTAAATTACATTGAAATACTGTTTAATTCTCTCACTAATAAGCATGCAAACAGAAAATTATCTAACACAGGTTCTTATTTTGTGTTAATCAGATTTATAACTATTCAATTAATTCAACAGTTTTCTTTAATATCTGCTTGTCAGATTATTGAAAGGCTTTGTAAAATTTTCAGATTTCTAAATAAGTTTACTTTGAAAATTTCTCCAGTGTTTTCATTGCTTTCATGGAAGAGCAGAATTTTATAGGTTTTTACTTCTCCATTTTGGGCATGCTTTCTGTATTTCTTTAAAAAAAAAAAAAAAAACTTCGGTACTTTCTGCATTTCAAGGAAATTGTCCATTTTGCCTAATTGGACATAAAGTAGCTCATATTATTCCCTTATTATACTTTTGATTATCTGTAGAATTTGTAATGACCTCTCTCTCACTCTCAGTATGGCTGATTTGTGTTATTCTCTCTGCTCAGCCCCACTAGAGGTTTATTAATTATATTGATATTTTTTGGTGATGGAAAGATAATTCACACTGGATGGTAAACCTATTATACAACAAGTTGAGTATGCACTGTAGAATTGTACACCTGGAATCTATGTAATTCTTGCTAACCAATGTCACCCCAATAAGTCTAACAATAAAAAAAATTCTTTCAAAAATTTATATTGATATTTTCAATGAATCAACTTGTATTTCTTTGATTTTCTCAATTGTTTTAATGTTTTCTATTCATTGATTTCTATTGTAATATGTATTATTTCCTTTATTTTGCTGACTGGGAATGGGTGAATATTAAAAGAAAAAATATTATTTGAATACCTTTAAGATATAATTAAATTTTTAATGAAAAAAATAATAACAGTGTGTTGTGAAGCTTGCAATATATGGGGTCTGCTGAACTTCTTGGATTTTTAACTTAATGTTATTTTCCAAATTTTGGGAAATTAGGGGTATTCTTCCTTTAAATATATTTTCTAACCCAAGCTCTCTCTTTTTCTCCTAAGACTTCAGTTACACATACATTATATTAGTTGATAACTGTATCACAAGTCACTTACCTAGATTCATTGTAGTATTTTTCTCTGTTTTTCAGAATGGATGATTTCTATTATAGTGTTTCCTTTTATCTTCGATCTGACCATTCTAAGACCATCCAGAAAAAAATCCTACTTCAAATATTCTATACATTCCAATTATAGAATATCTAATTTTTATAGTTTTCATTTCTCTGATATGATTTTTTATGTGCTCACATATTATTGCCAGCTTATTTTTTAAGACCTCGAATATATGAATATACGAGTATTTATAATTACTTCTCAAAGTCCTTGTCTGTTCATTTTATCAGCTTTGTCATCTCAGGAATGGTTTCTATTACCTGATTGTTGTCTTGACACTGCATCACATTTTCCTGTTTCTTCTCATTTCTAGTTTTTGGTAGTTGTTTTGTTTTGTTTTGTTTTGTTTGTTTTATTGGGGTTTTTTGTTTGTTTGTTTTACTAGACAGTTTCAAGTGCTGCTATATGTGAGGGAAATCTTGAATTGGTGGAGGAGGGAGGTGTTGCAAACCTATTATGATGTGGAGACCAGCAGTAGCAATAGAGAGTATAGTTTATTTCACTAGTTCTCCTATAATATGGTGTCTTTTGTAGATTGTGTCTGGCAACCACTGTGGTGTCTAGGTAATAGGAGAGCTTGAGGAACTCTGATAAGTGCAGTGGTTGGACGGTAGCAAAAGCACTTTCAGCCTCACTCGCCTGCCCTTGATTTAACCTCAAATTTTAGCGGTGGGTATGTGGGCCAGGTTAAGTGTATTCACCTCCCTGTGTGCAGATAGTGTGATAACCTCAGCTGTGTACGTCTTATCTTCAGTTTTTTGCCTTTAAACTCCACCTTCATTACAGAACTGGGGAGGATTTTATTCAGGCTACATTCGTGTGCTGCTCGGATGTACAAGGGAGTTAATGCCATGGGGAAATCCTCAAACACTAAGACATGAGAGGTGTTAGATAACACTCCTGTCTCCTGTACTTTGGATAAATAATTCAGTGAAAGATCTTGCTTACTTCTTAAGAGGTCCCATTAGAACCAAGTCCCCACTTGTAATTTGTTCTTATATTGATCTTCTTGTCTCACGCTCTTGACTTCTTCAATTCTTCTCCTTTAGATAATCTCCCAGATGAAATGCTGTGCATAAGTCTTTGTATGGAGTTGTAGTGGTTCTCTAATAGGAGAACAAATAGAACTACAAAGTTCAAAAAGTTTCCCATAAAAAAAATTGAAAGAGGATTTCAATTGATATCCTCAATCCAAGAGGATATCACAAGAGTAGGAGTAGTTATGTTAATATTGGAAATATTGAGTATTATCGGTAACAAAAAAAAGTTACAATTTCTCATTTTTAAAAAAATCTAGGGGGTTCCCTGGTGGTGTAGTGGCTAGGCTTCGGTGCTCTCACCAATGCGGCCTGAGTTCGAGCCCTGCTCAGGGAACCAACCAAACATCAAAAATAAATAAATAAATAAATGATCTTGTAGATGAACTATTCTTAAGTGCACCACTTGATAAATTAATGTTTCTAAAGGGCTTGTAAACATAGTATTTCCTCAGGTATTTAGTGTATATACTTAGCTCTTTGAAGAAAGAATTTATTCATCAAAAGTATACATTAATGCATTTCATTAAAGTAATGATAAATTCTGAAAGGCATGACCAAATTAATGAGGTTTTAACGGTGTTTTATGTTTGTTATGTTCAGATAATTTGTTCCACATTTGTCAGGGTTAGAATTGCTGATCTCAAAACTACTACCTACCAGAAGACTCCAGCCCATCAATTGATTACTTTTTATATCACCAGGAACATTACCTGAAACAGAATTAATGCAAATAAAAATCAATAGCAATAAGTACCATTATAATGAGAATTCTGAAATAGCAAAACTTATACAAATGCTAGATTATGGTTCTTTTTAGTCAAGCAGTAGTCAAGATATCTGTATTTGGATAAAGAAGATGTTTTGGCACTTCTTTTAAGCACAACTGGAATTTGTATGATTAATGATGAGTTGCAAATTTTGTACTTTTAAATTCCAAGGAAACAAATCCCTTATCCCCATATATAAGAGTTTTACCCAACCAATCTTTCATTCATTATATATCCATTTTTGTTGTTTAAAAATAAAAGAATTTTTAAATTTTATAATATGTAGATAATGGAATTTGTTTTTTAAATTACTATTTCTCCAGATTATTCAGCCTAAGGAAATTCATGCTTTGGTGATAGTGCATTTAAATACTTGGTAATTCAAAGTCCATCATGCTGGTACTTGAGAGGGTAAAGACTATTCTTATAAGAATGGACTAAGGGTAGAATATTTATAAATTAAAGTAGATTGAATCAGCTCAGAACCTAGATAGAATTCACATGCAAATTGATTTCAGATACTACTTCAGAAAAGCATTCTGGGAATAACTTTCCCCCTCCGTGTCCAGTTCTGGATTCATTTGAAGGACTGAATCATGATGTCTTAAATACACTTCTGGCCTTTTATGGATTTTCCTCTTGGTTCCCTGACCTTTACAGCTGTTCATAAACGGGCGTCCTTTAGATTAGGTGTATCATCAAGTGTAGGAAGTAGTATCTGTTAACCATTTCTTTTCATTACTTGAAGAAACTCTTAATAAGACAACGACTTGACAGTTCTTATTTAGTGAAACAATACATTGAAATTTGTATATGAATTGTGAATGATACTATGACCGTATGAGACATTATACATATACACTAATTGTAGGTTAGTACATTTGGAAAGAAACAACCTAGAAATGGTTTTGCTCCATGTCCTAACAATATCCCCTTATCTTTGATGCAGTTCTTCATTGGGTCAGCTAGTTATTTCTCATTTCAGATATTTTTCATAGAATTAAGTGTACAAAATAAAATGCAAATAGGAAAATGCTCAGAGTTGAGAAAATGTGCTTTATGATTGATATATTAGATCAAGTTCCAAAATAATTACTGTCAAAGAGAAAAATCACAGGCCCAACATGGCGTCACTTGCTCTAAAACCCATGATTCCAAACTAAGACTTAATACCTGACTTAATTGCAGTTTCAGCCTTCCTCAGAAACGTAATCTTACTCAACAAATCAGGAATTTTCTGGTCAATGCCAATGAGGGAATCTGTCATTGGGTCTCTCCATCCTCTATAGGAAGAGGAGGCAGTCTGCATGATAAAACCCTTGCCTATCCCTTCTCCCCAGAAAATAATGTCCTGATCTAAAAATAATCTTTTCTTTTATTTTGCTAATAATTCCCCATCACACCCTTCTTCCTCTACAGTCCCCTCCTAGCACGCTTCTTGCTAGATGGAATGCGGCCAGATTCCTGAATCACTTAATAAAGCCATATAGATCTTCAAATTGACTTGATCAAATTTTGTTTTTAACATTGGTAATAATTTTGTGTGTAAGTGAATTAGGGAATTTGAGTGGTAATGACATCAGCATAAAAGATTTTATTATCCTTTCTGATTTGTATATATTTAAAGTGCATTATCTTCTAATTGCCAGAAATAACAGAACTAATACAAATGGGAAAAATTAGTAAAGATAATGGATATCTTTGTTGATTCTTCATACAAGCAACCTATGTCTAAATGAATTTCAAGCATCATTTGTTATTTATACTGAAAAATTTCCCACAAGTGTTGATTACCAATGTATGTTTCTGTGGTGGTTTTAAGATTTTCAGTAATGACATTTTATTGAAATTGAAATTTTAAAATTATATTTTGTTATCATTACATTTTACTAATTGAAAGCTTAAAGCTATTGCAGAAAAATAAAAAGAATGAGTGAATTAAGTGGTCCTTTATTCCAAAGATCAGGAAGTTATTCTGTCAATTTGCCATATTACTATAATTTTCTGTTTCGGGTTTATTGCAGATCACTTAATCCGCATCCATGAAAAGATGAAGAAATAAACATGTATATCTATGTGATATACAACTAATATAACCTAATTAAATAAATGCCTGTATAGAACTGTATGTTAAAAGATTAATGTTGCCCTAAGGAAGGTTTGGCCCTTTGCCACCACTCCTGGACTATGTCCTTCCTGAGAAGAGCATCTTTGCTTACCTGGGGGCCATGGGCCATACCGAATCACCTGTGCTGCAGTGTGATTTATGGTGGGGCATATGGCTTCAGATTTTCTGGAGGGGCTAGTCAGTCCCATGGGTAGTCAGCTATGTCTTTGTGACCAACCTCCAACAAAATTTGAACAGTAAGGGTCAGGTGAGCATCCCTAGTTGGCAGCACTCCAACTGATGTGGCGTATTGACACACATTATTGCTGGGAGAAAGAAGCACCGCCCACATGACTCCACTGAGAGAGGACATGGAGATCCCCATGCCTGCCCTCTGCTGGACTCTGCTCTTACGTATCCTTTCCCAACTGATCTTGCTGTGTATCCTTCTGCTGTAATAAACTGTTACCACAAGTATGACACCTTTGCTAAGTCCCGTGAGTCCTTCTAGTCAAATTCAAATTTGAGGGTGGTCTTGGGGATGTCCTAACATGTAGTAACCATAACTATAAGCATGTGTATCATGCATCATTTTGTATATGCGTGTATTTCAATAACCAAACTCTGAGTAAACATTCAATTCCATTCTGAATCCATATTTCAGGAGTAATAATATCCTTTAAGAGAATATTTATATTAAAATATAAGTATTCTTATGCTAAGAAAGAAATAATTTACATTCTACAATGTTTTCAGTGTTAATTTCCCTATTACTAAAGTAGTAAGGGATTATTACAGAAAAATTGAAACTAAAAAAAAAATTTAAAGCAGTAAAAATTTCTAAAATATTTGTTAGAATTTAAGTATGTCATTCAATTTATGTATTTTAAGAGATAAATAAGAGACATTGAAACCAAGAGAATTAGAGTCCAAAAAGAGACCCAAACAGATATGGTTATCTGGTTTTTTACAAAGATAACACTGCAAAGAAATAAGGAAATGCAAGCATTTTTAATAAATGTTGTTGGATCAAATGGAAATGTACATAGAAAATATTGTTCTTGATACCTCCCTCACATCAGATACGTAAATCAGTTCTAAGTGGGCTGTAGATGTCAATGAGGAAGAAACAAAACAATAAAGCTTTCAGAACAAACAGAAGAAAATTGTCATTCACTTGAGAGACAAATATTTCTTAAATAGAAAGCAACTATAAAGGAACACACTGATAAATTTGACATTAAAGTTCAAAATGTCTGTTTATCAAAAGACACATTCAAGAGTGAAAGACACGCCACAGGCAAGGAAAAGATATTTACAATTTACACATTTAGCACAGGACAAATATTCAAAATGTGTAAAAAATAATCAATCCATAAGAGAAAAGCAGAAAACCAAACCAGAAAATGGCAAAACACTTGAAGTTGCACTTCTTAAGAAAGGTCCAAATGGCCAGTAAAATCAAAGGTGCTTACTTTGGATTGAATTGCGTCCCTCCCAAAATTCCTATGTTGAAGCTGTAACACCAATGTGACTGTATTTGGAGACAGGGCTTTTGAGGAAGTAATTAATTTTAAATTAGAGTGGGGCCCTAATCCAATAGAACTTGGGTTCTTATAAGAGGTTATAAGAAGAGAAAGAAACAGCAGGAGTGTGCAAACACAGACAAAATGCTTGGCCACATGAGGACACAGTGAAAAGGCAGCTGTCAGCAAACCAAGGAGAGAGGACTCAGGAAAAAACAAATCTGCTGACACCTTGATCTTGGACTTCCAGTCAATTTACAGCTCAACTAACAGTATATAATATATCTTTCTCTGCAAACATGATGACACTGGCTGACATAAATTTTTAATGTCAACTTCAAAGGCATAAAATAATACATCTTGATGTCCTTTTATTTAGTTAACTGACTAGTAACTGACAATTTTGTTATTTTTTATTATTTGCATTATTGTGATTAATTATTCATTCATGTCCATTACTCATTTTGTATTTGAAGTATCATAATTTCTTATTGTTATTATAAAGTATTTTAAGTTAAGGAGATAACTCTTTGTCTTATATATTGAACTATTTTTCCTAATAACTGGTTGCTTTTATGTTTGGCTATGGTGATCGCTGTTCGAAAGGTTTATTTTTCATATAACCAAATCTACTTTTAAAAATAGGTTTTCACTTATTTGTGATGTGTCAGATCTCTTGTTGTGATGAGGTTAATTTTCCTACATTTTCTTCTATTAGTTTTCAGGCTTTTGCTTCTGTTTTCTTTTCTTCTTTTTACCATTAACTTTTTTACATCATGTTTATTTGGATTCTATATATGGTGAATCTTTTTTATCTCTTAATTATGTTTACAGTTTTGCTGATTTAAATACTGGTACCAACGTGGTCATTTCCAGCCTTTTGGAATTGGCTGAGGGAAGCCAGGAGAACAGAGCGGATATGTCTAAAAACCTCATTTGTGTTGATGATGACTTCCAGAGTTGGGTGATTTTTACTGCACACCACTCACAGCTCAGCTCACAGCGTCGCGAAGGAAACAGCAGTTCTAATTCCCAGCACCTCTCAGGAAGTGGGTTGTTTGCATGAATCAGAAAATGTGACATACAGATAAGACAAGGGATCATCTGTCGACAGAGACTCCAAGACGATGCAGTTGTTGAAATTATGGCAGTGATTTTAAACAATTACGATAAAAAGTGCCAAAGGATCTTTCAGAACAAGTAGATAACATACATGAAGTGATGGTGATTAGAAAAGAAGTGTGGCAACTCTAAAAAGGAACCGTATGGAAATGGCAGAAATGAAAAATAGAATATCAAGCATGCAGAATTTGTCTGGTGGATTACATAGAAGACTTTAGAATCAGAGTACGTGAAGTTCGTCCACACTCAAAGAACGTGTAAAAGCCCAGAGAAGAGGCATCCGATATCTGTTGTATAGTACTTTTCAGTCTAACATTCTTGTAACTGGACTTCCAGAAGAAAAAGAGAGAAAATAAATTAAACAGAGAATATATATATATAAACATATATAGATTTGAAAATAAAATGGTTGAAGACTTTCTAAAATTGGGGGGAAATACTGATCCACAGACCCAAGAATCTCAGCAAATTCTAAGCCTAATTCAAAAGAAAACAAAAGCTCCTCAGCGTGTAGTCCAACGGCTGGACACCGAAGACACAGAGCAGACACATCTGCCAGGAACAGCGCTCACCGAGCCGGGCTCGACCGCAGCGGGAGCTCGTCTGCGTTCGGGTTGCTCCTTGACGTTGCTGCTCGGGGTGCCACAGGTTTCAAGCCCATACCTGTACTTACGAGGGTCTCCGTTTTCCTTCTCCACCCTCAGCTTTCAGTGGTCCCTACACAGAGGGTGCCCGGTGGGAGGGCCATTGCTTTCATTGTTGGGGAGGCGGGTGCGGCCTTCCGTGGCCTGAGTCAGCCTCCACCTGACCAGGCCCTGATCCCGGCCTGGAGTGGTGAGGCTTTCTCAGCATGCTCGGGTGCGGTGTCTGTGATTTATTTGTCTTGCTTGAGCAGGAGAGGGCTTCCTGGTCCTCCTCCAAGGGCAGCAGCTCCCTGCTTGAGGTGGATGCAGAGTCCTGAGCACAAAACACAGTGCTGCCCTGTCCCCCACCCAGGTGGAGGTTCTTTTCCACAGTTGATCTTTGCCTTCATCCTGAGTAAGAGGGCTTCCTACCCTCAGCCAAAGACAGAAGGGTGGTGGCACCTTTTCCTGTCTCAGAATTAATGAATTTTTAACTGGGCCCTGGAGGTGGGGGGTGATTGCTACTGATAACCCAGGGTTTTAAAGTTTTTATTTCATTGCAAACAATGATCATGCGAATGTGGTAATAGCAGGGTTCTGTGTCTGTCTCACCCGCAGTCAGTCGCCCCTCTCCCCTATACCTGCAACACCCAAAGGGGTCTCTCCAGTCTCCTATTGGAAATGGTTCACTTATTGGCAAGCTATATGAAAAAACTGTAAATGACAACAACAACAACAACAGAAAAGCAAAACAAAGAGAAAAATAAGCCCTTGGGGTTCCAGCTATTCCAACCTGACGTTCGCACACTTTTGTTCTTTCCTCGTGGGTTGCGATCTCAGGCAATCTTTTCTTACCTGTTTGTATGGCGTTCACGTCTTGCCTTTGTTCTCTGAGATAAACAGTTCCTGGGCTCCATCTCTCAGGGAAGGGGATTGTTTTTCTCTGGGGTTCAGTTTGCTCGACTTGTGACTAGCTCTGATGAGCTCAATAAAACATTATGATTTTGTAGATTATTAGTCCTTTTTCTTTCATTGTTCTCGGGAAATGGCATTCTCTCGAAGCTCTGAGCATCCTAAGCAGCAGCAGAACTCAAGGGTACTTTTATGTATGTACTGATTCCCAGGTAAGGAGCGATCTGTCGAGACATGGTACACTCAGACTGTATAAATTCCCCTTGTCCCTGCTCGTACCCACTGGGGTGTTGCTGGAATTGAGCGAATTTTGTAACAGAAAGGGCGATATAAACCTCGTCTGATTTCTATTTGTAAATCGTAGTGCTAGACTATGTGGCCCTAGTTTACACCACAAGGCTGAATGAGATAAGATATAATTTGATAATCGTTGCTGGACGGAAATATTTTCTCCTATTTAATCGTGTGTTTTTGCAATGATAGGAAACAGTAGGGTACAAAACAAACCATGGAGTGCCCCACTCTTTCTCCCACTTGCACTCACGTTAGTTAGTCCTGGTCTTAGAGCTTCCATGTTGGTGCTCTTCCCTTGTCTCCCCCACAATGCAGTGGGGCGCACTCCTACTTTTTGCCCTTCTGTTTTTGGGTCGTGGCAGTTTCTGGGAAGTTGAAAATGACTGTTTTCATATTGACCATCTCTCAGAAAGGACTGACTACCCAGTTTTCTGCTCAGCATAGGCTCCTCTCTCTCTCTCTCTCTCTCTCTCTCTCTCTCTCCCCCACCCCCGACCCCGCCCCAACCTTTCTCTTTTTAAAGCAGATTCAAAACAGTAGGGATAAGAAGCTGAATTATAATACCACCTTTCTTTTAAGAAAGAACAGAGTGTCTGGCTCAGTAAACATTAAATAATAAATGAATGATAACTTCTGATTATGATTGTTAATTGGGATCCACACATCTCATAATTAATGATTTTCTCTTCCAGCCCCAGATGTTGGCAATAACTAATTGCCACTCTTAGATTAATGATCATCTCTTCTCCATTTCTTAATTGTTTTTCTAGTAGCAAATTGGGAGAAGCTTCATTAGGGACCAGTATCTAGGGAGAATTTTTACTAAAAATTCTGTATTTTATTCTGATTTTTGGACCTAATACCAGTGGTTACTATTTAGCCTGTCAGTTCCTCTGATCTATGGCCACATAGTTCACTTCTATAATTTACAAAATTCATGGTGATAGGGAAGTCATTCACACTTTTCCTTTTAAAATTAATGTGATAAAAATACCTCTCTAACTTACATTACTTTTTTTTTTCCTCAGGACCAAACAAGATTACAAATATAAGAGTTTTTGTTCACTCCTGAACTAAGTATTATGTATCTGACTTTCTGAGTTGTGGGCCCCTTATGGATTGTACTACAACTTAGATTCTTTGCATGCTCAGAGCCCAGCACATAGAAGACATAATCTAATTGTTGACAAAATGAATTAACATAATTATAAGGGTAATCATAATAATTAGATTAATATACATAATGGATTCGTAGTTGATTTCTACATTCTTATCAAACTTATTACAGAACCATTCACATAGTGAAAATTCCATGCATGTTGGTAATTGCATAATAGCTGTTTAGGTAGAAATGGGTAATTGCTCCTCCTTGCCTTGAGCCTGTTTAACTCTTAATTTCTACCTATGTAATCTATGAACTTATTGAATTTCTCTGAGCCTGTAAAATAGAAATAGTAGTTGTGTCATATGTATTATATTATATTATGTCATATTATATTATAAAAGTAGGCTACGGCGCTCTCAACGCTGCGGCCTGGGTTTGATTCCCAGCCAGGGAACCACCAAAAATGAAAAAAAAAAAGTAGGCTAAATAGTAATCTACTCTAACCATAAAATAATGCAACTTTTTTAACATAGAAAGCTTTGATTTATAACATTACGGAAGTTTCAGGTATGCAGCAATGTAATGCAACTTCTGTATATACCACGTGTCGTGTGCTCACCTGCAAAAGTCTAGTCTTCATCCATCACCATAAGATTGACCCCCTCTACCCATTTCACCCTCCCCCCACTTCCCTCCTACTCTGGTAATCCCCAGTCTCTTGCCTGCCTCTGTTTTGCTTTTAATTTTTTGTTTGTTTTTGTTTATATTTGACATATGAGTGAAATCATACGGTATTTGTCTTTTTCCATCTGACTTATTTCACTTAGCATAACCCCCTCAAGGTCCATTCTTATTGTCACAAATGGCAGAATTTCAGTTTTCGTTGTGGCCGTGTCATCCCTCAGCAGATGGATGGATAAATATATAATATACAAATAGTGCAACACTTAATGTAAAACACTTTTATAAATTAAACCAAGGGAAATAGGAGTAATAATAATAAGCATATTTCCTAAACTTCTACTAACACTCCAAGTTTTAGCTTATATTTAATATACTCAAAGAAAATATTTTTTAATTTTTTTCTACTTTATTTTATTTACTTTTTTATTGTTAAATTTATTGGGGTGACATTGGTTAGCAAAAATCATAGGTTCTAGGTATACAATTCTACAATACATCGTCTATGTGTTGTGTTATGTGTTCATCACCCAGAGTCATTTCTCTTTCTATCACCATATATTTGAGACCCTGTCCCTTCTCTTCCACCTCCTGCCCAGTCCCCTCAGGTAAACGCTAACCACTCATCTATTGATTGTGTCCATACTCAGAAAATTTAAAGGACCTCCAGACTATCCCGGCTCATTCTACTAGATATTTTCAAAGTAGCTTTATTCCCCTTGTAGTACATTATTTATGAACTTTGGGTCTTCTCTTTTCCTTGTTAAAATGTAAGCATTGTAAGGAGAGTGACCACATTGGTCTTAGGCATTACTGCTTTTTCAACCCTTACCATCGTATCTAAAGCACAGTAGGCCAGCTCAATGCATCTATTCAACAAGCATTTATTGATATTAAATGTAATTAAGTTCACAGTTTCCACTATAAATAGCTCCTATATTATGATGCTTTTTATCCTGATGTCAAAAAATTATCATCCTTGATTCAAAGGTCATGCTACTAAAGTTCATCTCCCATCATGAATCTCTGTCTCGGTAGGTCTGTAAACGAGGATGGAGTGCACAGGTGTCGATGATTCCAAGTGTCAGTCCTTGACAAATATATTTACTACTGAAAAATTGCCATATTTTTAAAGACATGAAACGTATTTTGGTTTTGGGAAACTTTGAGTCAACCGAGTATGATATAATCATTGAAAGCTAAACAGATTAATATTGGTTTATTAGGAGAATAAATAAATGCCATAGGAATTTTGTTTTTAAATGGAAAAAAAAAAAAACCACATCCAAAGATGAATATAGAAATACAGAAGTAATAGACACACAAGTTTATCCCTTCCTTAAAATTTTTTATATTTTCTCCTAAGTTAAGTAGATTTTGGCTGTTGCCCTCAAAATATTTTAATGCTACAATTCCAGTACCAGTAAATTTTTTAAAATTACTGTTGTTTTATATGACTTGAAAACATTAGTTATGAATATGTGACTGTCATTATGTTAAAAAATAACATTTCTTGTTATACATTATTTTTGTCCTTTATAATACAACAAAGTATTTACATATATAATATTTATTTTATTTCTAAAAATTTGTTAATTACAAAATGTTACATGTGAAATGCATTTTCGATTTACTTATTTTTATGAATTTAACCCATAGGCATAAATATCATAATAATTATGAATACAGGAGCACCAGATAAGATAATGGCATATTTGTTCTGAAAGCAGATCATATTTTGCTATAAAAACATGACAAGAGTATGGTTCTAATTACATCCTATATTTTGGAAAGTGGCAGCCGGCCAATGACCTACATTTTTTTTTCTCCTAAAAGGATATAATCAAATAAATGGTAGATGAAGCCTTTGTTGACTCTTGGATATGTAAATTAAGCATGCTATTTAACAAGTTATTTTGTCATCCTGATGAGTGGAAACACTGATTTGCAAGACTAATTATACTCATTATTTTTAGAATAAGCAGAGGGCTTTGCATTATGTAGTTTTGCAGAGCATCAGAATTAGGCAGGTTCCCTGTAGGTCAAGCCTCTTCAGAAGATGCCCAGAATGTTTACATAAATTCATCTTGGTGGAGGAGGTGCGGTTTATAATGCAGTAATTCACTGTGGGACCATTTTGTATTTTCGAGTCAATTGAAACTGTCTGTTGAGACACACCTTCTCAAATGTCAAGGAAGGTCTGTATGTATAAATAGGCCATTCATCATTAATATGTCTTTAGTGGTGAAATAAGTTCAGACCCTGATTAGTCCTCTGAAAAGCACAGCTCCTCTAGCATAAGAAAAATTCACTTTTTGTTGACCTAGTAAAATGTCTTAGGAGTCAGTTGAGATTCATTGAACAAATCTATTTTATGCTATCGGGTTTCAAAGAGGGTCCCAAGGGAGGACTTAGCTCTTACATTTTGAAGTTGCCCCCCACCCTAAATATAGAAATAATAATCCTGTCCAAGGAAAGAAGTATATAACTAGATGCTATAAAACCCAGGTACAGTTTAGGCTTCTGATTTTCAACTACAAGAAAATTCAAGTTTTTTTTTTTTAATGAAATGCAGGAATGTGCCGCCTAGACTAAAATTTCTGAAGAACTGAAGAACTCTTAAAACACATTTAGGGCAGAAATCTGTGAATTAGAATTTATTGTCAAAAATAAGTGGAAAATACACTTGACCTGAAAATTTGTGTCCAAGTCTCAAGTTCGTGGGTATCAGGGCATGTTTAGAACACTGAATTTATTCGGTGAGAGAAAATAGAGTCTGCTTTCAGAATTTTGCCCAGAAAACATGTTATATTTAAAAAGAGAAAATGGGACTACCCTCCTAGTGTGGATGCTGGGCAGAGGCTACCACAGTGCTGTTCACCCGAATGCTTTCCTAGGAAATCAGTTTTTCTCTGCTAAAGTTGATCCCCTCTTGCTGGAGAGGAAGGCAAATCCAGGAAGGAATTGTGTATCCACATTGGCACCTGTGCAGGTCTTCAAAGCCAAAAACAAGTACATTCTGGAGTTGATGGTAATGGCATTGCTAGTGGCAGTAGGTTCATTGGTAAGAATCAACTCTGTACTCTTTATTATTAAGCTGTAATGATAAATCTTTATCCTCCATCTTTGTTCTCCTGATCTTGGGATATAGGTTAGCCATCAAATTAAAAGTCACATTCGGAGAAGTAAAATTCTAGTGTAACAGCATCTGTAGCATTGTTATTCTTTTCTTATCCTCAACACTAGCTGAAGACTGTCCAGAAAGTATCCAGCCATGTGATATAAAAATTTAAGGCATTTATGGCTGGATTTTTTCCCGGGCAGCCCTAGTATTGTACTTGTACATTTCAAAAGATGAATTAAACATGCCTCAGTTACATGTTATAGAACTACATAGAGAGGTGAAATAACATTTGTAGAAAATCAATTTCATGAGCCAGGCACTACCTCATACACTTCATACACATTCTTTTCTTTAATCCTCACAACAATCCTATGAGATTGAAACTATGGTCCTTGCTTCACTGAAGAAACTGAGGGTTAGAGATGTTAGCGACTCACCTGTCAGGTACACCACTCAGCTACTATGCTGCACAGCTGAAATTCAAACCAGATTTGTCTGATTTAAAGGCTGTGTCTCTTTCATAATCTAAGCAAAAGAATTTTTGAATTTTAACTATGAAACAGAATTCAGTCACCCAGTATAATTATTTCTTTGATGCCTGAATTGGCTCTAAAATAATCATTTTAATTACTCATCAACTGACGTTTAAAGATTGTTAATGATGAGAACTTTTAAGAGCTACTCTCTTAGCAACTTTCAAATATGCAATACAGTATTATTAACTGTAGTCTATATGCTGTACATTACATCCCTGAGACTTAATTTGTTTTATATTGTGGTGATCATTTCACAATATACACAAATATCGAATCCTTACATTGTCTACCTGAAACTAATATAATGTTATATGTCAATTTACCTCAATAAAAAAAAAATAAATATCAAACAAATGGGGAACTAATTAAAAAATTAGAAGATTGTTAATGATAAAGTGGGGCCAGTTTATTTAGCTCAAAAATTTCTATAGTTGTCCTATCCAACACCTTAGAAACTAGCCACAGGTGGCTGTTTAAATAAAATTTAAATAAAACTAAATTTCAGTTCCTCAATCCCACTGGCCACATTTTAAGTACTCAGTAGTCTCATGTGGCTGATGTCTACCATATTAGACAGCATATGCACACACACACACACACACACACACACACACACATCCATGTATGTTATGCAAGGGCTTTTCAGAAACTATCCAGCCATGTACTATGAACATAGAAGCATTTGTGGCTAGATTTTTTTTCTGGACACCCCTCCAGAAAGAAAATATACATATAGATATAAATATATAGATATAAAGAATGTGTGTGTATATATATATATATTCTTTAAATGAACTCACACACAGATGCCTAATATAGTAAACAAATTCAAGAGGAACTGTTCTAGTTAGGATCTAAGCAATCTTAAATCCAGTTCATTGATTACCAACAGCCATGTGATAAATTCTTAAACATCTTCTAATACCTCTATAGCTTGGAAAGCCCAATGTGAAGATGATTGTTCTACAGAAATTATTATCAACATCATTATAATTTTTATATATAATTATAGAATGTCAGAGGTGGGATGGATTCCCAGATCATCTCATTCAATGAGCTCATTTTGCCAAAGGGCAGACTGAGGTGCAGGCAGGTGGACCCACCATCACACTACACACCTACCAGCTCACTCGTTTTTCCTGTTTGCCTCTTCTTTTTTTATAAGATACTATATTTTATTTCTATTTTTTCTTATTGTTAGACTTATTGGGGTGACATTGGTCAGCAAGAATGACGTAGGTTCCAGGTGTACAATTCTACAGTGCATTGTCTATGTGTTGCATTATGTGTTCACCACCCAGTGTCAGTTCTCTTTCCATCACCATTTTTCTGGTTCCCCCTCCCTCCTCTACCTCCCTCTCCCTCCTCTCTCCCCCTCCCTTATTGCCCCCAGGGAACCACTAAACTATTGATTGCGTCCATAAGTTTTTTGTTTGTTTGTTTTTTCTTTATTGCTTTCAGTTTTATATTCCACATATAAGTGAAGTCATATGGTTCTTGGTTTTTCCTTCTGGCTTATTTCACTAAGCATAATGATCTCCAGGTCCATCCACTTCGTTGCAAATGGCAATATTTCATCTCTTCTTACAGCTGAGTAATATTTCATTGTGTGTATGTACCACAGCTTCTTTATCCAGTCATCTGTCACAGGCACTTTGGTTGTTTCCATGTCTTGGGCACCGTGAACAGCGCTGCGAGGAAGATTGGGGTACATAAGTTTTTGTGGACTAAGGTTTTCAAATTTGGGGGGATGGTAGATATCCAGATGGGGGATTGCTGGGTCATATGGTAACTCCATTCCCAATTTTCTGAGGAACCTCCACACCATCTTCCATAGCATTGTGTTTGCTTATTCTAAATTCACACTTGCTATATGAGTACATATGGGAGAAAAACAGATTGGTGTTCCTTAATTGAAGTCCATGGACTCAGTTAAAAGGAAACAGATCCGCTAAAATTGCGTATATTATTTTTGGCATTTATTGTGCATTACCAAAGGGAATGATCCATGGATCCATAAAGATTTCATCAGAACCTCAAAGCATTTTTGTGATACTCAAAATAGTAGGACGAATGTGACCCAAGTGGTACGTGCAACATGAATTTTCTAGAGTGATTGCACTTCAGGCTGAAAGGACTTGCCTCATGGTACATATTGAGACGAAAAATATGAAATGGGCAGGCATCAGGATTGACTCCCAAGATAGCTCACTCTTACAGGAAACTCTAAATTGAATTGGAAACACCACATTAAATTAAACATTTGCATATTTGATAAAGAGACGAGATATTTTGTTGTGAACACTATAGAGTACATACATGTAGTTGAGAACTATCTTTTTAGAATTTAGGAAATAGAACCGATTCTTTTTACTTAAAATAAAAGCAATGAAAGCATTGGAAATCCTAAAGCTATTCTTGGCATACGATCAGAAATGTTCTTGAACTTTGATTCTGATATTTTATGAAGCCCAGGGAACAAAAGATGTTGTGCGAAAAATATGTAAAATGACCTTCATTTTAATCCCCATGTTGTGGATATGTAGTAATTCTCTTCACGATTTTCAAGCTTAATTGTTCATAATTTGTTATTTTGATTTTTGTAATATTTTGTGAAACTTTGAAATATTGATACAACAAAAAATGTTATGTTATATAAAAATTGTCATTATTTCTAACGTTTTTTAGATCACATTCATCTATTTTATGTCAAAAGATTTAAACCTGTTTAATGATTGCTAGATTCTTCCAGTGTTTTAGATAATTACCATTTTGAGTGATTGTGCTCCTGCAGGAAATTAAATGCTATTTACAAGGCATTCATGTTTTTTTTCTTCTAAAATACTGCTTGAAATAAGTTCTCATTATGTGACTGGTCTTGAAAAAAAAAAAAATAGAGCTGCTAAAGCACAGAAGGGGACATTTCTGACCCAATGTCTTATATGAAACTTTGTGTGCAGCAAAGGCAGTGCCAGCGGCAGACCCATAGCAAGCACTCTGGTACTCCAGGATACTTGCCTCATTGCCCCAGAGAAAACTGCTGCCAAGTGATGAGCTTCCATGAGTGTTAATACGCTGTTTGCCTTTGCATGACATGTGAAGTGGCTTGCTCTCACCAAAAAAACGTACCACGATTATCAAATTTCATTGAGACCCAGATGAGAGAAGATGTGCGTCTACCCCGAGTGAATAGTTCATGTTGAGTGAGCAGAGAACTGGCTTTGCATGAGCTTGATGGAACTGGGGTCCCTCTTGTATCTGACAGAGATGGACAAGTGAGAGAGTCCACAGGTCAGTAGCACAGCGATAATGATACGTCTGCCCTTGGATAAAATCTGGGATTTGGATATTTTACGCACCACCCATCATCTATCTAATCAATGATGTATATAATCTGATCATAGCAGAAATGTGTGTGTGTGTGTGCGTGTGTGTGTGTGTGTTTATACAACCTATAATTTGCTTTTATATTACAAACAAACTTGCCCCAAATAAATGACTAAGCAAATCATGGAATTTTTTTCTTAAGAGGTTGAAAGATTTATTTTTTTCTAGATAGGTTTAAATACCATTGCTTAGGGCCAATTGTTGGATTGAAAACCACTTTGCTCTTCTATACATTCTATTTAATCTCTGACTCTAGCACTCAGAGGAAATGTTAATAAAGACATCAAAATTTGCAACAACATAACTCCAAGGGACATAGATGTCAGCCAAAAAGCAGGCAAAGCTTTTGTGTAATATCTCACAGTCTTATAATAGCTGTTGTTCTCAGTGACATCTGGATAGATAAAATATTCAAAACAGCTACTACACAATTGAACTTTCCTTTTCCTGACATCCAGTTATTTTTTATTTTTATTTTTAAACAAATATTAGAGCATTTTAAATGTTATATGGACTGTAAGAAATTTCTCGAATCAATACTTAATCAACAACTATATTTTACGCAAAGGTTTGTAAGCTTGATTTATAACTTAGAAAATTATGAGAGCCCTCAAAATTCCCACGGCCTGCATAATCAATCCCCTCCCCTCGAGTGGAGATAAAACCTGTGACTATGAGATACCACTCCCTTGATTACGTCATGTTATAGGGCAAAAGAGCTTTTGCATATGGAATCAACATTCCTAATCAGTTGACTTGAATTAATCAATTCAAGGGGATGATCATAGGTGGGATGGAATCAGGTGAGCTCTTAAGAGATATGACCCAACAGCAGACACTCCTGCTGACCTGGAAGAAAGCACAACCTCGTGAACCGCCTCTGGAGGGCACCATGGGGGCGGCCCGTGGGTCCTGTCTTATCGGGAACCTTCCACAGACTCAAGAAAATAGACCTTAGCTCTGCCCCACAAAGAACTGAATTCTGCCAAGAACCTGCTGAAGGAGCTTGGGAGAGAATCTGGAATTCCTGGCGAGATCACAGTCCTGGCCAAAACTTTGATTTCAGCCCTTGAAACCCTGAGCAGGAGACCCAGTTATTGCCTTGCCTTGCCTTCTGACCTCCAGAAACTGTGCAGTAATACATGGTGGTTGTTTAAAGCTGCAAAATTGGGGATAATGCAGTGATCGAAAATGAATACACCCTCACTTGTATATTATGGCTCCTACAGAATTTTACAGTCGTTTTCTAAGTCTTTTCTATTTTGTTCTTATGCGCTTACGGAGATATGCTTAGTTAGCTCTATGCCCTGTGCAGACTTGTTGCCTTCCTACTGTGAAAATAAGGCAGCCAGAGCCATTTGGGACATGAATGTACTTGAGTTCAAAGATGCCCATTAAAGTGCAACGATTTGTGGCTAACTTACTAATGTCGAACCACAATTTGGTGGAACTAGGTAGCTAATAATAATAGTAATGATAATACCGATAATAGTGATGGCAAATAAATATTTCCACTTACTGTGTGATACGCTTAATACATAAACATTTTTAAGCCTCCCAATAAATTTCCTTATTCTTGTTTAACAGGTGAGGAAATACCCTTAGGAAAATCGAGTGATCGCTGTAGTTCACAGTCACTGAGTGGCTGACTCCATGGTCAAATCAAGGCTGCCTAACTCCAGACTAGCTTTTAGTCAATATTCCAATATTTTTGTGATATTTTTAAAGGAAGGACCATTTTTAAAGGGTGAAACCAGGAAGATTATTACATTTGGGGTGTAGAGAGTGAAATTCATCCAAGAACAACTGAATTTATTGATCTTAAATATCAAAAAACATGATGCCTTAACATTGAGCCAGACTCCAATATTTGTCAACCAGTTACCACACTGCTTCACCGACATGAAAGTACCTTCAACCACAGGCCTGGAAATCCCAGTTCACGGTGAAATCTTGTGTGAACTACTAACATAGTTAAATAAAGATTCTATAGAGTAGTATAACGTAGAAAATTTAAATTAAAATCATCACATACAAATAAGTGATATGAATCTTAGAAGACAAAGTGACTTGCTCAATCAAGGTTAGCTACTTTTCCTTCCCAATTACGCTTCCTTCAAGAGTCTAGAAAAGAGCCTTGGAAATGATAGCATGATATATGAAGTTTGCTCATTGCCTCACAACCACCTTTAGGTGTGTTTCTTAAAGATGGGAGGTAGGTTTTCTTTTCTGCCCTGTGGAACATGACGGCAAGTTGTAAAATCAGGTTCACGTGGGCAGCAGACAGGCCATCACCAGCAGAAGCTATGTAAAGCTGACAACAGAAAATAGGGACAAGTCAAAAAATGTCACTTCCAAGGACATAGAATGCATACAGTAGTGAGATATGAGACAAAGGTTAAATCAAAGAGTCTGAGTTAAAGTTAATATTAAATGAACATAAAGGTCTATCTCGAGCAGGGGTAGCTCTGAGTGAGCAGCTTTTGAGAATTCCTGAAGTATGGTATTTCTGCTTTCAATCCCTGAAATCCTTTGAACATGAGGCAATTTCAGAATAATTATAAAAATCTAATATGTGTTGAGAAACCAGAAATGGACTATAACACCCCATAAGCTTTCAGATCCTTGTATGTTGAATTTTCAAACTTAGCCATATGTGCATTACTGCCTATATTGTCATTACCTCCATGGAGTCTGTAGGACTCCAGAAAGCCCCTTACATTCTAATGCTCTTAGTGTCTTGGGAATTTTCTTACAAATTCTAGATACGTCCATGATAATATTTTGGATACTATGGCTTCTGCTCATATACGCCTTATAAGATACTCACACAACTATGCACAATTTCTCTCCAGTCCCCCTGGAAAGCCCTCAAAAAATAAACAGCAAGAACAGGTGGTCTACAAGCCCCTTCTAATATACCACCCACTGTATCTTTTTGCATGCTGCATACTTTGATGGGTGTGCATAAAATGCAATATTATAAATGTCTGTTCAGTAACTGAGGTATTGACTATAAGTCATAGCAAGCAATTGTTAAATCCATCCCAACAATTTTTCTGCTCAAATCAATGGACATTGACTATTTATAACAGGAATCAATAATAGTGACAGATTTCAATGCTATTGCTAGGAATTTATATTAATATAAACAGCACCCACATTATACTTGACCCTGTGACACAGAAGACAGAAAATCAATACTCTTCTATCCCTGCTTGGATTAAATTCTCTTCTTGGACTATGCTAATTAAAAGTCAACCATAGTGCTAGCTTTTTCTGCACAATTAAGGTAATTTTATAAAAGACAACATAAATTATGATGTAGCAAGCACTTTTATTGGAAAATTAGTCCCAAATTAAATAACAAACCAATATCCAATAACATCCCTGATCACAAAAATTACTTATGGTAACCCAAGACGCCAAAAATATAAGTCAAGTTGTTCTCTGCTTTGTGTTGCTATTATCTATTAATAATGAAGTGATGTAAGTGTGTGTGTGTGTGTGTGTGTGTGTGTGTACTTAAAACATACAAGCTGAAAATGTGGAAGATTGTGATATATTTTGTACCTGGATAATGTGTAGGTAGAAAGCAATTTAAAGCAATAGAATGCATTATTTAATGTCAGAACAGCTTTCAATGTGACTCAAACTTAATGATTTTTTGAAGGGAGAAATAAATGGGTTGAGCTTCATCAGATGTCTACTCAATTTCACACTACAGATAGTGCTTTAAAAGAAAATTTACTATGGAAGTTGGGAAAGTAATTACTCTGCAACTACAGAACTACTGTCTTTGAAAAGATGTGCATATAATTTGGCCTTGGCCTTAGGAAAGAGCAGTCATGATATTGGGGGGAAGATCTACTAGTACACAAGTATTCAGATCTAGAAAAAATAGAAATAACAGACACTTATGATACACTGAATGTACTATAAAATATCTTCATGGTGATTTAAGAAATGCAAGGAATTTGTGACATAAATTAGAAATATAAACAATCTATGCTAGTCTTTCTTGGATATTTCTAATTGCCCTCTACCCTTGAAGAGTCCTTTATTATTTAAAACCTATGCTCATTGACAAACCAACATTCCCCGCCCCCCACCCGCCCTTTCATTACTGGCCTGTTCTCTTGCTGCTTTGCCGGAGAGTTTCAAACAATAAACTCAAGCCTTTGTTTTCAAATAGTGTCTTCTTCTCTCAGTGTAAGATTTAGAAGTGAAGGGCCATCAATTTGCAATATATGTGCAACCTCTCAAGCATCCATCCTTACTCTCTGTGGAGTCACCCGTCGTTATCGTACGTGTACCACCTACTCTGCACTGTTCCAGGCACTGGGGAAGCAAAAATGAACCAAACAGCCTCGTGCTTGTTCTAAAGGAACGTGTGTTCACGTTTTTTAGCAAATCTGTCCTTAACAAATCCTGCACCCGTTCAGAGATCTTTATTCTTTATTAGAGCTGACCACATCTGAGAATCTTTCTTCTTTTGCACCGTCGCTTCCAAGGTCTATATATAGTTTTCACTGTCCAAATACTATTTTTGTATGTAATTGAAGCTGCATGTATTTTGCTGTTGAAAATTTCCTGTGACTCAACCTTGATTTTTTTTGTTGCTTCCTTCAGAACAGCAATCTATAGACAAATAAAATTGGTTCTAATGCCTTCAAGAAAATAAATGTATTAAAAATGTAATAGTGCCATGCACAATTCTGAGCAGTGCAGATAAGAATTGAACAAAACAGACAAACATCCTTGCCTCAAAAAGCTGACATATAGTTTGTGATGTATATTTTCTTAGTAAGATCATGTGCCTGCATCTAGAAAATCTACCTGTACTCATTATGAAAGCATTGCCAATGTAGACTTGGTCATGCCAGGAAAATGTGGTTCCAAATTGTAAGATAACTAAATATAAAAGGTAAAATAAAAATTCTAACCAGAACCAAAATCTATAAATATAATCATGGTAGACTATTTTAAATGATGTTAAAAATTCAATGTTTACCTGCAAATGGTGAGACATAATTAAAAAGCGAAGGTTAAAAAAAATTAGAAATCTACACAAAATTAAGTGTACAAAAAAAGATGCCATCATTGAATTCTTCTCTACATATTCTTCATAGAATTTTTTCACTCTGAAGTTTTGGGAAATGCCAATAAACACAAAGTCCTCTGGTGTTTACTTCTCATGAGACAATTAACTACACTTTTATTCTCAGTGCAATGCTTTTACTGTTCCCAAAAGTAAATAACAACACTTCCACTCTGTGATATTTATAACTACCTATTCTTGGCTTTTCTTGGCCAGTGATCATTCTATTTCCCACTACAAATTGGTTTTGAAATTCTACGACACAGCATTGCAATAATCAGGGTCCTTTTTTTTAAGTGATAATTCTATCTTGATATTTTATTCAATTCCCATTTCTTTCCCTTGAATATCAAAATCTGCATATTTATTAATTCTTTCAACATATACTAATTACCCAACATAATCCACGTAATATCCTAGGCCTTAGGAAATATCAAATGATAAAAAGACAGGCTAGTAGGAGTTAATAGCTTAGTGGAGACCATGGTCATAACAATATATATTTACAATAAAATGTAATGCATTTTAATAGAGATAACTAAGGGAGTAGGATATTGGGGGGACAGTGGCTTTCAGATGCAGCATGAAAAGTGGAAGAGGTGCCAACTAAGTGAGGGTTTCAGAACTATTTCAATTTGTTTTATTTGAAAGTTGGGGGGGGGGCTGCATGTAAAAAGATGCTAAAACACTAACCTACACAATTTATCCCCAAATCAGTTATTCTACTTGGAAAACATAAGATGTCAGTTTAGAGAGAGATAAATTCCTATTTTATTTTCATCCCAAACAAATAAAAGGGGAAGGAACATGAATATTATAGTAACAATAGAAAAGTTGGGCATTTTGTATAAGTTAATGTACTTTTGCAGGGCTCCAGTTAACCTGTCTCCTGGAAATGTTTGTGTAATTCATTCTACTTGGGCTTATCTTGCTGCTCTGGGCCACCTTCCTATTTGTAAGCCATGAGAATGCTATTTGTGTTTCACTAGTACCTCCCAGTACAATACTGTCTCTAAAATGCTGCATCTATTCTGCCTTTTCAACTCGTATGGAATTGGCCAATCAGTCTGCCTGACTGATAGGCTTCAGTTAAATCCGTGAGTGGTCGTCCTGAGGGTGCTGTAGAAAGGGCTTCCCTGGCCAAAACCCCTGAGAGGTCGTGGGTGTCCAGAGTCACAGCGGTGATTCCGTTAGAATCCTCCCGCTTGGGTCCTCTTAACCATGGTGATGACCAGAGTGGAGAGCCCTTCAGAAAGGACCTTCTTGTCTGGAGATGATTTACTTTTGTCTGGGGAAGGGGCCGTTTCTGATTTTAGCGGGTGGTGAGGAAGCCTGGGGTGTTGATAGAGACTTGGGATACTGCTTCTGACCTTTCAGTTTTCACATTTTGTTATCTGTGTCCATTGACCTGAACTTGTCCTTTCCATTTGAATTTTTATGCCCCTTTCACCTTTTTCAATCATTTCACTACCTGGTTCCACAATATTTGCTTTTCATTATGTATTACATGGTAATTTAATTGATTTCCACTAATCATGACTTGTACAGTTTTCTACATCATTCTTTCAAGGTCTTCTTTAAAGTTCGATGCATCAAACATCATGATTTTGCTACTTAGTTGAATTTAATTTTATACACAAGGAACACAGGACCTAGTGGTAAATACCCACACTAAGTGGGAGTAAAGCCCAGCCCAGGGGACAGAAGCTCTCATTCCCACTGTTGTGGCTGTCAGGGGACCGTACACAGGCTCAGCCAGAGTTCCTTCATGAACATTTCTTAGGGATGAATGGGAAGGGACAAGTCTCAAGTTTCAACAAGCTAGAAAAGTCAGAATGACTTTTCACCTTTGTGCAATATGGATAGACTTGCCACAAAATTCAAAGAATATTTCTATAATTGTGTGTGTGTGTGTGTGTGTGTATGTGTTGTCTTGACCCTGTTCTGAGATCTTCTTAGAAGTCACTCAGTTCTCCTTCCTGTAGATTAAGTCCACACTCCCAACCAGGGACAGTCCCTGTGCTCCAGAGCCTGCTGACATTATTCAAACGAGCCAATCCTAAACCTGCTGCTCCTGCCTCCCCTTTCTTTCCCACGGAAACTACCATAGAGGCTCTAGTCCGGAGTTCACTCCTTCTCTATGCCCGGGACCCACCCTGTGCCTCCCTAAGTGTGTGCTTTGTTCCCCACGGGAGCTGGGAGTGACCAAACTATAAAATTCTGTCCTGGTCTCTGGTGACACACTCTTGAACTGTGACTGGCTTCACCAACCCTCATCCACAGTAATGTGGTTAAAACATCTTAACATGTTGGAATTTTCCATTAATGTTTTCATTTGAAAACAGTCCAAGGGACACCAAACATATGGGAACAAATGTGGCTGAGGCACAGGTTTACTTCATTCTACACGAATAAAGGATGTTAACATTTTCAAGAACTTTTACAGGAATCGTTGCTAGCCTGTGGACTCATCATGCCATCCGGTGGACACATTCGATAAATGCAAGGAAAGCTTCTAGGTACACGTGTATTGTGTGTGTGTGTGTGTGTGTGTGTGTGTGTGTGTGTGTGTCAGGAAAGTAGTAAAGGGAGTATGGCAAATTTCTTGTGTGAAATTACAGTAAAATGATGGATTCACCTGCACCTATTAAAAGATCAGTTCCTAAAAGCCGTGGCATCTAACCTCTTCTTACCTGTGTCTAGTAAGGTCTACAGTAATTAGTACCAGATTCCTCATTTGTCATTTATGCAGGGTAAACTTAAGCAAGTGGCTTACTTTCTCTGGGTCTCAGATAATTTCCATCCATAATAACAGTTAATTCCCCTAAGAGAATGCTGCAAGGAGTGTATTATTCATAGTCTAATTTTTTAAAGTGAGAAATTAAATTCTGTGGTCAGAAACAAAGTAGGCATCCTACAGCAGTTCAGCTGCCCACTCATCAGCCCTGTGAATACTATTTCATTCATGAGAATTTTGGTTCAATGGCACGCAAAAACCCACGGTCTTCTGTTTCCTCTGAAATTTTTATAAATAGAAAACAATTTCTATTTCATTTGATTTCACATATACAAAAGTATTTCTCTAAGCAAAGACATCAAATCAGATAGGAACTCCATTTGGACATAAAGCAGGGTCTCTAGAGGAAAGATGACGTCTTGGTGAAAAGAAAAACAAAGGGACAAATGGGAAACTGCTCTCTGCTCTGGCTTCAGCAGGGCTTTTGAGGCTGTTGGCCTACTGGGACCTGTGTCGTGGAGTCTGCTCCTCTTCACCCCTCAGGGTGGGGATTTCACTGCTCTGTGGGCAGGACAAGGGTGCTCAGCTGGACCGCCAGGAGACACCCTCAGACCCCTACCTGGACAGGGGTAACCCCCACTCTTCTGAGCATTTTTCTTTATTATTTCTTTAAAATTTGGGTATAGTGAAATGTGTAATTCGCACAAAGTACAACTCACCCTTGTATATTTCTATCAGCTTTAACAAGTGTATCCACCATCACAATTGAGAAATTGATTGTGTCCATTATCTCAGATTGTCCTTTGACCCCTTTCAGTCAGTGTCTTCTGCACAGTCCCCGGGCCTGGACAACCACTGCTTTGCTTTTTGTTCCCATCACTTATTTTCTTTTCTAAAATGTCACATAAATAGAATCAAATAGCATGCGCCTGGCTTCGTTCACTTAATGTAACGCTTACGAGCCTTGTTTATATTGCTGCACGTCTTGGTGGTTTTTAGTTTCATTGTTGAATACTATTTCATTATATGGATGAATCACAATTTGTTTATCCCGTCATCCCTTCGTGGATAGTCTACTGAAAATATTATGAATAAAAGCTGTTATACACATTTGCAAACCTACTTTTTGTGGATGCACATCCTCATTTGATTTGCATAGGTATCTACAGGTAGAATTGCTAAGTCATATTTAATGCTTAAAAATAGAAATCTCTGTCAAATTGTTTGTCAACGTCATTGTTCTACTTTTTATGTCTTTGTATCTACTTCTTATGCAGTCTTTGAGAGTTCTTGTTGCTTGATGTCACTTTTGTGTGTGTGTTATTCTAATAGGTGTATAGTTGTTTTCATTATGCCTTCATTTGCATGTTCCTAGTAACTAAAGTTGGTGATATCTTTTCATGGGTCTAGTTGCCATCCAAGTATCTTCTTTTGATCATAAAGGATCCCTCTAAAGTCACTTAGATCCTATTGGTTGTAATGTGTTTAAGTCGTCTTTATCCATATTCATAGGCTATCTACTTGTGGTATAAATTACTGAGAGAAAATTGAAATCATGGACTGTAGTTGTATAATTGTGCATGGGCTTAATTCTTCTTTATTATCCATTTTTATTGTATTTTGGAAGTCCACTATTAGATGAATACACATAGAGGAACGCGATATTTACTTGGTGAATGACCCATTTGCTATTTTTCACTCCCCCCCTCCTTTATTTTAAAACAACAACAACAACAACAAACTTCCAACCTAACTATGTCTTTATATTTAAATCGAACCATCTCTTCAATTCAGTCTTACCAGTTCTGTCTTCAATGGAGGCTTTGGGGGTCATCAAGAATCAGTTCAAGACTTTTTTCTCACATGTTTTAATTTTGAAAATTTTTTTCGAACCTACTATAAAGAAGAAAGTATAGCATTCTGAACACATGGTGCCTTATAGAGAATTACTGTTATCATTTTGCCACACTTCTGTTTTCTATCTGTATCTACTTATCTATCTATCGGAACTATCTTGAATCTTTCTGATCTAATAAAATTTCACCTAAATCCCTAAGCTGGGAAATTCTTCTTGGTCCTAAGTTATTACCAGGAAATAACCATTCAGACCTTTCTCAGAGAAGTGACAGGAATCTTTTCTTCTTGCGCCTGTCAACCGGACGTGCTGTTTTCTCTGAGTCTTGTTCTCAACGGCTCAGCCACTTGCTGTCATAGCAGCTCCATCCCCCAAACCTTACAAAACCCTTTGCCTCTTCATTGCCTCAGAGTGATGTTTTTTTTTTGGGGGGGGGGGTGGGCATTTCCCCTCTTTCATTCTTCTAATCTTCTTTGTTTTAACCACATGGACTCTTTTACAGAGTCTAGGCTGGCTGTTCAATTCAGTAGTTGACATTCTGTTAGTACGTCATGTTTCTTAGAAGTCTGCAAACCCCACTTTTTGCCTTCCGTGGACTCTCTCCCTAGGAGGAAGCTGGTTAGTCTCATACCCTCCTGAGAGAACACACAGTCAAACACGCTGGTTACTAAACCTTGCTTGCTGTGCTGAGCTTGTCTTACCTAATTCTGTGATCGTTTTCTCTTCGTGTCCCAAACTCTACTAGCCAAGGCTTTGGTTTGCATCAATTTTTTTACTGAACGTATTTTAGGTCAGAGTGAAAAATTACATCAGAGTACAATTTTAAATTGCATTTCAAACAAATTCATCAGCCAGTCTCCACCACAAGGAACTTCTCAGTAGATACATTATTCGTCACTAGGTGCCAGCCCTTCTGTTAAATTTCTGGTTCTGCTGCCCCCTTAGATACTTCCTTTTCTCTTCTGTTTTTTTCTCTTCTTCAGTCTCTTCTCCTCTGTCAACTTCTCGAGGCATGAACAGAATACAACCCAAACCCCCTTTTGCTTTATTTCAGAGGAGAATTTACCCTTTACCTAAACCTATCTTAATTAAGTTAAACATCATCGCCCCACCTTCCGTAGTCAAACAGGGGCACTACGTTGTTTTCTGAAACAAAGAAGAAATTCTCTCTTCTGCCACATTCAGCTAGGTTAATGGTTCAAATTAAGTTCGCTTTTAATTTATTGCCCCCCTAGTCTATGTACTTGTAGGTTAAATAAGTTGAGAAATAAATGGCACTCACAGATACCAACATCCAAAGCAAACTGTGCTCTACCCAATAACTCACAAAAACAAACCCCAATGAACTAAAAGCAGGGCACGTGAGTTCCAGGCCAGGGCCCAACCGGGAGCCTGTGTGCTGGTGAAGGCCACCTCGGCCCCCTCGAAGACCAGGGCCGGATGAGTGCTCCATGGAACTGCGTGGAAGGACTCCGTGTGCTGCCACTATAAACACCCCCTCCACCACGGCCGAGGACCGGCCTCCCCCACAAGAGAGTCCTTTCCCTTCTAAGGAAAGTTCCAAGGAAGCTTTGGAGATGAGCCCCAAGTGTGAAGCACCTTCGTGTCCAACAACAAGAAGAAGAGATGTCTTTGCTGTTGTGTGATCAGTGTTTTCAACAATTAAATTTACGTGAACTTAAAAATAAAGGAAAAGAAATATGTTCTGTTAAATAAACTTGCTCTTTACCCCAAAGAGGAGGAAAACCACATCTTTTTGCCTGAGGGCTTTCTCAGGCTGTTAGAGCCTGATGTGCTGAGCCCACAGCAAGCCAGAGGTGCAGGGAATGAACCCCAGAGGAGCCCTCGACCTGTGACTTGCCTTTCACAGTTAGTGTCCCAGTGGGATCAGCACTGCTCACTCACGCAGTGGCTGGCGTGATGACGCCCCTCATTGCCTGCCCGTCCACCCCACTGCCCTGCAGGTGTCTCAGAAAAACTCAGACACTGTGCTCAGGGTCTGTTTCTGGACCTACATAATGCATATGCCCTGTAGTACTGCCTGAACGACTTTGAAAATACTTATGCTTGCAGAGTCCAAACATGGATCCTCTCAGATCTTTAGACCATTTTTCAACACTGTTAAAATATAAACTAAATATCCTTGGTATAGTCACCCTAGGTACCCTAAGCAAATAATCCCCTGTAAATAATTGATACATCTTTTGCTTTTTTCTTCTTTTTCTTTTTATCATTAAATTTATTGGGGTGACATTGGTTAGTAAAAATTACATAGTCTCCAGGTGTACAATTCTACATCATTGTGTTATGTGTTTATCACCAAAGTCAGTTCTCTTTCCATCACCATGTATTTGGGACCCCATTCCTTCTCTCCCACCTCCCTCCCCTATACCCTCAGATAACCACTAACCACTAAATTATTGATCGTGTCCATGAGTTTTTGTTTCTTTGTTGCTTTCAGCTCTTGTTCCCCATATGAGTGAAGTCATATGGTTCTTGGTGTTTTCTGTCTGGCTTATTTTGCTTTGCATGATGGTCTCACAGCCCATCCATATTATCATAAATGGCCCTATTTCTTCTTTTCTTATGGCTGAGTCATATTCCATCGTGTGTATGTACCACAGCTTCTTTAGTCAGTCACCTATCAAAGGACACTTTGGCTGTTTCCATGATTAGCTACTGTGAATAGTGCTGCAATGAACACTGGGGTGCATGTATCTTTGTGGACTAAGGTTTTCAAAATTTTGAGGGTAGATACCCAGAAGTGGGATTGCCGGGTCATATGGTAACTCTATTGTTAGTTTTCTGAGGAACCTCCATGCCATCCTCCATAGCAGTTGTACCAGTTTGCACTCCCACCAGAGTGTACCAGAGTTCCTTTTTCTCCACACCCTCTCCAGCACTTGTTATTCCTTGTCTTGTTGACATCTTTTACTTTCATTTTCTTGGGAGGAAAAGCAACATCAACCAAATTAATGTTTTGTTACGATATTAAAATATTATAAAACACATCACATTTTCTGTTATACTTTCCCAAGGATAAGCAACCAAAGCCTAATTTGTATTTTCTGCTATAATTTAATATTACTATGAAGAACATAAAGGATTATAATTTGGGGCAGTATAATGAAAATAAAACAGATCAGGTGTAAAATAGCGTAATATAAAATAGGAAAATAGCAAACCAGTTGGGAAGAATAGAGAACTCATTAGTTAATCATATTAAGGCACATGTTAAATTTCTTCCTTGTTTTACATATAAAAACAATAATTGTAGCTCTCTGTTATTAATGTGTGTCCCTGGGTTGAGAAGAAGAAATGTCTGTACCACATTGACCTGACTCTGATCAGTTGTTAATCAAATGGCAAGTTCTGATCTTAGTCTAGAAAAGAGGTCGGAGAATATGGCCCGTGGGCCAAATGCAGCTTACTACCTGTTTTTGCAAATAAAGTTTTATTGGCACACAGCTGTGCCCATTTGTTTACATACTGTCTGTTGTCACCTTCCAAGAGCCAGAGCAGAGTATTTGCAACTGATACTACATGGCCCCCAATGCCTAAAACAGTTACCATCTAGCCCTCTGCAAAAATATGTTTGTTGACCTCTGGTTCAGAACACCAAGGCCTAAGGAATCTCTAAACTAAGCATCCGAAAGCTCATGAATGGATTGCTGACTATAGATCCTGTGATAGTTTTTAAACTTCTATTTAGAAATAGTTTTAGACTTACAGAAAATTTGAAAAAAAATGGTACACTTTCCCCTAATGTTGCCTTCTTACGTCAACATGGTGTAGTGATCAGAATCCTTAAAATAAACACTGATTCAAAGCTGTTAGCTATTAACCTATAGACTTTCATAGAATTTTATTGCTTTTCCACTGTGTCCTTTTTCAATTCAGGATCCCTTGTTGCATTTGGGTGTCACGTCTCCTGGTCTCTTTCAGGGTCTAGCAGATGCTCAGCCTTTCCTTGTTCTTCATGTGCCTGGCACATTTGAAGAATACTGCTCAGTTATTAGTACTCTTAATAGTAATATTAGTCATGTATAAATAAGAAGTAGTAAAGTGCTCTTCAGTTCATCTTGTCTGATGTTGTCTCATGATAAGATTGAGATTATAATTTTTTGACAAGAATACCACAGAAATGATGATCTGTCTTTTCAGTGTGTCATTTATTAATAACATGTCTTATTACTGGTGATGTTAACTTAGTCACATGATGAAGGTGGTGTTTGCCAGGTTTCTTCACTGTAATTTTTCTCTTTGTAATTAATAAGTACATATAACAGACTAATGAACCTAGAAAAAGTTTCATAAAAAGATGTATCTAAGTTAGCCTGAATATGTGTGTGTGTGTGTGTGTGTGTGTGTGTGTGTGTGAATGTATGTCCATATAAAATTGGTATTGAAAAAGATCACAAGAGAATGGTCTTCACTTACATAAATATGGTATGATTTTAGGAACCTAAATTATTTTAGAATATTATTAACCCCAAAGTAAACTATAAAATCACACATAGTACCTTTGCACTGTGTAGGGTCTACTGAAGAAATTAATATAACCAACCATTAAAACTTTAATTTCAGAGTGACAATTTAAGAGAACTTTATATTCTGACTGATTTGTATGGGCCACACTGTATAACTTTTGTTCCTTTTGCCAGTTTATTTTTAACAAATATAAGAAAAGAACTATTTTTTGCATTTGTCATACCTGGTAGTATTCTCCTTTATCAAGTGGTTCTTACTAAGTCTTGTTGTGTATAACAAGTGATCTCTACTATACCATTCACAGTGTCCATTAATCCTGCTTTCCTGCATGGAGTCAACAAAATTCGCCCAGCTAACTTTTAACCAATACATGTTTTAAAGTTATATACTCTAGCAATTCTTAGTAAGGGAAATGTGAGTTTTGCTCAGGTAGGTCAGTGGTTCCTGGGAGTTCAAGGACCCTTTTGAAAGGCTGGTAAAGCTCTGACTTTTTTGGTAGTTTTTAAAAATATGCTGTAATTCAAAGAAATGCTTAGTAAGCTCACTGCCTTAGCATGCATAATCAAGTGATTCGATTTCAGTTATCCTTAAATTGCACAATGATCACTGTTTTATGAGTTACACAATTATCTGAACAATGTTTCCAACGCATTTGAAACAGCTAAAAGACAAAGGAATTCTTTAATGTATGGAAGAGCAACACACACTATGAATTTTATTAACACTAGAAGAGTTCTTATCTTATTGTTTTTAGCCTTCAATTTAGCTGACAAGCCCTATACTCTCTAGAAGCTTCCTACCATTCTATATTTTTATAACAGCTTATTGAGATACAATGCATACACCATACGATCCACTCATTTAAAATATACATTTCAGTGGTTTTTAGTATATTCTCAGATATGTGTTACCATTATTACAGTTATATGAATTCTTTTTGTAGGAATAAAAACTCACACATTCTCTCACACAATTTCTTCACATTCAAAAACCCTGAGCCTGCATTTGAATGTGCACATAATATTAAATATGCTGACTACCATATTTTTTAAAACTGGAAAGAATAACTTAGAGATTTTTATATAAATTCTGGTTTGGTATGTCAAAGCATAAATTGCACTGGACAAAGTGAGGCACTCAAGGAAGACATTATTCAAGGCTATTCCTGTAGGAGAGAGAGGCGGGAACTCGGTGTGAGCACAACTCTGCTGAAGCAACTGGCAGAACTGAGTGGGCAAGTGGTGGGCATCTGTGTTTGCTAATTGGCCTTACCCAAAGGAAGAATAACTATTCTCAAGTAGTTTTACAACTTGGAGCAAGGTGCCCACCAAAGTTAGGCTCTCCCCACAGAACCTGGGAGATAAGCATGCTATCTGACTTGATGTTTACTTTTCAAAGGCGTGGATGCCAGGTCCTTGAGAAAGAGCTTCTTGGGTTCTAACACTGGCAAGAAGTTTTAAAAAGCTTTATATCTGAAAGGACAGGGAAAGAACTTACAAGTTGTCTAAAGTAAAGAAAAGGAAGGTCAGGGCTGTCAGGAAGAAACCTATCTCAAAGTTTAATCAATCCAAGGGGCATACTGAGGCTTGCTAGGTCAGGCATATGGTGTAATGGGGCACTGGCCCCTTCAAAATACGAGATTTCTTCGTGAATACCCTCTGAGTTTGAATCTGGGCCACACAATAAGTCAGAACAATCGAGTGTTGATAGATGGATCTATTGCTACCTGGAAAGCAGGTTCCTCCTCCCACCACCACCAATCCACCCTCCTCCTCGCCGCACCCCCACAGACAAAAGAAAATTGCAGGTGGAGTCATTACACTTAGAAAATTGAGATGTTTGACCAAACTCTGCCTCTAATAAAGTATTTCACATCCCAATACAAAATTCATGTATCACTGCCTGCCTTTTGCTGACATCTGCTGGCACTTGCATGAAAATATACAGAGTTCCCTATTTTTTAAAAAATAGCCCAGAAAAGAGACAGTAGGTGACCCCTGTGGGGCCTGACAGAGTGAGGGGTCATGTGCTTGCCCTCCCGTCAAGAGTAACTGTGACACTGGACCACCTCTGAGGCAGGGGCTCCCTGGTACTGAACAACGGCGGTGTGAGGCCCTTGCGAGAGGAGGACCAGGAATCACCTCGGTCACCCTTCCTGCCCGGGGTCCTTGCCTGTGGCGGCGCCAGGAGCTGGAGCCCAATGGCACGGGTTCTGAAGGCACAGCTGGACCGCGGGGGCAGCTGCGGTTCGACCGCCCTGCAGCAGAGAGCGGCTGCGGTGCAGAGGGAGCCCGGGGAGCCCGGGGAGCCCGGGGAGGCCGGGGAGGCTGGGGAGACCGGGGAGGCTGGGGAGACCGGGGAGGCTGGGGAGACCGGCG